>CAJQZP010000233.1:2910000-3510000 GCA_907164705.1 Parnassius apollo | reverse complement strand
TGAGAAGGTGCTGGATGTTTATTATCCTAAGTAATAATTAGTTTATTCGTATTTGCCGTAGAGTGCGCTACGCCTAGAGCTACGTCGTAGCTACATCAATAGTTTTACACATAATGCTATGGTTACTTTATTAAATATTTTCTTATGAGTATCTTATTAGACCGTATAAATATTACAGTTTAAATATTATTAACTTATTTATTTATTCTATACTGTTAATCAACCCTGGGATGAAAAGAGCAATGTTGATAGGTACAAAGATCGATAAAAAGAAAAGGAACAAATAATCAAGTTATTGTACTAACACGAGCATTTTAAGCTTACAAAGTTAAAGGGATAATTAGTAATGTTCTTGTATTTTTTAAAAGAAAAAAATATGAATATAGATTACAAAAATAAACAATTTACTAAGCTGGAATACTTACTGCGCATCCTTGCTGCTCTCTTCGGAGAAGGCGTCATCTTCACTATCAGAATGTGGACGTTTATTCCGCGGTGCGGGCGCTGCTGGTGCCCAGCCGTAGCCCCATTGCGGTTGAGGAGCTGGTGGCTGAGGGTTCCCCTGCTCCATTGGACGGGTATGGTGATACTCCATTTTCTTATTATTGAATAAAAACCAACGTTATTTATATGGTCTTAACAGTAAAACACTTTTCACAAAGTTTGCACACAATCTGGAACACTAAGCGCAAGTTTCGACTCTACATTCGGTAGAGTTTTATGTAATTCATAGGTAGTTTTGCGTTATTTACAGGTAGAAATTTATGTTTTCACGGGTAACTCTTAAAAGAGGTCACATGTGCACCATTGTTTTCAATAACTGTAGATCAAGTATTTCGTCAAGTTGTAATTATGGCAAAGAGTTGCGCGTGCGTCGCTGCTGTAGACGACACGTGCGCACGCGTAGACCGCCGGTCGCGGAGTGAGCGCATGCCGGCCGCGTGGATACCATGCGCCGAGGCCGCCGCCCTATGGGAACTCCGCTTTATCTGAAACCAATACACTAATGCTGCTTATTCAACTAACTTTCAACCTTATTCGGCTTAGTTAGAATATATTTTAATGTCTTCATAAATTTGCAAACATTTCCGTACCAATTTTCACGCATTAATTCCCATTCCAAAATTAAACTCTATTTGGTTAGCTATAGAAGCTCAAAAGCTGAACATAAAAGCTGCACAGTGCACTTTCCTCTTACATTAATTATTTTCGCCAGTATCCGTTATATTTTCAGTTTTATGCCACTGTAATAAAAGCGATATTTGAGCGAATATGTTTTTATTAGCGAATATGAAAGCCGCGTGGCGGGCGCACGGTGGGAAACGGAACGGCAATTAGGAAATGCAATTTCATTTGGCTTACAATTGGTGTGAAACTTTCGTATATGAGGGGGAGGTCCGAGGATTATTGAGACGCGTGCGACATTTTTACATTGGTATTATTGATACAAAATGTATTTTATCTGCAAACTTTTTAATTTCTAAATTTATAAAAAAATTATACTTAACCGTGTCATCGCAGTGTTAAAGAGTAGTTGTAGAATAAGGATATCAAGCGAGCACATAGCCCACCTAATAGTAAGTGGATGCTGTAATGCATAGATATCTACATCTATCCTCGATTAGAGAACAAAATGCAGATGCTTTGTCAGGCCTTAAGTGGACGGCGCATTACTTCAGTTTACTAATCCATTGGGCTATGTCGGTAACTCTGGTTCTTTTGTAGATATCCTCATTTATAAGTTTATCATGTAGAGAAACCCCGAACATAGCCCGTTTCATTGCTCGCTGAGCGACCTTTAGCTTCATACAGCCAGTAGTGACGGACCACATCTCATATCCATAAGTCATCACTGGAAACACGCACTGGTTTTACAATCTCGCTTTCAAGTTTAGAGGTACACCTAACGAGAAGATATGTCGTAATTTCCCAAACGCTGCCCAGCCGAGTTGAATCCGTTGATTGAGTTCTCGGTCGAAGTTGGACTTATCTAGTCGAACTATTTGTAACAGGTAAACTACGTCAACAACTTCGAGCTTAGTGCTTCCAACAATTACCGGCATAGGTGTGACATGGATGTTTCATGTGATGATATTTGTTTTGTTCATGTTTATCTTAAGACCTATCTGTTGGGAGGCATTATTGAAGTCATTGAGCATAGTGCTTAGGTCCTCCAGCGATTTTGCCATAAGTACTATATCTTCGGCAAATCGAAGGTGAGTGATGTACTCGCCATTGTATGATGTAGATATAGATATATATTTATATCTTATTGACCATCGCCATGTAGATGTTGATATATTGACTTATTTCATCCCAACGTTCCCCAACTTAGGCGATCACTTTCTAACAATTTCTTTTCTTCTCGATACTGTACTGCTACTTGCCATATACTTGTACATATATGTTTTGACACAATCTTGTTTATTATAAAGTAGTATATAAGTGAAAACTTGTAAATGGCCTTCATTTTTGTTATAATTATATTATTTTTGTAAATTAGCTGTAAGTTTAATACCGCATCCTTTCCAGTCCAGTAACTAGAAAACGTCTTCTCTTCCAGTGCTGCGGTGAAGGTTTTCCGGGATATATCGTCTTACACTTCTCTACAGCTGGATAGATTTCGTAGTCTGGTTCGGTACTTGGATAGTCATCGTAGCCCTACTGTTCAAATACTTTAGCACCTCGATATACTGACAGTCACCTTGGTACTGCTGAAGGGACTGCAGTATCGCCCAAATATCGACGTTTGATTCCGGCTTTCTCATAGTTCACATACGCAAGACATAGTGGCAGATTGTATTCCTAGGCTTTCTATACAATTTGTCGAAGGGTATGTATGTGGTCTATGATGCTAAAGCCTTTTTGAAAACCTGATTTTTCAGAAGTCTGGAAGTCGTTGAGTCTGGGTGCGAGACGATTTGTAATGACTCTCGAAAAGAGCACGTAGACGCGGCTCAGAAGAGAAACCGGTCAGTAGTTCTTAGCGTTGTTTCCTTTCTTGATGAACAAGACCACCGCACGTCTACTTCACGCCTACGAAGTATTGCCAACACGTAGAACGGAATTAAAGATCATCTGAAGGACTTCAAGTACCAATTTTCCATCCGCTTTCAGAAACTCCGCTGTAGTTCCATCCCCTCTCAGGAACTTACCATTTTTAAGGTGCTGGAAAGCCATTCTAAGCTCGCTCATCCGGGGTATCATTGAAATAGTGTCGGATAAGACTTACTCTAAGATCGTTACTCACACTTGCGTGTGGCTCTACTATGGTGTTTATAGCTGCCCATAGAATCTCTCAATATCACTCGGAATCTCTCGGAATGATTCCGGTGTCCCGAAAACTATGCTGCCAGATTTAGTTTTCGGCTTGTATAGTTGACTCTTTCTGGAATAGATCTCTGGCAAGACTTAAAGCTTTGGTTACTGATTATTTTGGCTGGTTTTGGAAATCAGTCTGTTCAGTTGCCTTTATTTTGTCAAATCTGTTGAAGACTGAAGCTTTATTTCCCGTCTAACAGCTTACAGATCTTAACTCCGACCGCATGTACAGTTTCCACGAGGTTGTCATTCATATCGTCCACTGCATTGCAGTCTTCTACGTACTGAAAATTATTTTGTAACTCGAGTTGAAAGTTTTCGGGACTTTGGATGAGAGCACGAGGTGGACGGAGCGTTGAATTCATTGGACATGATCTATCGTATCTAGTTGTCATAATGAAGTCAATCTCATTTTTTGCCAAACCGTCGGGACCTAGACCAGGTGCACTTTATGTCGAGCTGCTTCTGGAAGTAATAGTTCATCATAAAGAGTTCCTCTTTCTCTATGAATCCGGTTAGCTGCAGGCCGCTTTTTATATAGGATAGGGTGACAAACGTGCACCAGTCCACCTGACGTTAAGTGGTTGCTGTGACCCATAGATATCTACATCTATTCTCGACCGTTATCGATCAATCGATGCGTTGTCACCCGTGAGGACTAAGATGGAATGCCTCGTTTCCAGTAAAAAGGGTCTCCAGTTCTCTTCACTCACCATACGAAACACAGCAGCATTAAGCTGCTATTTGACGCTGGTATTCTGTTAGAGCGTGGTCCTTCCCCGGTCGAGCCAACCCATTCGTACTTAGTGCCGCTTAGGTCCGTTGCTCAATTTTAAATTTCTATACCTTCAGCTCACCGTTCTCTCTTGTGCCTAGATTTGTGTTGAAGTCTCTCATTAACATCGTATAGTGTGTTTCGGAGGAACGCATGGCTTTAGATATATACTCATACATTTTCTTCACCTTCTCATCGGGATGTGTGGAGAATGGTGCGTAGACCTGTATGACCTTCAGCAGATACCATTTGGTGGTACTGGTTATAAGGTGCGCAACCCTCGTCGACAAACTCCCATTCTTTATAACCTTGTTAACGAGAGACTTGCGGACGATAAGTCCGACACCTTCTTGGGACAGATGGTCGCCATCTCGGTGAAAGATTACCATGTCTTTCTCTTCGAACTTCGGATAATCACAAAATATTCCAGCGCAACTTGTTTATCGCTTTTTCCAGTTCCAAGATCTTCTCGTTAGTTCTCAGTATGCGTGCGTTAAATGTTGCCAAGTCGAGTTGTCTTAGGTGGCAGCTGAACCTCCACCGGTGAATCTTAGCACCCCCCGTCCCACTGTTACTATGATCACCACCGTAGCCAGCAATAGCGGAACCGCCGGGGACTGGGAGATGTCTTTTCGTAACGCTCATCATGGGCTGGGGTAATTGTGATAGTTGCCACGCTTGGGGAGCGGGTTTGGCAACCACATTTTATTGTTGTTATTTTGCTGTTATCAGAAAGATACTGCTGCCCACCTTCTCCCTCTACCGCCTCTTACGACACCCACGGAAATATATGGGATAGTGAGTATTCTTGGCCGTCACTACGTGGAATGGATGGATGGAAAGAAATAATATTAGTTTCATGATGTCCTGGATCTCAGTTACACCACTAGTCATCGTTACAGCCCAAATCAATATATTTTCAATTTATCAACAGTCCAACGCTGATCAAAGGTCCTCTCCCATAGATTGTTACGCTATGCAAGCAGGTTGGCAATTATAGTTTTAGTAGTCATCAGGCAGATGCTGCCCCCCATCTCCTGTTTCATATCCCTATTTTACCTTCTATGACACCCACGAGATGATATACATTTCATTATCTGCAGCCAATTTGTAGCCCCGTTTTGATTACTATTGACAATGTTAAGTTCCGGTTGCAACGTATTCAGTGCTTGTGTTTCTGAAAGGACATAAAATTATTTACTGTTAGTACAAATTTTTTGTAAACCTTTTTTTGACTAAATATTACATATCCATTGATCCCAATTGTCCAAAAAAAATCAATTTTAATTTACTTATTTTAATACGAGAGTGCACGGCTCGTTGCTAGCAGCCGGCTGCGTGTATGTGTGCACGTGCCACGCACGCGCGGCTACAGGTGTAGACTAGTTACGGGTCAATTTTTTCTCCGAATAAGACAAAACAACGAGTAAAACAAAGCATATAGTTACTAAACATCTTTATTTTTATCAAAATGGATCATAAAATTAACAAAATTTTGATTCTTAATTATAATTTGAAACTTAAACTTCTTAAAAATCAACAAATTTGGAAGGTTGAGATCTCTTAGTCTTATTTTCATTTAGGAACGTAATATTTATTCTAAGTGGCGTTTATTTTAACCTAATTGAATCTGTAATCAAAGTAACTGGTAATAAATAAGGACCATGAGCAAACATATGTAAATCTCAGACACATCTCGGGGCCTCCAATATCGAACAAAACCACAATCACGAAAATAGTCAAACCCTTAAATTTTTGGTATACTTTTATTGTGCATTAAAGCATATATCCAGAGCAGAAAATATGTGCCCCCTCCATAGATTTTTTCATAGGGGGGATAATGAACATAGTTGCCTCGTTTGGCAAGCGGGTTGGTAATGGCAGTTTTTTTATTATTATCGAAATGTTACCAGGAAGATGCTGCTGCTAATCTTGTTTCAGTTTCCCTCTGTCGCCTCTTACGCTTACGCTACGGATACGATACGGATTATCTTACGCTACGGATACGATACGGATTATCTTACGGCGCCACTCCTCGGCAATGCTGTCTAAAAACTTTGCACTCACTATATCTAATATAGAAACGCACATGTATATAATAATTAATAAAAATAATTTTTATGATTTTTATCTCTTCTAAAGAATTGTATTTTTATTAAAATACGTGGATCTTAGCAAAATAATATTTAACATCTTTAACATTATAAATTTTCGCAATTACTTTGCGGAAATTCATAATGTTAAAGATTCGCCTGATTCTAGTAGAGTCGAATATAAAACAAATAAGGTCACAGATCCAATTTCACCTCTGAGAAATAAGAGGTATTGCTTCACAAACTTCAATTGTACTGGATCTATATGGCCTTCTAATCGGAACACATCAGCAGTAGCAATGCTGCTTGCTAGCAGAAATATGTAAAGAGAGGACCAAATAGTACCAGGAGTCGGTCTGGACTGAGCCAGAAAAGTTACCTCGCCTGCATCTTACCAATATATTACTCATTATATTCTTATGAATTCAGGAGTGCAGTTTTTATGCGACATAAGCAGATTAACGAAACTGTTGCGAGCACTTCAAAGATATTTAATCCAATCAGAATTTGTATCAAGGGAGTTAATCCTTACTCTTGAACTACCTTTCGCGTTTGCACTCTCAGTGTGTGAGAATTCATACTTTTTTACAATTCGTTAAGCTCTTTTGTTACTTTTTAAGTATCACTATACGGATTAGACATGCGTTTTTTTTTTAAATATGTTGTGCGCTACAAAGAGAATCCCTTAAACTGAAATTTTAAATCGTATAACCAGTTTACGTCCTATAAAATTGGATTTACTTGTGATTTCGTATCGCGATTACGGTTATATGAATGAATTTTAGAGTAGAATAAAAATAATCAATTTAATAATTAACGCTAATGAAATTTGTATGATATTTTAAAACATTTTTACATTTTTTTTACTATGCTAAGCCCGCGCTTGGCTACAATCCCACCTGATGGTAAGTAAGTAAGATTACAATGTGGGTGTTTTCACGGATAGAGTGACCTATCCTTGAAAACACCCACATTGTAATCGGATGGAAAGATGAAAGATGGTGGCAACACATTCCACTCTTTAGTTGCACACGTAGCGAAGGGTGGAGATTGGCCGAACGTCTGATTGTCCGATTGTGAAAGGGAGAGGGAGAAATTAAGTTACGTAATTCCTGCGCGCACTTTGCGAAACGCATCCTGTAGAAAACTGAAAAGCTGGCTACTTCGCGCCTGTGTTCGAGTCTTGTAAGATTAGTATTACCAGATTCCATTGAGTTCAAAACTGCTAGGTGGCATTTTGCAGTACCAGCCCATATATGACAGCAATGCTCCATGCACGACCGGACTTGCGCTTTATATAAATATATCTGTTCCGGCGTGAAGTACCTCTACTGTACCTTTGCAAGGACTCCTAGCTTCCTTGCAGCTGCTTTAGCCTTGGACACAAGGAACCGTCCAGATTTGAGGATGTCTCAACCCCCAACAATTACAACGAATACCTTCGCTGTAATTATTTAAAAGAAAATCTACTTTATTTTTTTATTCATTAACAGCTCGTAGTAAGTCCACTGTTGGGAATAGGCCTATCTCACAATGAGGAGAATTTGCCATACTCCACATGCTTGGATTTTAACAAATTGGCATTGTTCTTAACTGAGTTCAATAAAGAGCAGGTTCTAATAGCGAAGCGTATGTTTTAATGTATATTCACTGATTTTTCGGAAATGGCAGTGCCGATTTAAATGATTCTTTTATTACATAGGTTTATTATCACTTTAAGGATGATCCCAGAAAACTCTAAAAATAAATTTCACCTACACGGATGGAAAAATAGGAAATTACATTTTTTATGTAACTAATTAACCGATGTTCCTGCGGTCGCCTTGAACTTGTAATATTCTTTTTAACACGCACTTTAGAAGCTATGTGTTTTATTCTTTTAAATTCTTAGTCGGTTTTTATATTTAACCGTGTTGGTAGTGGTTGTAAGAATATCTACTACCCCACATCGCTCCCATCGTGCGTGGCGTAAGAGGCGACAGGGGAAACAGAAAAAGAAGATGGGCTGGGAAACTGTAGATGCCAACCCGCTTGCTAAGCTTCGCAACTATGGCAAACCCCCTCTATGAGACAATATATGGGGGATGTTTATGGAGGATGTATGTTTAGCAGTGGAAATTTATAGGCTGTAATGAATGGATTGAAAAGGTCCCTTTTATTAAATTAAAATTTTTCTATGACGGTATTTTGAGTATTTATCCAGCTTCTAAAAAATATTCAATATCGAAAGATATCATATTAATTAGTCCCAGTAACTACCTTTTGAACAAGTAATATTCCACGAAATAAAGGTAACAAGTGAAGTAATTCAAAGCTTACACATGAAGGACCTCGTTAGAAAACGTGACTGAAGGCTTTTTTGACTTAACCCGTTTTTTGTGGGCGTGAGAGGCTGTGAGCTGTGGGACTTTTTGACAGGTGGTGAGTTCTATTGTGATGCCGTCGGCGTCATCTATTGTGCCGGTACATCGCGAAACGGATCATCTTCAAGAACACAAGTGTGCCTATCATTCGGTACAATCCTCGGACAAAACAATACACCAGCTATAAGAACCAGAACGAAATGAAAAGATACCTGCAAAAAAATAGAAAAAATAATTAAAAAGATGGTAAGAGGAAAATCGCCTGGTTATGATGGACTCAGCATCGAACACTTCAGATATGCTGGGGTGCATCTTCCGCGAGTCCTTTCACTGTTTTACAGCCTGTGTTTGAGTCACTCTTACTTACCCGAGCCGCTGATGAGGACTATTGTAGTACCCGTTGTTAAAAATAAAACTGGGGACACATCCGACATGGGTAATTACCGACCTATCTCGCTTGCAACCACTGCAGCCAAGGTGTTTGACAGTGTTTTAAATGAGTGTCTCAACAAATACGTACTAATAAACGATGCACAATTTGGGTTTAATCCGAATGTATCGACGGAGAGCGCCATTTACTGTCTGAAACACACTGTCAAATACTACACCGTAAGGCGGACGCCGGTGTACGCGTGTTTCCTCGACTTATCGAAGGCTTTTGACCTGGTCTCATACGACATGCTGTGGGGCAAGTTGAGGGACGCGGGTGTGCCGGCGGAGTACACGGCTCTACTAAGATACTGGTATGCTAACCAGCGTAACCAGGTGAGGTGGGTTGGAGCTCTGTCGGAAGAATACAGGCTGGAATGCGGTGTAAGGCAGGGTGGCTTAAGCTCTCCACTCTTGTTCAACCTGTATGTAAACCAACTGATTGAACGACTTAGCAGCACACATGTTGGCTGCCACATCGATGACATATGTGTCAATAACATAAGCTATGCTGACGACATGGTGCTGCTCAGTCCTTCTATAGCAGGACTGAGGAAACTGCTTTCTATCTGCGAGACATATGCGGAGGAGCATGGCCTAAAATACAACTCAAAAAAGAGTGAAATATTAGTATTTAAGGCACCGAAACGGAAGCCACGACATGTGCCACCCGTATGTCTCGAGTGTGTTCCTCTGAAAGTCGTACAGAAATTCAAATATCTCGGTCATATAGTTACGAGCGACCTAGGAGGTAATGAGGTTGTTGAACGAGAGCGCAGAGTGTTTTCGGTAAGGGGCAATATGCTTGCCCGCAGATTCACCCGGTGCACTGCAGACGTGAAAGTAACTTTATTTAAAGTGTTCTGTCAGTCTTTCTATACCGGTGGTCTGTGGGTGGCTTATAGACCAACAATAGACCGCCGGACCAACAGCGCCCTGCGTGTTCAATATAACAACGCCTTTAGCGTTGAGCTAAAGGGTTGTTATATTGAACACAGGGTGGGCTGCTATGCTGTTGAGGCTGCCGTGGCGCTGTAGTGCCTCTAAAATGTTCGCAGACGCACTCACTAATGACTTTTTCGCCATAATGCGTAGAAAAGCAGCGTCTCTCCTGCAGCGCTTACGTACCAGCAACAACGGCATCCTAAGGGTAATTGCTGCCAGGCCCGACTGTCCCATACTACACCACTGTATGATGGTAGCTATTGGGCGAAAAAAATAATTTGTACATAATTCACATTAACTAACAATACTAACTTAGAAGTTAAGGAAAATTGTTACTAACATACTAACAATCTATGGATGTTCCTTACGTCTGAAATAAACACTTATTATTATTATTATTAAGGGCAGCACTAGGTGATGGGACTTCTGTTTTACTTGGGATCTCGTCTAGGTGGACACCACATCATCTTACCTAAGCTGCTAAGTACCAAGTACCAGACCGGAACAAAGCAGTGCATGAACTACTATGTTTTTTGTTGTTTCTTAAGCGAAGTTAAATGTAGATGTCTATGTCACAGCATCCACTTACCATCAGGTGGACTGTGTGCTCGGTTGTCACCCTTATTCTATAAAAAAACGGTTACGTTAGATTTGTTTGAATTGGGGAAATAACATAGGGTATAAAATGTTTCTATGTTATGTAAAAAAAAATTACGCATTCGGATTTTTAATTACTGATTGTACCATTGGGGTTGTTTCCGCATCAGCGATAAAACCATAAATAACTTTAAATAAATTTATTTTATGAGGTTATTTGATGAGGCGATAGTTGTAGTAGCTAAAGGACGCACTCGCCTTAAATATTATTATAGAAATTTTACAATATGATTGCAATTTTCAATTTTTTATAGAAATTTTATGTAAACGATGTAAGAAAACATCGTAAATAGGGGCATAGCGGAGGTCTATCGCTCGGAGCCGCTAAAGCCGGAAATTAGAGATTGCTTACTCTAATAAAGTACACTCAACTTTAGCCTTTAATCTACGTACGAATATCTTACGAGTATCTTTAGAAGAGAGTTTTTGCTGATTCTTTTCGAATAAGGTATTAATGCAAATAATGATTAAGTTGTAAAATGTAATTAAATTTTTTGACGTGTGTTAAACAAACAAAATATTACTCCTCACCACATAGAACAATAAAATATGCTTTAATTTAATATATAAATTTCTATATATAATAGAATTAAATATTTTTTCAATGTTGATTACAAGAAACTTTTACCATTGAAAAAAACCTCTGTTCTGGGAAGAACCAGAATTACAAATTTCAAATACAAATTCATTAATTTATTTTTGAATACTTACAGTTAGTAAAATCAACAGTAGGTACTCTACCAATGTGGTGTACGTTATTAACGTTAAACATGTTGTACAATGACATAAATGAAACCAATTAATGTGTTATTTTTCGGTATTGAGAATATTAAGTGTTTTTCAAGTTTCAAAAATATTAACATTGATTGAAATTTATTACTTTTAATTGATTAATTCACCTCTAGTTTTTTTAGATATTTATTTGAAGTATATATTATATTAATTGATTTTATTTTAATGTACCATCAAGAACATGCTTGTATATTAATTATTAAATTTTCTCAAAATCTAGAGTTAAAATGAGCGGACATTTTACATTATAAAATAGAATAGAACCTTTCTAAAAATTATAATTTCACTTGCTAACTCTTAAGCCTAAAAATTCCATTCCTCTTTATCAATGGGAATAAATCCGCAATAATTCAAAGTGATAGACACCCTACAATTCGTATAATTTGCTAGGTAGTTACTAGTAGGTTATACCACAACACTTTGATTACGTCTTCTGTTTATTTTGGTTGTGCTTGCCTGTTCATGTTTGTTTTTGAGATCATAACGAATTAACGCCCAACGATGCTTGAAGTTTGGGTACACAGCTACCGAAAACGTATTATTTTTAGCTTCGTGTAAACACTACTAAAATTTAGGGACCCGAATTTTCTTAGCGCTTCGATGGGTCAATTTGATATAATTCGCGTATTTTCTATAAATATAAAAATGTCTTTAGATTTTCATTGTCCGTAGTCTGTACACCTGTGTATTTTTCCACCTTCTTTAGGAAATCCCTAACGATCACCACAATGTGCTTATAGAACGCTTTACATCTCTACATCCGACTTGCTAAACCTCACTTTTACTTTCAAAAATCATTTCAGTACATATTAAGTACTTGTAATATATCAACTTGTTTACTTTTTTGTTTCTATACTTTGTCCGCAATCCATTTATGATTAGTAATTCGCTTGTAAGTGTGAGACTTTGGAATATTTGGTTCAAATTCAAACATGAGAGGCACATATATTGAGCATTGTTTGTAAGGAGGACGACTACATTTATGGCGATGAAATTTTAATCAAATTTACAACTAGACGCGACACCAGCTAGCCCCTATTATCGAATGCAAATGGAATAAATTCTCACAAACATCGGACAAAGGCACTCTGGATCAAGAGCGACTAGCGATAACTGTACAAAGTTGAAATGATAGCCACCCCTCGCTACCACCCCCGAGCGTTGCATTCACACGGGAACTTATCGCTCGACCTATTTGTAATTGCGGTTAACAGAAATAGATGTAAACTTTATTTCCTTAATAACAAGGTGTTTGTGACTGCTTGAATATTTTGTATCAATGTTATACAATACAGTACTGTGTATGTAATGTTTTTTATTGTAAATTGTATTTAATGGTATTGACTGATGGCCTCAGCGTATGCTTAAATGTGGTTTACATTGTGTTTCACTTAACAAATTTGAGTTTTGTGGAGGAGTTTGTTTTCACATGTTTTTTGTTACTCTCCAAAAAGATCGAATCGGTTTTAATTTTTCTGCATTTATCTAATATAGTCTAATGAGAAATGTTTCTGAGGTTAGATTGGATTTGATTAAAGTGTTAAGATTAATTGCAATAGAGGGGGAAAAGAGAAAGAGAGAGCACTGTGTGGGTTTTTCACCTCTTGTCTCTTTGTATTGTTGGCAGTAAGCTAGTTATAAAGAACTCCCGAGCATAAGAAGCATCACTTTAGTACTTCCTTTGTTCTCAGCTACAAAAATATATTGACGATAATTTTCAAATTTCAAGCAAACTACATTAACGAAACATTATTGTTTTATTATTTTATCGTTAAAAATAATGTATTTCACAATAAAATTTATAATGCGTGAATTTAGACGTAATACATCTTACATTTGGTAGAGCCACGCTCCAGCTAAATATGTTTATAGTTGTAGTATGAATGGTCGGTCTGGTTGGCTCGACCAGAGAAAAACTACACTCTCTCAGAACACCAGCGTAAAATAGCAGCACAATGCTGCTATGTTTCGTATGCTGAGTGTAGAGAACCGAAGACCCTATTTACTGGAAACAAGGTATTGCATATCAGTCCTCAGGGATAAGAACCCATCTACATTTTGATTTCTAATCGAGGATATATGTAGATGTCTATGGGCACCCACTTACAATCAGATGGGTAATGTGCTAGCTTGTCATCCTTATTCTTTAAAAAATAGTGCATACGAATGTAGCCTACAATGCCCCACTTCGACACGAGCGAAATTACGGGAACGGGACAATTGACTGTGCGTAAGTTTCGCAGTCCCCCAGGTTCAGCGCCGGTGCCGGTGGGGCGACGCGTGCGCTGCGCGTGTGACCGCGCGCGCCGCCCGCCTCACACGCGCTCACAGCACAACGCATTCGCACTTGACTCTCAATCGCTTCTCATCCTCTACAGATCGTCGATGATTGATTGGAAATTATTCATTGGAATTAACGTTAGTTTCATTTTTTACTTTTAACATTGTAATATTTTCTTTTTAACTTAGGACTGATTTTTCAATTGTCGGATAAAATAAAATAAAAGTTAGTTAAAGTTACAGCCTATATACGTCCCACGGCTGGCACACGCCTCCTCTCATGTTTCTGAGAGGGTTTTAGGCCAAGGAAATGTCCTCCGCACTGCCCCAATGCGTGTTTGCGATCTTAACCGTGGTAGCTTTGAGGTTACGCGTTCAGTGTAAATTTCGCAGTACTCGGGCAACCCGTGTTAAATCCTCGCCGGTACATTCACCACGTGCCCGGCGGTGAAGAAAAACATCGTGAGGAAATCTGTATGTCTGAGAATATATTATTATCATATTAATTATAACCTATTTATCATATTAATTATAACCTATTTATCATATTAATTATAACCTGACTGAATAAAAATTTAAACAATCGTATTATTTTATTCATTCTGTTATTTTAATGTGTTTATATTGTAGGTTTTTTTCTATTGATAACTTAACTATAAAAATATTAATTTGTAATTAAATTGAAAAATTAACCTTAAATTGAATTATTAACCCTAAATTTTCCGGACCGATACGACTTAGGGACCTTTAAGAAAAGAGACTGCTCCTTTTTAAAAGACCGGCAATGCATCTGCAATTCCCCTGGTGTTGCAGCTGTTCATGGGCTACGGAGATCACTTACAATCAGGTGAGCCGCATGCTCGTTTGCCCCTCATCTATAAAAAAAATTTGCAATGAAATTGATCAACGTGAATTCTAATTTTAATAATAATAATAATAATCGCCATTAATTTCTTTCGTCGAAGTGAAAAGATTCCTTTTATTTTATTTTCCTTTCATCTTCAGTTTGCCAAGCAGAAATCGTGATAAGACTAAACTAAACTAAAAAAGGTATAAGTACCTATTTATTATTATGTAAAAGTAAAGTAAAGTTACAGCCTATATACGTCCCACTGCTGGGCTCAGGTCTCCCCCTCATTTCTGAGAGGGTTTAGGGCAAGGAAGTGTCCGCCGCGCTGCCCAAATGCGTGTTGACGAACTTCACATGTCTTCGAAATATTTTTCTTATTCCTCAGACGTGCAGGTTTCCTCACGATGTTTTCCTTCACCGCCGAGCACGTGGTAAATCAGCACTTAAAATTGCAATTAACAATTTCATTGGTGCCGGCGGGGATCGAACCCGGGTTACTCTCGCGTTCTGTTATATTTACAGCGAGCGTTAAACACTGAGCTACCACGGCTCCGGCTCGGCTATTATTATGTAGGAATTTATGTTTCAGGTGAGATAAATAGTTGCCTATCTAGTCATCTTGAGCATAGCCAAGGCTGATATTGTAAGCACCTACCACTGATAAAAATGTCCTACTAGGTTCCTCGCTGGTTCTTTCCCGAAAAGAGGTTTTTCACGAATCATTGGTCATAGTAAAAATTTACTTTCAATACAAATTATTTATAATCTGTACTGATTAAAAATTATTCTATTTTATTCTATTCTGGTCTAAGTGCACCAATTTTAAAAAGTATTTTTAAAGAACATGTCGATCATACTAGTAGCGAATCGCAATGTAAACAAGAAAAGTAAGGAATCTCCCCACATAGCATTACCAAAGTGATCGGGGAGGTGGGAATTGATAGAGGCATACATATCACGTTTCACCTCACGCTTCCTTCCCCAGAGTATATTTCGTTAAACTTTCGCTACTATCGACGTCTAATCTTGTGTTGTTGGTTTTCCTTCGGAAATACCTACAGTCGTTACGCAATATCGTGTAAACTACTTAGTACAGAAAAAATTATAAGATAATAGTCAACCAATAAAAACTTATACATATTTGCTAATTGTACATTTATATTAAAAATAATAAAAAGGGTTATTATAATATCAAAGAATACATAAATGAAAATACCTCCTGGGAATAAGGTGACCACTATGCAGGTTATATAAAAATTAATTCAAGAACTGTACAAAATAAATTATTGTAAAGTGAAATCTCTTAAAAAATCCCGCTGAGTTTCTTGCTGGTTATTCCCAGGACAGAGGTTTTTTCCGAACCAGTGGTAAATAAAATAAAATGATTTTAAATAAGTATTATGCAATATTCTATATTCAAGTAAAATCATTAATTTCAATTCGTATTCATTCATGGGTATAGGGCAACATATATGGCGCAGGTTTATGATAAAACCTGGTTTTAGATCAAAAACCTAGGCTTTTGAACAAGAATCGGAAGAAGACAAAATTACTACGCTATGTTATCATAAGTCAGAGGCCTAGACCTGATTTAGTTTCTCGATAAATTCAACCTAACTTCACCTAATCTTAAATTTTATCATAAACCTAAACAAGTTCAGATTTAAAAAAACAGCATTTTTTCAGGTTACTAATAGGATTAACCACGTAGTGGCCGTGTAAGAATATCCAATACCCCATATCATCCCGTGGGTGTCGTAAGGGACGAAAGAGAGAAATGACAGATGGGTAGCAGCATTTTCCTGATTACAACTCTGTAATAATAAAGAACTGCGGTTGCCAAACGTGGCAACTATGGAAAAATCACCACTAGGAGGCAATCTATGAAGAAGGCCTATGTTCTACGATGGATGGATGCGGCCAATATTTAAGTATACTACCTACATTAAACTTTATAAAAGTGCTTTCTTTTCTGTAATATTGTCGTAGGGTTCCTTTTAGGTGGTTAAACACCTTTTTTATAGGATAAGGGTGACAAACGAGCACACAACCTATCTCATGGTAAGTGTTTGCTATGGTCCATAGAGACTACATCTATCCTCGATTACGAATCAAAATGCAGATGCATTGTCACCCGTGAGGACTAAGATGGAATGCCTCTTTTCCAGTCAAAAGGGTCTCCGGTTCTCTACACTCACGATACGAAACACAGCAGCGTTAAGCTACTATTTCACGCTGGTATTCTGTGAGAGCGTGGTCCTTCTCCGGTCGAGCCGACCCATTCGCGCTACAACTATACTACTAATATAGCTGCAACATGGTTCTACCACGTATGAATTTTTCTGCTGCTTCACTGCTGCATTCTGAATCTGAAGGGTGTAAAGAGCCAGTATAATAACAAGCTGTGAGGCATCCCATGTTAGTCCAGTTGTAAAAAAGCAGCTTAACACTGCTGTGTTTCGTATGGTGAATGTAGAGATCAGGAAACGCTTTTTTATTGTAAATAGTGTTGCCCAAATGCAAGAACAAGACGAGACTTAGCCAGTCCTGGTCTTGGTCTTGCGCCAATACACCTGGTCTTGTTCTTGGTCTTGGTATTGCGCTCTCAGTCTTATTCTTGGTCTTGGTCTTGCAGAAAGAGTCTTCGCAAGTCTCTATTACCCTATTGTTATTTATTAAACGTTACTTTAGATCTTAGAACAACTTAACAGAGTAGGCACATTTTGAGCTTGAATTAACATAGCCATAGAAAGACCAACCAAATTAATAAATGTCTAAACATTTAATGAGAAATTCGAAAAATCAATTAATACCGGGTGGGGATGGAACCCACGACCTAAGCGATCCGTGCCGATACTCTAACCAACTGAGCTGTCTACCAACTCTCACGACCACGGGAGTTAGTCTGTTTCTTAATAAACGTTTACATTTAATAAGCTTACATGTGCTAAAACTTAGTCAAAACATATAAAAAACAAATTAAAGACATTAACTTGACTGTATAAAGAACATTATCTGTCTAGAAAGAGATTGATAGACCCTTATATGAAATGGAATAAAAGTGTTATACAATTTACCATTTACTTAAATAAAAAAATAAAATACAATAAAAATTAAATTACATAACGGAACACAACAGCTTTGACATTACTGTTACTTTATATTAATTCTTTTGACCAAGAATTAATACAAAGTAACCATCTGGCTGACTCATCACTTAACCTATTTCTATGTTTTCTTTTTCTTTTATTACTAATGATGCTTTAGAAAATAATCTCTCAGCAGGTACTGAAGTTGCAGGTATTGAAAGAAAATCACGGGCCATCTTCGATAAAGTCGGATATTCTGTCTCATGCGTCCTCCACCACTCTAAAATGTCTTCCGAACTGGCGGCTGTGGGTTTACTAAGGTACTCCTCCAACTCGTCTATAACAAGACTTGATGAAAAGATCCAGATCCAGATGACGTCGAGGGACATGCATACAATTTCTCAAAGTCTATTACGTCTTCATTTTCATCATATTCACATACGTTGTTTTCATTTCTTGGTGATTTTAGAGATGTATTCGCTGAGTGTAGACTTTTATATTCTTTATAAAGTTCATTAAATTTGCGCAGGCTTTCTGTTTTAATTTGCTTCCCCCATAATGTCATGTCAAAAGTCTGAGTCTTATGCCTTGGGTCTAAAATTAAAGAGGTACAATAAATCCAGTTGCTCTTTTTATAATGTTTAAGTATTTTCTCTCGAGCTGCTTGAAAACACAGAATGAGCCTTTTATCCACTTCGGATCGATTAGGTTTCTCATCTAATTGTTTTAACATGGATTCAATTTTATCGAGCAAGAGATTGAATGATACAATGAGTAGCGGTAATGTAACATATTTTTCTCCACCAAGTTTCGTTGATAGAAGTTTAAAGTTTATTAGAAACTTATGTATTTTTTCGAGCATTTGCCATTCACTATCTGTGATTTGAAAATCATTCAATTCGGTGACTGAAGTGCACAATATGTTAATGCCAGTTCTCACTTTTAAACCAATCCAATCATATCATGTGTGGAATTCCATCTCGTTGGACAGTCGAGTATGGGGTTCAGATTTGATGGCACGCCAGCTGCTTCACAAGCAGACTGAAACTTCCTCTTCAATATCTCACTTCTTTTTATTTTACTGGAAATACTGCGTAATTTTGTTATAGCTGTACGTGAGTCAGCAATATTTGGCGCATATTCTTCATCTTCTTCAGTTTCGTCTTCATTATGTTCATACTGCTCTTCTTGTCCCTTATTATCAGTTACACTGTGTAATGCTAAGTTCTTTAATAAATCTTGTACACCAAGGTTCAAAATGTGAGCAAAGCACCGGAAATGTTGATTGTCTGAATCAAAGTGTGGCAGCTGTTTGTCCAATTCATACATAAATTTGGTATTTGCAGTTGCGTTGTCGACCGTGATACCCTGTATTTTATCAATTATGTCATATTCAAATAAACATTCGTGGAAAATCGTTGCAATATCTTCCCCAGTATGTCAACCGCGTGATGGTATAAAATGAAGGACCACAGATCGATACTTCCATTAGTTGTCTATATATTGAATAGTGACCCCGTAGTAACTCCTACCAGCAATTGACGTCCATCCATCGATGGTAAATGACATTTTAGATGAAAATTGTTGTAGTCGTTTCTTAAGATTCAATTGAAGCTCTTCAAACCGTTCTTTGACCTTCCTTCTAAGTGTGGACCTTTTAGGAAACACCATATTTGGGCAAATTGATCGAAAATATACTTATGTAGCTTCGTCATCGAAAAATGAGAAGGGAAGATATTTTTTAACTATCCAATCAACTGTAGCTGTCGTGATGTTGTCACTGCTATTTTCAGACTGAAATAAAACAGTAAATCATGTGTCTCGCCGATTATAAAAACAAATGAAAATAAGAGTGAATTATAAATACATATTTAACATTATAATATATATATATGCTCAATGACCTCAATGGTATCTCCCAACGGATAGGTCTTAAGATGAATATGGACAAAACAAAGATCATGTTTAATGTCCATGTCACATCTATGGCGGTAGTTGTTGGGAGCACAATGCTCGTAGTTGTTGACGAGTACGTTTACCTGGGACAAATAGTCTGACTAGGTAAGTCCAGACTTCGACCGAGAGGTCAATCGACGGATTCAATTCGGCTGGGCAGCGTTCGGGAAATTACGACACATCTTCTCGTCAGGTATACCTCAATCTCTGAAAACTAAAGTGTACAACCAGTGCGTGTTGCCAGTGATGACTTACGGATCTGAGACGTGGTCCTTCACTGCTGGCCGTATGAGGACGCTCAAGGTCGCTCAGCGAGCTATGGAGAGGGCTACGCTCGGAGTTTCTCTGCGTGATATACTCAGAAATGAGCATATCCGCAGTAAAACCAGAGTGACCGATATAGCCCAACGGATTAGTAAGCTGAATTGGCAATGGGCCGGCCATATAGCTCGAAGAACCGATAACCGATGGGGAAGAAAGGTTCTCGAGTGGCAGCCTCGTACCGGTAGGCGTAGTGTAGGGCGTCCCCCCACTAGATGGAGTGACGACCTGGTAAGACATGCAGGAAGTCGATGGATGCAGGTGGCTCAGGACCGTGCTTTGTGGCGTTACTTGGGGGAAGCCTACATTCAGCACTGGACTTGTGAAGGGCTGTAATGATGATGATATATATATATATATATATATATATATATATATATATATATATATATATATATATATAACTACCACTCACTGACTGACTATAACGATATCTCAGGAACTATAAAACATACAAACTTGAAGTTTGTAAGGTAGGTTCCTTTTATGGCATAGAGATCAGTTAAGAAACGGTTTTGAGAAAATCTATCCCTAAGGGAGTGAAATGGGAATTGGAAGTTTGTATGAAAGTCCTACGTTTTTGAAGTTAGAGACACGAAAATCGGCATTAAAGTTATAAGTTTTCAATAATAAAATCCTGAATAAGCTGTTTTACGAAATCCTTACCCTAAGGGGGTGAAATTGGGGTAAAATGGTTACATGCAAGTCCTATATTTTTTAAAGTATAGATATGAAGATCGACATTTACTTTATTAGTTTTAAATAATAAATACTTGCATAGTTAAGCTTTACCTATATAGCCTCTTTATACTTAGGTAAGACTTTTGCAGCGAGAAAATTTCAAAATCTCATAGGAAATCAGATATTGTACGCGGACGAAGTCGCAGGTGGCCGCTAGTTACATAATATATGTGTTATGTAATTGTGTGATAAGTATATTTTTTCTTACCTGTCCACTTTTTTCGGTGGTTATTAAAAAGCTTGTGATATCTCCACTTAATTTTGGTTTTTCAGGAAGAAATATTTGTGATTCCTTTTTGTGGAAAGATATTAGATGCTTTCTTAAGCCTGAAGTGTTTCTGTTTTTCATTTTTATTTCAACCTTTTTATGTTGGCATAATTTACACAAAGCAATTTGGGATGCATTAATTATGTCGAAAAACTCATCAAATTTTCTTTTAGGTCTTTTAGATCTATAACTCGAACTCTCACTACTCCGACTAGAACTATTCGACTCTTCGTCACTCATGTCAAATTGTAAATTTAATCACTCCGAAAACAACAAGGATTAGAGTAAAAACAATTAATACGTTAGACTCGAAGCAAAGCTCAATTGGGAATGACTGGAATTAAAATAAATACTACTATTTGTAAGTACACGCCGAAAAACCGACAAAGGAAAGTTCGGCATCCTTTGATAAAATTAATGATTCTTCAGAAGATTTAATAAAGTAGATGCGTTGCCAGATAGGTATAGTGTGCCTACGTAAAAATTATATGTAAATATGTAAATAAAATTGTGTATATTATGTTCTTCTTGTGATTGAATTAATCTACGTTAATTAAATTAAATTTGCCTTCACTCGTTTGAAATTCAAAATTCAAATATATTTTATTCAAGTAGGCATTAAAAATACACTTTTGAATAGTCATATAATCACTGTTTTCCCCAATTTTTTTCTTTTCCATGTCCAGGGGTTCTGATTCTACTGAGAAGAATCATGGAAGAAAGTAAGAAACTCGGTAGTTGCTCTTTTCAAAATATTTTTACAATAGTTCTATAATTACGTAAAAGCGATAAGTCAAACATAAAATGTCAAATGTATATGTAGATACAAAATCGGTTTAGAAATTTCTAGTCAGTCCTGTGTAGTACGAGAGGTCAGTTCCAAGCATTTTTGTCTGACTTAAGTTGAAAAGGTGAAAGATCTAACATTTCTTTTGGAATTTTATTATAAAAGCGTATATCGCTAACCAAGAACGCATTATATACTTTGTGTAACCGGAAAGCAGGTATTGTGATTTTATTTTTATTTCTACTATTAAAATTGTGCAAATCACTATTATTTACATCAATTCGATGCAACCAATTTCTTTAAACGGTTCTCTAAGAGATACTCGGGGTCCTAAAAAGTACATAGATCTTATTTTACGCTTTTCATTTAATATGCACACTTTTATATATTATTCGATTAGCATTGTACAAAATGTTTACACGTTTCAAGTGTGTTAAAAGTGTCTACAATATTTATCAAATGGGTGACGACATATTCGAACACTTTGTGTTCAAAAACACACACTTCCAAAAATCGAGATTTGCAGTGAACTTATTGAACATGTTTATCTATTAGGTAATAATAATAATAGTAAGTAATTATTATAAACCCATATAGTTAATATTATAATAATTACTTACTAGAATGAATTATTATGGTATCTACCTATCCTTACCATTATCTAATTACAATATTCCTTGCGAGATCAGCATAATGTATTCGTGTCCATTCTGAGCACCCGGAAACTTATTTTATTCTTTGGAACATGTACTCTGTGGCGGCATTCAAACAGTGTCAAATGTAGTGCGTGCGGCGCGGCGGCGACGATTGAATGCGATATCAATAGAAGCCGCCGGCGCGTGTATCTTGACCTTGTACTTCCGAATAGCTGCAAAATTTCTTTGACAGGTCAGTATTCGACCTTTGATGATGCCGACAACAAGACGCCGCGCACTATCAAAGTGCCGATGGTCAAAACTAGGGATGCACTGTTTTTTCTTTTAATGGATATTTTCATCCGCTATGTATGTTTATGGTATTGTTCGTAATGCGCATAAGTCCAATTTTCCAAATTTTTTTAATATATTTTTTGCGTCTCATAGAGTCCCTAAGCGTATACCCGAACTCCTATACTCCCTGAAACGACACTCATTCCTAACTGCAAGACGCAAGAGTCTCGCAGGCTTAGTCTTGTTCTTGCTCAAATCTTGCACGGTCAGTCTTGGTCTTGGTCTTGCTAAAATTAGGCGGTCTTGTTCTTGGTCTTGGTCTTGCATAAATGCAAGAACAAGACCAAGACTGCAAGACCAAGACCGATTTTGGGCAACACTAACTGTAAACGAGGCATTCCATCTTAGCCCCCAAGGGTGACAACGCATATGCATTTTGGTTCTTAATCGAGGATAGATGTAGATGTCTATGGGCCACAGCGTCCACTTACCATCAGGTGGACTGTGTGCTCGTTTGTCACCCTTATTCCGTAAAAATGCACTTTGGCTGGGGGATAAGCGTCCGTTATTACATCTCATCACAAGTCAACATGGGCCGCCGCCAAGGAGTGTCACAAAGCGCGTAAAGCACTGTGAAAAGTTTCTATGACATACAGTCGCCCTGTCTTACACCTCTCAGCAGATAGGTTTCGTACTCGGCTAGCCATCGTAGTCCTACTGTGCCAACACTTCTGCACTTTAATACCGTCAAACCGTCCAATTTTGCCAATGTTGTATATTTTGCCCGCTATGCCAATTTTAAGCTCAATCGCAAATATAAAAATTACTATTTAATTTACGTTCATTCGCTTTGTTTTAAACAAGTATATTTATGGCACCATTGGGAATAGTTCTTACCTTTGATTACACTCAGTTGCTTGTCAGAACCAGTCAAAAGTGTACGTTTGTATTGATGCGGGTCAATTTAGCCTCAGTGTTTCTTGGTATGCTTCTCAATGGCGAATACAAAGATGAGATTATCTTGTTACATGGTCTAGAAAGGGGTTTCTAGAATCTTTTTCTTGTGTAATTTTTTCCTGTCAGTATTTTAAATAGAGAATGATGACAATGGGCAAAATAAGCCGCATGAGTTGCGTCTCCCGGTTGTCAATTTTGCCCATCCAAAAAAGTGTACAAGGGTTGTCACTTTCTTATTACCCGACAGCCTAAGAAGAAGATATATGTTTGTGAGCTCCTATGTAACGTAAGGGTAATTATATTATTTCTTACTATAATCGTTAGTGTCCATATAGGCAGGCCTCTATCACTCTTGCTACCAACGTGAAATACTTACTTTTTTTTTATTACCTAAAATCGCGACGCGCCCGGGCGAAATAACGCAGTCAGGGCTAGCGCGTTGGAGGCGATTGAATGTTAAAGTTTTTTAACGCTGTTGACGTATATATAACTTTTTGTAAATATTGTTGAAATAGTTTTTGTTTAGTGTTTAGTATATTATAATATATAAGAGCCGTGGTAGTTCAGTGGTTAACGCTCTCTGTAAATATAACAGAACGCGAGTAACCTGGGTTCGGTCCCCGCCGACACCAATGAAATTGTGAATTGCAATTTTAAGTGCTGATTTACTACGTGCTCGGCGGTGAAGGGAAACATCGTGAGGAAACCTGCATGTCTGAGGAATAAGAAAAAAATATTTCGAAGACATGTGAAGTTCGTCAACACGCATTTGGGCAGCGCGGCGGACACTTCCTTGCCCTAAACCCTCTCAGAAATGAGGGGAGGCCTGAGCCCAGCAGTGGGACGTATATAGGCTGTAACTTTACTTTTTACTTTTACTTTTATTATATTATTTAATTATAGGATAAAATAGTTCAAAAGTTTTAATGTAATTTAAGAACTATATATTATGTATATTACCCATTATTTAATAAATTTTAATATGGCAAAACGTCGTTCCTACTATAATTGTTGCGTGGATAGACGCTAAATGACCAACATAATATTTCAGATATATCTTTCTTTATTACCGAAGGATTTTAGTAGGAAGTTACGAAACGTGAATTTATTTAATTTTTATTGTTAGTTTTTTTTTTTTTAGGTTATAGGTACTTATAGCAAAAAATAATTACGTAATAATTTATTTAATATCTACGAACTTTATCACAAAATTTAGTGGAAATTTACTTCACTATCCAAGTCTCTACCAACGTACACATACTTGCCTTTTGTATTAAAATATTTTAAGCTGAAATAACACAAAACACTGAAATCAAAACTGTGTTTACCAACAAAATTTTTAACTAAGTAGAATACGATTACATTTCTGTTAGGAATCGTATTTCAAGTTTATTTGTTGTTTACACTATCTACCTTTTCCTTCCAAGCTAAGCGTCGCGATTCCCGACGAATGGCCTTGCAAGTTGCATGCGTTAGGCATCGCAGAACTCACGTAGGTGCGAAAATATGGTCTGTCGATCATAGTCGGAATAGGTACCTGTCCTAATTAATATTTCGCAATGTAATTTGTTACTCTTTATTGACATCCCTCCATAACAACGGAAAGTCCACCGTAACGTAGGAAGAGGAAAATTTGCAAAGTAATACGGACACTCTCGCGCAGCGATAAAGTTTTATTTAGCTTGCGAGCGCGATTTATCTAATTAATAATAATCATGTAGGCTATTAAATGTCGGCAAGCAGTCAACATTAAAAGAGTGAAACTGCTGATGGTTGAAACAAAATAGGTATACCTGCATTCTGACAAAGTTACTAATAATGAATTCCGCGTTCGAGTAGTGCCATCTGTCGGACATAGATTTTAAGCTGAGTTTTTTATAATCGCCTCCACCTATACAGTAATCGTCGTAGGTATATACTAATGCTATCAGTGTTTTTGTAGTGTTGACAAGATAAGACAAACGAGTGTAGTATTGTCGTTTTAATTAATCTGCTTCTTCTTCAGTCAGCCACTGTTTGCTGGACATGATTGAGCATCCCCTGTGGGGAAAATTTGCCTTAACGCCATGTTTGAACGATCATAGTACCGGCCGTCGTATCTTTGACCGAAGACAATATAATTACTACGTTTTAAATTTGATTTTGCTTGTATTTTAATTCTGGCGTAAACAGTAGATAGTAGATACCGCCATCTGTCTGAACCTATAAAAGCGTTCTGGCGATTTCGGTAGTTGTCGCTTAAACGGGCTACACACGAGACGATATCGGTGGCGATCTAGGGTGGAAAGAAATCGGGGCTTTTATCGGGGCAGACCCTACACACGGGCCTGCCTAGCAGTACGCGTTCGGACTTGGAGCGGAACACATATGCGGTAGAGTTCTTCAAAATAGCTTCAACTCTCTTAAAACACCAATGTATTGGTTTGGCATTAGCCCTCTCGGTAAATTTATTCGAAAATAGAAAAAGAGGAGTTGCTGGGTGAAAAATGGCTCCAAAAGAGACAAAAATTAAGCCACATAAACGTACTAAATTGTTACGTACGTAATTGTATTCCAAAGACATGATTAATTTTCTCCGGATGGATGAAGGCAGTTTTTATAACCTTCTAGAAATGATTTCGCCACTTATATAAAAACATCAATTTCTCCTATGTACCTATGCTATTTAGTTATTTCTTCTCTTTGTTCATTTCTGCTTTGGTCAAAATCTGGTTATGTATTACACACAACAAACAAGGCAATAAAATACTTTTGTATAATAATATGTATACTTTTTTTTAATGTAATCTTTATTTATGGAGTAAAACTATCAGAAAATAAAATAGCTTATATCTTTTTTTAAACATAAAGAAACCTTTAATTTCGGACATACTCCCTTTTATATAACTTGTTTGTTGATGTGGAGATGGTGAAGGAGTAGAAGTTTGTTTATAAGAGGATGAAGGCACGTTAGAGATCGAATTGTGGTCTTGTGGAGTTGTAAGAGATATGAGTGCGGTCTTGTTTTGATAGTGTTGGAATAGGAGTTAGTTGTTGAGGAGAGGCTTTAACTTTTCCTTACTTACATCATACACTCTACTTTACGAACGGCAATAAAAAATTAGTTTAGTAGGCATTCTTGACCATGTCACTTCGCAGGGTCACAGGCTAGGGTGGATATGATTTGAATTTCGATAAAATTTAATTTATTTATTTTATTCACTTTTTTTTTGGTTTTTTGTAAAATATCAGTGCCATAGGCTTCTGCTCCGTTTATATGATTAAAATGTAAAAATTTTTGTTACATAAAAAAGGTCATTCAGTATCACTGTTTTGTTAACTTCCTTCCGCGAGGGTTGCCGGCAGCGACTGCCAAAAGAAATCGGGCCGATGCGCCTACACACACGCAGTAAGGAGGGGGCGGTGCCCCGATCTAGGAAGCATGGGCTGATCTAGGAAGCATTTTTGCTCCTGCCAGCCGATTAAGGAGGCGATATCGGCTACGACTTAGGATGGCTCTACATACGACACGATTTAGAGGCAATCTAGGAGGCATCCCCACTACTCCACCCTAGATCGCCACCGATATCGTGTCGTATGTAGCCCGCTTTACGGAACTCACAGGACAAAGTGAAATTATGGTAAAATTCGCTTACGTTGCTACCACACTGCAATTAATAGCTTATTTATTAAATTAGCTTGCGAGCTTGAAATAGTGAACCTATCGGTGTTAAATTTTGTACCACGTTACTGAAAGCTACTTAATGACTTGCATAGAGTAAGTTATAAGTATAATTCAGTAGTGTACCTGGTAGTAGAACGCATAGATAATCGCCGCGAAGATAATCTTCGCGAGTTCGATTTTCAAACGCTAATGTTTTTATAACGCATCCACGACACAGGTGTAGCCAGTGAGCGCAACATTTTTTTAAATCCTTACACACATGTACATAAGAGCACCACTGTGAAAGCTTATTAGCAAAGCGCTCGCCAAATTTATTACAAAATAGCAACCTGGGTTCAATACTTACCTACATCAGGGTGGTTAATTGCAATTTTAAGTACTGATTTACTACCTGCTCGGCAGTGAAGGAAACATAATGAAAAGACCTGAACGTCTGAAAAATTAAATATTTCGTGGAAACAGCGCGGCGTACTAATTGACCTATATAACTATAAATCTCTCAGAAGTATGAGGCCTTTCGTGCATGATCTTCTTCATGGATCTACATCCATTCATAGCTGAACATCGGCCTCTTCCATTGAAAAATATTATCGCTACGTAAACGAAATGATTAAACTTCCATCTGTCGGAAACCTTGAGATCTTCCCGGTATTTCCTACAGAAGTCTCTTACTATGGAGTGTAGAAGTAAGGAGTACAGACTGTGTATTAAAAAGTGTCCATAGAAAACCGTTTAATAAGGGTGGCACCACTATAACTACGGGGTATACTTTAAAGAACGCAACGAA
Organism: Parnassius apollo; assembly: GCA_907164705.1. NCBI lineage: Eukaryota > Metazoa > Arthropoda > Insecta > Lepidoptera > Papilionidae > Parnassius > Parnassius apollo. The sequence continues at coordinate 3,481,996 of CAJQZP010000233.1, read as the reverse complement.
AAATATTAGTGGAATAGACGACTTTTTCGAGGTTATATTACTAAATAAAATTATTTTCATTTTAGAGCTACTGAGCAGTTTAGCAGCACACTTAAACTGTCAACAACTGCTAAGTTCATTTCATCCCAGTAGCTACTCCAGCGCTACATACATACTGCTTACAGATGGCCACTTTTTCAACTATTCTACAATGTGAGTTGGTACTCCTTGCTTCTACACTCCATACCTCTTACGACTTTCTCGATATAAAATGAGATTGGAATCTATAATCACCAAGTGATTTTATTCTCTTAGACCACACGGCAAGTCGTTCTTTATTCTTAAAGTTATCTAGGGAGGCTACAAATCCGTTGTCACCTCTGAGAACGAAAGTGGAATACTTCACAGTGTGTAATTATGATGGCTCTCTTTATTCTTCAGACCAGAACACAGCAGTGCCGACTTTGCTTCTTTGCGAAAGAAATAGGCTAGAGTAAATAGTATATAAATCATTATTTTTAGTTTAGACGGTGTATACCTATTCAGACTTCTAGGCAGAAAAGTAGTGAATTTACATAGCATTAACATACCCTCACTCTAGGGAGGTAGGCTGGACTTTCATTTGACACGATCTTAAACTTAGGAAGGCAACAGGGGTGACGCGTCACCCCACTACTCGTTTAAATATATAATATAAAAAGTTTAAATATTTTGTTGGTGTTGTTTTTGTCTCTTTCTAATGCTTGATCTATTCTCCAATTGGAGTGAATGCAATCAGTTACATACGTCAACGTGTCACAGTAAGTTGTTATTTTTGTTACATTGACATTGGTAGGGTGACTCGTCACCCCTGTTGCTTCTTACGTAAGTTTAATTTTTCGTGATACTGATATAAATGTTAGGTTTCTGAGGTGAAAATGACTTCGATTTCGGATGAACAGTATCGAAACTATTTGCAAGTTTGTAACTTTGTATGTGGAGTCGATATTTTCAACAAAATAGTGTATACGTATAGTTCGGCTAGCAATACCTGACGTAGGCTGCTTCGATAATTCTATGGTATGCCGGATCAGGCTGGTGTCAATTCTACGTTGCTTTATATTGACGCTAAACATTGGAACACCCCTGCCAACGTGTTCCGAAGCAGTTGTTTAAATAAATTAGGTTTATAATTGTCGAAACCGCACATCGTTTGAGTAGGTACAAATTTGCCGCGAGAATTAGGAGTCACTTTATGTGATATTCGAAATATAACCCAGGATCCTCCTAGAGGTAAGCCCCGTGTAATATTGCAGAAACAAGCAAGATGTGCGCGGTGTCCAAAAAAAACTAGACAAAAAATACCTTCAGCCCGCTTGCTCTGAACATCGCGAAAATATTTGCTTGGTTTGCATTTATGCAAAAAAATAAAAAACAAATTATCGGTGCTGTAATAAACACTATTTTCATATTTCTAATTATATTAGAAATTTATCTCATAATAAATAACTTTGGTTCTCTCAAACATTGCAGTTTAATTTGAATTCAAAAAATATGGGGTGATACGTCACCCCTGTTTCCGTTTGTGTATGCAAAAAAAGTGTTGCCTACCGAAGGTTAACATACCTTGCCTGCTTTTTTCACGTCCTCTTAATTTGGCAACTAAACTTTTGTTAAGAGCACCTTGAAAACTCTGCTACTCATTTCTGTAGCATAAATTTCCTTAATCACTCTTTCCTCATTCTTTCTTCTCATGTGGACTTAGTGTCAAAAAAGATACAAAGCAATTGTACCTTACAAAGCAATTCACAATGCTAGTGTAGTCTTAACCGTGGTGTTAGTCTTAACCTTAATGACTGGTAGTGAAAGTTGGGTGTGGCGCAGAAGCATAAGAGCAAAATTACTTTTGTTGAAATTCGGCCATTAAGATGTTAGGGGTGTCGATTGAGTGAGAAATTGAATAATAAGAAAGTGTGATTTCTAAAATGTGACCAGAGTTAAGAAAGGAATTCAATGGTTTGGTCACGAGTGAATTTACATAGTACATTTAATAATTGAAACACAATTAATAATAATATATTTATTAAATCTGTGTACTTTGTTAATTGTTTTATAATTTCCAGTAGAGTCGCGTTCATTTCTCGTGACTGGAGATCGAGTCCGGGTCCGATACTGCGTCCCTTTGCTCGTGCATCTCCAACTCGAAGTCGTCCACAGCCATCGGAGTATCTGTAACATAAAATATAGGTTATATAATAAAAATGATTGTTCTTATTTGACATTATTTGATCGTACATTCTTTTCAATTTTTGAATGAGTGAATGAATGAAATATATTTTATTGTACACCGATAAATGAGAAAAAAAAGAACAAACTATATAAAGGTACAATTGGCGGCCTTATCGCTTAGAAGCTCTACCAGGCCCCCACGTTGCAAAGGATATAATAACCTGTGAAGAAGGCTAAGGGTGTACAGAGGACACAGCTTATTAGAAAACACACAATTCTTTTACTTTTTATGTTAATAAAGTGAATATTTTTTTCTATTTTCTGGATCTTGTGGTCTAATAAAGTCAACTCTACATTCCTATTCTGGTCTAATCCAAGCCCCAAGCACTCCATAGTCCCCCCCCGAACGGGTTCCCGCCTTGTCGTGGCGGGGGGCTTAGAAGCCGTGGCTTGGTCACCCACGGCGAAACAAAGAGGAACCCATATGGCTGGTCCGAGGTGGAGGGCCGGCCCGAGGTGGCCACTCCGAGTGGGCTTGGGAAGCCCACTTTGGATGTGTGTTGGTGGACTGCGGTGAGGTGTGTCCTCCCCACCTACCGCTGCAGCCGAGGTGGAGTCGCGGAGGAAGAGGAGTGTTGGTATGGCGATGCGCCACTCGCCCTATCCTCCGCGACTCAAACGGGGCCGCACCGTTGATGCGGTGGTGGTGGGGCTGCGGGGGGAGAGGATTGTCGGTATTGCGAGGCGCCGCTCTCCCTACCCTCCGCAGCCGAATCTTGGTTGGCGGCGGAGCCATAGACCAGATCCGCCGCTGGGGTCGGGAAGGCTAGTACTTCTAAGTGCTCGTTTTTCCTGGCCCCATGGCCTTTGTGCATGGGACGCGGGGGCGTCTGTTGCACAGACGTAATTGGAGGCCGTGGAGGAAGGCGCGCCATGTGTTCTGGTGCGCCTTACCTAGAAGGAGAACGGGGAGGAATTTTCCTCTCCCGAGGAGGTGCTGCCATGGGGCGGCAGACGCTAGTAGGGCCGCGGATGTGTGCGAAAGCGTTCCCGTAGCCCTGCCAATATGCGACAAAGGTGGAACACCATGGGGTTTTAGTCGGTGCGAGTCCGACATAACCCGTCCTTGCCCCCGCGAGGCGGGTATGCGTAGGCATTTCCCCATGTAACAAAAAAAAAAAAGCACTCCATAGTAATTACAAAATCGCTTACCAGAAGACTTTAATCCTTAAAACCAGCGGCTATTGTCTGTCAATCTTATATAAACAAATCATCCGGTTATTTTGAATCTAAATTTAAATAAAATTAAACTCATGAGGCCCAGCCGGACAGTTCTAAAGAGATTTTGAAGAAATTCAAACAGACATCTCCACTTTTAAATGAATTGTAGTAACTGACTTAATCTTTTTAGTCAGTCACTACAATAAATTACAACAAAAATGCCTGTCGGTTCATTTGACCAAGAGGTCGTCTTTTCATCATCATCATCATCATCATCACAGCCCTTCACAAGTCCACTGCTGAACATAGGCCTCCCCCAAGTAATGCCACAAAGCACGGTCCTGAGCCACCTGCATCCATCGACTTCCTGCATATCTTACCAGGTCGTCACTCCATCTAGTGGGGGGTCGCCCTACACTACGCCTACCGGTACGAGGCTGCCACTCGAGAACCTTTCTTCCCCATCGGTTATCGGTTCTTCGAGCTATATGGCCGGCCCATTGCCACTTCAGCTTACTAATCCGTTGGGCTATGTCGGTCAATCTGGTTTTACTGCGGATATCCTCATTTCTGAGTCTATCACGCAGAGAAACTCCGAGCATAGCCCTCTCCATAGCTCGCTGAGCGACCTTGAGCGTCCTCATACGGCCAGCAGTGAAGGACCACGTCTCTGATCCGTAAGTCATCACTGGCAACACGCACTGGTTGTACACTTTAGTTTTCAGAGATTGAGGTATACCTGACGAGAAGATATGTCGTAATTTCCCGAACGCTGCCCAGCCGAGTTGAATCCGTCGATTGACCTCTCGGTCGAAGTTGGACTTACCTAGTCGGACTATTTGTCCCAGGTAAACGTACTCGTCAACAACTTCGAGCATAGTGCTCCCAACAACTACCGGCATAGGTGTGACATGGACATTAAACATAATCTTTGTTTTGTCCATGTTCATCTTAAGACCTATCCGTTGGGAGGCACTATTGAGGTCATTGAGCATAGTGCTTAAGTCCTCCAGCGATTCTGCCATAAGGACTATATCGTCGGCAAATCGAAGGTGAGTGATGTACTCGCCATTGATGTTAATACCGTATCCTTTCCAGTCCAGTAGCTTGAAAACGTCTTCCAAAGCAGCGGTGAAGAGTTTCGGGGATATAACGTCACCCTGTCTTACACCTCTCTGCAGTTGGATAGGTTTCGAGCTCTGGTTCTGTACTCGGATAGCCATCGTAGCCCTACTGTACAAACACTTCAGCACTTCAATATACCGACAGTCAACTTGGCACCGCTGAAGGGACTGCAGCACCGCCCAAATTTAGACGGAATCAAAGGCTTTCTCATAGTCCACATACGCCAGGCAAAGTGGCAAATTGTACTCTTCAGTCTTCTGTACAATCTGCCGCAGGGTATGTATGTGGTCTATGGTACTGAAGCCTTTTCGGAAACCGGCTTGTTCGGGAGGCTGGAAGTCGTCGAGTCTGCGTGCGAGACGATTCGTAATGACTCTCGAAAACAGCACGTAGACGCGGCTCAGAAGGGAAATCGGTCTGTAGTTCTTCAAGAGAGCGTTGTCGCCTTTCTTAAAGAACAAGACCACCGCACTTCTGCTCCACGCCTCTGGAGTAGTGCCACCATGGAGGACGGAATTGAAGAGCTTCTGAAGGACTTCAAGTACCGGTGTTCCACCCGCTTTCAGAAGCTCCGCTGTAATTCCATCCTCGCCTGGGGCCCTGCCGTTTTTAAGGTGCTGGAGAGCCATTCTAATCTCGCTTAGACTGACGTCCGGGATATCATCGGAATAGTGTCGTATAAGACTTGCTCTTGGATCGTTACTCACACTTGCGTGTGGCTCCAACGATGATGTGTACAGCTGCCCATAGAACCTCTCAATCTCACTCAAAATCTCAGGTGTCCCGGAAACGATGCTGCCACACTCAGTCTTCAGCCTTGACAGTTGGCTCTTTCTGGCAGATAGATCTCTGGCAAAGACTTTGGAGCCCTGGTTCCGCTCGATCGCTTCTTTAATACGAGCAGTATTAAAGTTGCGTAAGTCTCGCCGCATGCATTTGGAGATCTGTCTGTTCAGTTGCCTGTATGCTGTCAAATCTGTTGACGATTGCAGCCTCATCTCCCGTCTAACAGCCATGAGATTAAGAGTGTGATCGGAGAGTTTTTGTGTTCTTCTGCGGCGGGTCTTGCAGAACTTAGCTCCGACCGCATGGACAGTTTCCACGAGCTTGTCATTCATATCGTCCACTGCATTGCAATCTTGTAGGCACTGAAAGCGGTTGTGTAACTCGAGCTGAAAGTTTTCGGGATTTTGGATCAGAGCACGAGGGGGACGGAGCGTTGACTTCATTAGACGAGACCTCTCCAACTTAACGTTTAGGTTCAGTGTGCCTCTAACCATTCGGTGATCGCTGCCAGTTTTCACCCTTGCGATCACTGAGACATCACTGAACAGTTGGCGTCTGGTCGTCATAATGAAGTCAATCTCATTTTTTGTCGAACCGTCGGGGCTCGACCAGGTCCACTTCCTGTGGGGCCGCTTCTGGAAGAAAGAGTTCATCATAAAGAGTCCCTCTTTCTCCATAAAGTCGGCCAGCTGCTGGCCCCTTCGGTTCCGTTGCCCTACTCCAAATTTCCCTAACTTCAGCTCACCGCTTTCTCTTGTGCCTAGTTTTGCGTTGAAGTCTCCCATCAACACCGTGTAGTGGGTTTTGGAGGAATGTATGGCTTTGGAAATATCCTCATACATTTCCTCCACCTCCTCATCGGAATGTGCCGACGTTGGTGCGTAAACCTGTATGACCTTCAGCGAATACCGTTTGGTGATTCTGAGTATCAGGTACGCGACCCTCGTCGACACACTCTCAATCTGTACAACGTTGTTGACGAGAGACTTGTGGACGATAAATCCGACACCTCCTTGGGACAGATGGTCGCCCTCCCGGTGATAGAACAAGTTGCCGGATTCGAGAATCACCGTGTCCTCCCCCCTCTCTTCGGACCTCGGATAATCCTATAATACTCCAGCGCAACTTGTCTATCTCTTCTTCCAGCTCCAGGATCTTCTCGTCAGTCCTCAGTGTGCGTGCGTTAAATGTTGCCAGGTCGAGTCGTCGTAGGTGGCAACCGAACCTCCACCGGAGATTCTTAGCACCCCCTGCCCCGCCGTTACCATGGTCGCCACCGTAGCCAGGAATAGCGGGGCCGCCGGGGACTGGGGGCCGTCTATTTGTGTAATTGTTCATGGGGGGTATATTGCCATAGTTGCCACGCTTGGCGAGCGGGTTGGCAACCGCAGTTTTTTTTTTGTCGTACAGTTGCTGTTATCAGGAAGATGCTGCTGCCCATCTCCTGCCTGTCTCCCTCTGTCGCCTCTTACGACACCCACGGGAAGATATGGGGTAGTGGATATTCTTAACCGCCACTACACGGCAAAAAATCAGATAAGTGTACTCTTAAAGTAAAACTGACCAGAATAATTTAACCCCTCAATCCTCTTAGAATTCCCATGCAGTTGCATGCTTTCGTCTAATTCCGAGCGGTCGTATGCGACCGCACCCACCCACGGCACTTTAAAACATTAAAACTTATATTTATAGACTACTTTTCTAGAAAGAAGTTTGGCATTATAGAATCTATACAAAATTCTCTGTTCTATAGTTTAAACAAAAGACAGTTATTCAATGGATTAATCATTCCAAAAATACTTTATTGTATTTTGATAACTACATACCAAGCGGATGTGTCAGCAGCGTGGAAATTACTATTATTTCTACATATTACTCGAAATTATTTAAATAAAAAAGGTAAATCATATTCACACAAAAGCTTTCATAACAATTTTATAACATAAAAAAAAATGTTCTTAACTTAGAAAAAATCCAAAAATCAACGCAACAATGTACAACAACGAACACTTGACAATGACGCACTTTGAATGTAGATTATAAATGAATATCTATAGACTAACTGAATTTTCATTCAACTAGAGAATAGAAAATTTCATATTGATTCTATAATGCCAAACTTCTTCATAGAAAAGTAATCTTTAAATATAAGTTTTTATAGGTTACAATGCTGTGGGTGGATGCGGTCTCATGAGACCGCTAGAGATTTGACGGAATATAGCCGCGGTCTCATGGGACCGCTAGGGGATTGAGCAGTTAAAGCGCTAGATCACACCGTAGTTCATCGGATACATGAAACACAAGTGTAGTGTCGTATAGCCCCCATGACAATAAGTATATTTAGAGTTGAGTTTATAATAAAGAGTAGTCTAATTAAAGACATAGACAGAAAAACACGTCTGCTTCTCATTGACCCTTTCCGATATTATGTAAGATTCCACTGAAGGTCACCTCTAACAGATATCGGAACTTTTTTATTGATCTCTTGCATAAACGTAAACTAGAAAGCACACTAAAGGAAAATAAGAACATACCGCGAAAACACTGGATTTTTTTTTTTCATTTTTCCTAATAATGAAAACCCCCGATAAAACGTTCTCCACTTGACATAAGTAATGATTATTTTACAACGGTGGGATTAACCAAGCAAACAAACACTTAATAAAATTAATGAAATACTGAGTCAGACCTAGCTAGTAAAGTACGAACCAATTGTAATTCCACAGTACTCGTATCATTTTTAAAGACTCCCACTGATCCCAAAGAAGTCGGTTCTATGATTATGGGATTACAGAATGACAAGCCCCCGATATGGATGGCTTAGCTAACTCTTTAATAAAACACAAAAGATTCGATCATACAGAGACCTTTATTTACAACTCTAAGCCTTGAAAATAGAATTTTTCCACATGATTAGGAGAGAACTAATCACCTATTTCGCTATTGAGTACCTTTTGTAGACAAAAGATTAACCGGATATTTGGAATCAACAGCTGATCTCACTAAGACAATTCAGATTAAAAAAAGAAGCTGAAGAAGCGGCATCGTTAATTGCATCTACTATATCAACAATACTTGACTTTAAACAGAGCTGTGTAGGCGTTTTCTTAGCTAGGCTTGACTTGGCCAGGGCTTTCAACACTGTCTCAATTCCAATTCTTTTGAAAAAGTTAACAATATGTTCGGTATGGGTCTTGATAGCTCATGAGATAGTGGCAATACCTTTATCTCATAAGCTATCGAGATCTCATGGGCCAAAGACAGTATGTGAAGATTGGTCAAGCAAGACTCATAGTCTGCCACAAGATGTATTGTTTGGTGTACCACAGGGCAGTATACTTGGCCCCACGTTATTCACTGTCTATATAAATAATATTAATGACTAACCTATGGAAATCGCAGAATTAATAAGTTACGCTGATGATACTGCCATATTATCACACTTCCGAGACCAATCGTGGAACGATGCTCTTGAACCGTGTTGAAAGACGTGTAACACAGGCCTTTAGTTGGCTACAAAATAATATTTTAACCATTAAAACCATACTTACCATTATTGGTATTTAGGGTTAAGAGACTTCTGACTGTGTCTACGCTTTTATAAAACTGCGCCTGCAGCGGTACAACATACAACGCCCAAAATTTATGAGCCTTCTTGCATAAGCAAACGGTGTAAATGTGAGTGCTTGAGTAGATCCATATCTGTGTCCTTGTTGGTGATAACGTTTGAAAATCATATGAAAGTCTTAATTCTTCGACTCGAGTCAGTAAGGTTATGGGCGTTGAAGGCATCTGAATGATATAGCGGGTTTACATATTCTCAAATCCCATTTACAATACGTTATGCCAGTCGCTCATAGCTTACTGTATTACGAGCTGCGATAGTGCAACAAAAACTTTCCTGATCAGAGACGAGAGAGCGTATCGTTCAGTTATCAAAACAGAGGTGGTCCAGCATGTCGCGCAGCCAGGCGGCGAGCGCGGCGCGAAGCGCGTGCAGCGGCGCCACGTGTCGCGGCGGCACGCGCCCGCCAGCCAGGCGGCGAGCGTGGCTCACGTGGCTCGCGCAGTGCGCACGTACCGAGGTGGTCCAGCGTGACGCCGAGCGCGGCCGCCCGCAGCGCGTGCAGCGGCGCCACGTGTCGCGGCGACACGCGCGCCAGCATGCCGCGCAGCCAGGCGGCTTGCTTGGCTCACGTGACTTGTGCAGTGCGCACGTACCGAGGTAGTCCAGCGTGACGCCGAGCGCGGCGCGCAGCGCGTGCAGCGGCGCCACGTGTCGCGGCGGCACGCGCGCCAGAATGCCGCGCAGCCAGGCGACGAGCGTGGCTCACGTGGCTCGCGCAGTGCGCACGTACCGAGGTGGTCCAGCGTGACGCCAAGCGCGGCGCGCAGCGCGTGCAGCGGCGCCACGTGTCGCGGCGGCACGCGCGCCAGCATGCCGCGCAACCAGGCGGCGAGCGCGCGTGCCGTCTCGCGCTCCGAGCCGCTCGCCCGCGCACACAGCGACAGGTGCCACGGCGGCGGCGCCGACAGCCTGCAACGTGCACCGACCTCATAAAAATTACATATACCTACGTACAAAAACGCAGACTGTCTCGTTAACCTAGTGGTCGTAAAAGCGATTGCTGATCATGAAGTCCTGTATTCGAATCCCTGGTCAGGTCAAAACCAAAGCGGAGTTAGGAAGGTGACGATGTTACACTACATAAAGCCATAGGTCCTGCGCCTGACCTCTCTCAGTATAAGGTGTGGATGGTATCGCGAGTTATGTGTTGCTGGAATTAGTCCGAACAATTACTCAAAATATTTCCCGTGGTAGATGCGATAAAATACGCAAAAAGATGCAACATTTCTCCCCAGTGTCAATGAGTCAAGCAGATTTGAACGAGGTTGGTCGTTGACGATTCGAACCGCTCTGCACTGGGCATGATCAAATGGAAGGAGCTGGCACGGGGAGCCCCCGCCCAGAGATAGGAACAGTATTCCATTTGAGGCCGAATCTGATCCTTGTTAAGTTGCAGGTGGTGTGCCGGCATGAAATACTGTCCCGCCCTAATCAGCACGCCAAGCTTTTAACAGGCCAATTTGGCCTTCTCTTCCAAGAGACCACGAAACTGAACGTCACTCGATATGTCGACGCCGACAATTCCGATACTAACTGAGGCAGCAAGGGGAGTGCCCTGAAACTGAGAAGATGTAACATGGTAGCGGAATTAAATGATAGACTACCGCAGGGGGGTACCAGCACCCCTGGAGAATCCAACGCTGAGATCCACGACCCATGTCTCTCCACTCCTGAGCGTGAGTACTCAGGCTGCCGCGCGTATTCTGGGGGGGGGGGGCAAATTCCGCTCAAGACTATAACAGCTCGGGGCAAACGGAGCAACAAGACCAAGGCGACCCCTGCCTACAGCCATGCTACAGACATGGCTACAGATTCGTTGCTACGGCAGATCCCCTCCCCAGAGATCGTGATCCTCGGCAACATTAATGCCCATCACGCCGAATGGCTTGGTTCACGTTCAGACGATCATACGGGGAGATCTGTCCATGATTTTGCCTTGGCATATGACTGACACATCTGGTTACTTCGCCTACGCGGATTCCAGATGTGGAGGATCATGCACCTTCCCTGTTGGACCTTCTGGTGACCTCTCACCCGGATGGATATCAGATTTCCGTCGACGCCCCTTTAGCCTCCTCGGACCATTGTCTTTTCCGGAGTGTGGTGCCACTCACGCTGAATTCGCAGTTGCATTCTGCAGGCTGCCGCCGTGTTTGGCACTATAGGTCAGCCGATTGGGATGGGATGCGGTCTTTCTTTGCATCCTACCCTTGGGGGCGGGTTTGCTTCTCGCCGGACGATCCCAACGCTGTTGCGGATTCTGTCGCTGATGTGGTACTTCAGGGTATGGAACTTTTTATTCATTCCTCTGTGGTGCCCATTGGAGGCAAATCTCAAAAAAAATGGCAAAAATGGTTTGGTCGCTCCTGTAAAATAGCATCATTCTATAAGCAGGAGTGCTACCAAGCCTGGGCTGACACATCAACATCCCGGGATGTAAACACCAGCGCTCTTAAAAAGAAGTATAATACCGCCTCTAGGTCATTCAAAAGAGTCATTGCCAAGGCAAAGTCAGAGCACATAGGCAGAATTAGCGAGAAACTAGTTCTCCTTCCTTCTGGAACCCGTGCATTCTGGTCTCTCGCCAAGGCTGTCCAGGGGAATTTCTGTCAGCCATCTCTTCCATCTCTGCACAGGGAGGACGACTCACTGGCCCATACCGCAAAAGAGAAAGCCGATCTTCTAGGCTCTTTCTTTGCGTCCAACTCGACTCTCGATGACGGGGGGAGTACGCCGCCGACCATCCCGCGGTCGTGCGTGCTCCATGCCGGAAGTGCAGTTCACACAGCGTTCGGTTCGCAAAGCACTCCACTCCCTGGATATCCACAAGTCGAGTGGGCCTGACGGAATCCCCCCAATTGTGCTGAAGACGTGTGCTCTAGATTTGGCACCGGTTTTATCGTATCTTTTACGGTTCTCCTACTCTCTAGGCGTAGTTCCAAAATCATGGAAGACGGCTTTCGTCCACCTGATCCCTAAAAAAGGCGACCGCTCAGACCCGTCCAACTATCGGCCTATCGCCATCACCTCCTTGTTCTTTAAAACAATGGAGTCCATTGTAAACTGCCAGCTTATGAGGTACCTTGATTAGTGACCGCCAATACGGTTTTCGCCGTGGTCGGTCAGCTGGTGATCTTCTATAAAGGTCTATCTAACTCACAGATGGGCGGAGGCAGTAGAGTCCAAGGGGGAGGCATTGGCCGTTAGTTTGGACATTGCGAAGGCCTTCGATCGGGTTTGGTACAAAGCGCTTCTTTCGAAGCTCCCATCCTATCGGCTTCCCGAGAAATTGTGCGATTGGATCACCAGCTTTCTTGCAGATCGGGGCATCAAGGTCGTTGTAGGCAGTGCAAGCTCCGATTGCAAGCCTATTAATGCTGGTGTTCCGCGTGCTATCGCCAACGTTGTTTCTTCTGCATATCAATGATATGTTGCAAACCCGTAACATTCATTGCTATGCAGATGACAGCACTGGTGATACACTTTACACAGGCTGAGCCAATATTTCTCGGGAAAACGTCTGCGAGTGCCTGTACAAACGTGTGTCTGAAGTCGAGTCTTTGCTGAACAGAGTCTCGGATTGGGGGCGACTAAATCTAGTCCAGTTTAACCCCCAGAAGACACAAGTTTGCGCGTTAACCGCTAAAAAGAACCCCTTTGTCATATCTCCCCAGTTTCTAGGCCCTTGTTGCCCTCCCCTTGTTGCCTCAGCCAGTATCGGAATCCTCGGCGTCGACATATCGAGTGTCGTGCAGTTTGTGGTCACTTGGAAGAGAAGGCCAAATTGGCCTTTAAAAAAGCTTGGCGTGCTCAGCAGGGCGGGACAGTATTTCATGCCCGCAAAAGAGAAAGCCGATCTTCTAGGCTCTTTCTTTGCGTCCAACTCGACTCTCGATGACGGGGGGAGTACGCCGCCGACCATCCCGCGGTCGTGCGTGCTCCATGCCGGAAGTGCAGTTCACACAGCGTTCGGTTCGCAAAGCACTCCACTCCCTGGATATCCACAAGTCGAGTGGGCCTGACGGAATCCTCCCAATTGTGCTGAAGACGTGTGCTCCAGAGTTGGCACCGGTTTTAACGCGTCTTTTCCAGTACTCCTACTCACTAGGCGTAGTCCCGAAATCATGGAAGACGGCTTTCGTCCATCCGATCCCTAAAAAAGGCGAACGCTCAGACCAGTTTAAGTACCGGCCTATCGCCATCACCTCCTTGTTCTCCAAAACAATGGAGTCTATTGTGAACTGCCAGCTCATGAGGTACCTTGAGGATCACCAGCTGATTAGTGATCGCCAATACGGTTTTCGCCGTGGTCATTCAGCTGGTGATCTTTTCGTCTACCTAACTCACAGATGAGTGGAGGCAGTAGAGTCCAAGGGGGAGGCATTGGCCGTTAGTTTCGACATTGCGAAGGCCTTCGATCCTATGGGCTTCCCGAGAAATTGTGCGATTGTATCACCAGCTTTCTTGCAGATCGGAGCATCAGGGTCGTTGTAGACGGTGCAAGCTCCGATTTCAAGCCTATTAATGCTGTTGTTCCACAAGGCTGCGTGCTATCGCGAACGCGGTTTCTTCCGCATATCAATGATATGTTGCAAACCCGTAACATTCATTGCTATGCAGATGACAGCACTGGTGATGTTCTGTACACCGGCCGTGCCAATATTTCTCGGGAAAACGTCTCCGAGTACCGGGACAAACTTGTGCCTGAAGTCGAGTCTCTGCTGAACAGTCTCGGATTGGGGGCGACTAAATCTAGTCCAGTTTAACCTCCAGAAAACACAAGTTTGCGCGTAAACCGCTAAAAAGAACCCCTTTGTCGTATCTCCTCAGTTTTAAGGCACCCCTCTTGTTGCCTCAGCCAGTATCGGAATGCTCGGCGTCGACATATCGAGTGACGTGCAGTTTTGTGGTCACTTGGAAGAGAAGGCCAAATTGGCCTCTAAAAAGCTTGGCGTTCTTAGCACAGCGGGACAGTATTTCAAGCCGGCGCACCGCATGCAACTTTACAAGGCGCAGGTTCGGCCGCACATGGAATACTGTTCCCATCTCTGGGATGAAGCTCCCCAGTACCAGCTCCTTCCACTTGACCGTATCCAGCGCAGAGCGGCTCGAACCGTCGACGACCGAGTGCTTTCCGATCGGCTCAATTCACTGGCGCTGCGAAGAGATGTTGCATCTCTTTGCATTTTCTTTCGCATATACCATGGGGAGTGCTCTAAGGAATTGTTCGGATTAATCCCTGCCGCCAAATTTCGTGAACGCACTACGCGGCAAACGTCCCGATACCATCCACACCATCTGGATGCTTGGCGGTCCACCACTGTACGTTTCAGAAGGAGTTTTCTTCCGCGTACGACCTCTCTGTGGAATAGTTTACCACCGTCGATTTATCCGGACCGATACGACTGGGGACCTTCAAGAAAAGAGCTTACTCCTTTCTAAAGGGCCGGCAACGCACCTGCAATTCCCATGGTGTTGCGGTTGATCATGGGCGGCGGTAGTCACTTAACATCAGGTGAGCCGCATGCTCGTTTGCCCCCTCTTCAATAAAAAAAAAGATGTCTATGGACCACACCAACAGCTTAACATCAGGTGTATTGTGTGCTTGTTTGTCACACTTATTCTATTATAAAAAGCATATTGTTGCTTCTTGTGTTTTATCATAAAATTTTGTGGGAATACTTAGAACTTACGGAAATATTCGATACTGCTGTTTTTACATCATTGCTTCTAAAATAGATAGAGGATATTGATAACAGATGGATTTCATTAAAATTACTTACCATCTACCAAGAAAATAGAACTCAATGAGTAAAAATTGGAAATATACAAAGATATATAAAAGAAGAAATGATCCCCGATGGGGTTCCTCAAGGCAGTGTGTTTGGCCCAACATTGTTTTTAATCTATAATGACGATTTATGTAAAATGAAGCTGAAAAGGCACAAGTTATTAAGCTATTGCATAGCTTCTATCGCGGGCCTTGAGCGCGGGGACCGAATCCAGAAATTCCGTAACGAAAAAAAACCTCACGCTTCCCACTCCGACGGGCACGGAGGTGTGGCGTTGAAAGCCGTGCATCGTCTAACGTCGTTTCAGTTCGGCAGACTTCGGCACTCGGCAGACTTCGGCACGGTGTTTGTGTGCGTGCGACTAGACGTATGCGTGTACACTAGCTGCTGACTCAATGATAAAAATTCCTGAATAACCTACATGTATTGTAAGATATTAAAAATATTTTAAACAATATTAACTTCTCATTTATTCAATAAGAGAAAAAAAATTGTTTTCTTATAGGTCACCACGCTCAAAAAGTGTAACTTGATTTAATATCAAAGACTTAACTGCATAAATAATAAAATAAATAAATAATTATAATTGCATAAGTTGATAAAAAATGCTATGCAATAGCTTTACCGCGGCAGTCACCGAGTGCCACACGTATTTTTTTTTATATACTTTTGCAGATGAAACTGTGTTTAGTTGATAGGATTAGGCGTTACTTTGCGGAAATCCATTATATGAGATATCTTAAAAAAATAATTTGTTTTAATCCGCGTGATAAAATAAAATTTTGTAACTTACTTACATAGTTTGAGGTAGGGTGGGAGGTGTTCTTCAAAGTAGGTAAGACACATCATTTTATTTTATTATGCGGAACTAAGCAAATTAATTTTTAAAATACTGTTCTTGTTTTAACGGAAACTTAGAATAACGAGCAATCTTTGCAAATGAAGAATTCTCCGAAATAGATCAAGCCAATATTTATATTATAATTGTAATATAATATAAATATTGGCTTGATCATAATTCATAATATCTTGTATAAAAATCGTATAATATAAAACATAATAAGCCTGCATACTAATATGTATATACATATGATAAATGTTAAATGTCAAAATAAACATACACACACGTAACCACGCACGAACGCACCCACCCACACAACTCCTAACTGTTATAATTTAACAACGGCAAATCTTATTATGGACTAAAAATGGCTTAAAGAACAGAACAGAACCAAATTTTAAGAATATTAGTTTTTTTAAGCTATTGCATAGCTTCTATCGCGGGCCTTGAGAGCGGGGACCGAATCCAGAAATTCCGTAACGAAAAAAAACCTCACGCTCCCCACTCCGACGGGCACGGAGGTGTGGCGTTAAAGCCGTGCATCGTCTAACGTCGTTTCAGTTCGGCAGACTTCGGCACTCGGCAGATTTCGGCACGGTGTTTGCGTGTGTGCGACTAGACGTATGCGTGTACACTAGCTGCTGACTCAATGATAAAAATTCCTGAATAACCTACATATATTGTAAGATATTAAAAATATTTTAAACAATATTAACTTTTCATTTATTCAATAAGAGAAAAAAAATTGTTTTCTTATCGGTCACCACGCTCAAATAGTGTAACTTGATTTAATATCAAAGACTTAACTGCATAAATAATAAAAATAAAATAATTATAATTGCATAAATTGATAAAGAATGCTATGCAATAGCTTTACCGCGGCAGTCACCGAGTGCCACACGTATTTTTTTACCTTTCCCGTTGCTCCTTCTCTAACTTAACGATGAGATCGTACGTGTGCTTGAGAGGGACGTTGATACCGTAATCGTGTTGTGAAGCCACGATTTCGTCCTCGATTTCGTTGAGGAAGTCCATATCGATTCCCAGATCTGAGAGCGAGCGAAGTTGATCAATGTCCACTTTTACCTTAGACAGGTCCTAGAAGTCAAAATTTTCGTACTGTTAAAATAATTAGTACAGAATACTACAGAAAACTGAAATAAAAGATGTTGTTGTAGAAGATTCCTTATGTAGTGATTTTTATATTCAAATTATATTTCGAAATATTATTTTAAAAAAAATGCCAAACCGCATTAGGTTTTGCATTTTTATGCGGTTTTGAATAAAGTAAAAATACAACAATAAAAAAGTTACAACAACAACAACAGTAAAAATCGAAAGTCATGAAATATGTATAAACGATTACACAACAATTTATTGCATATAACAAATAAGTTTAACAAAAAAGGCCACCGATGCGTTATCACTCCTGATTAAATATATCATATTTTGTAATTATACTTTAAAAGCGCCCTCCGCCCAGTAAATACTGAACATAATGTGAACGGTTATTAAAGTTAACTTATAATTTGTTGTTAAGTAATTATTTGGCTCGAAGGACCAACTTTAAGTATACATACGTTTTCCTCCGGAGGTGGACTCGGCTCGGGTTGGTTCTTGCGGTCCGGAAACATAGCTTCCATGTCATAAATCAACGCCCATGGTGAATCCGGCGCAAAACGTAACATCTCTTCATTACCTTGGCCCATTTCGTATGCTGGATATAAACACACACTTTTATTTTAAATGCTCATACATCCTATCAAAAATGAACAAAAAGTAAAGAAAGCTACGCCATCGTACATAGGCCGGCCTCCACCAAACATCGTGCCTCATAGGGGGAACGTTTGCCATAGTTGCCACGCTTAGCAGGCGAGATACGAGATGATATGGGATAGGGAATTCTCTTATGCCGCCACTACACGTCAATAGTCAAAATATAAATAAATTATTTCAAAAATTAAATAAACTTACGTAGAGTATGGTATATAAGATGTGATTCCTCTTTTGTCAGCGTAGCGAAGGTGCCGTCGTAAGAAGGCGCGTAGGAGCTGAACGGTCCGTAATTTAACGGCTTAACGCACTTTGCTAGGTTGCGACGGTCCTCTCGAGGCGCTGTAAATTTACATTTAATATATTTTACGTGGTAGAGTCACACTGCAACTGTATTATAGCTGCAGCATGAATGGATCCGCTTAACCGGGAAAGTACCACGGTTTTACTGAATACCAGCGAAAAATAGCCGCATAATTATATTGTTTCATACTCGTATAGGAGCCGTGGTAGCTCAGATGGTTAGAGCTCGCTATAAATATAACAGAACGCGAGTAACCCGGGTTCGATCCCCGCCGGCACCAATGAAATTGTTAATTGCAATTTTTAGTGCTGATAAATAGGTACTACGTGCTCGGCGGTGAAGGAAAACATCGTGAGGAAACCTGCATGTCTGAGGAATAAGAAAATAAAATATTTCGAAGACATGTGAAGTTCGCCAACACGCATTGGGGCAGCGTGGCGGACACTTCCTTGCCCTAAAACCCTCTCAGAAATGAGGGGAGGCCTGTGCCCAGAAGTGGGACGTATATAGGCTGTAACTTTACTTTTTTACTTATATGGTGGGCGTAACAATAGACAGAATAGTAAAGAATTATTTTTATCCAATAGACATTACAAAAATACTTATTGAAAGTAATTTTTTACTTTTACTACTGGTTTGGAAAAAAAATCATGTCCTGGGAAGAACCAGCAAAAAAGCCATCGAGACCGTTTTAAATAAAATTTATTTACAATATACTATTTATACAATTGGTATGAAGTTAGAAAAAGTATGGTAGCAATCACCTCATTCAAAGGTCATGTAGATCATGCACTCTTTAGCAGTATAATAACTAGAGATGGGCCGAATATGGATTTCACTGAATAAGAAAATTCGTCCGAAAGTTCGGTAAAATTTTTTGCGTACAGTATACAGTACAGTAATACAGTGGACAGCTTGAGTAACACTTAAACGAATGCTCGGTAAAGCTGCCGAATATACCGAATACCGAATATATAACGAATATTCGGTCCATCTCTAATAAAAACCTTTACTAAATAATTTTTGCCTCATAATTTTTTAAATCTTTTAATTTTTATAGCATTAGGAGAAAAAAGAGCACACAGCCCGCCTGATAGTAAGTGGATATTGTGCTCCATAGACATCCAAATGTATCTTCAATTAAGGATCAAAATGCAAATGCGTTGTCACTTGTCACTCCTGAAGACTAAGATGGAATGCCTCAATTCCAGTAAAAGAGGTCTCCGGTTCTGAACACCCACCATACGAAACACAGCAGCATTACGCTGCTATTTTACGTGATAGATAAGGCCTGCAAATTTTCTGGGACCTCGTTGTAAAAGCGTATACATTGCCCCGTGTAGGAATTAGCGAGTCTTTTGAATCAAGTAACTAGTATAACTAAGATGTGCTGGTTTCTAGTATTTACAAAATGTGCATGACTATTTATAATAAAAATATTTTTATTTCTATGTACATTAATTAAATTTTCGTAAAATATTGAGAGGCCAAAGTTAATATATTTATTTCTTTAAACTTTTCAGTGGGATTCCTTCGGAACTAGTTTATAAATTGCTCTTATAGCTCACTTCTGCAAAAGAAAGATAGATCAATGTCCCCATAGCAAGATTCTATATGACATTATGTTTCAACACATGTAAGGCATCTAATCTTTTTTACAGCATATGCTGCAGAACTAAGTTTCCTAGGTAGTTTAAATATATGAGAGTCTCATTAAAGCTTCGCGCCAACTGTAATTCAGAGAAAAACAGTGGATTCAATAAGGCCCAGCTCCTCCCCATTTAAAACACACTGGTTTTTTTATAGAAGAGGGGGCAAACGAGCATTCGGCTCGCCTAATGTTAAGTGACTACCGTCGCCTATGATCAACCGCAACACCAGAGGAATTGCAGTTGTGTTGCCGGCCCTTTAGAAAGGAGTAAGCTCTTTTCTTGAAAATCCCCAGGTCGTATCGATCCGGAAAAATCGCCGGTGGTAAACTATTCCACAGAGAGGTCGTACGCGGAAGAAAACTCCTTCTGAAACGTACAGTGGTGGACCGCCAAGCATCCAGATGGTGTGGATGGTATCGGGACGTTTGCCGCGTAGTGCGTTCACGAAATTTGGCGGCTGGGATTAATCCGAAAAATTCCTCAAAGCACTCCCCATGATAGATGCGATAAAATACGCAAAAAGATGCAACATCTCTTCGCTACGCCAGTGAATCGAGCCGATCGGAAAGCACTCGGTCGTCGACGATTAGAGCCGCTCTGCGCTGGATACGGTCAAGTGGAAGGAGCTGGTACTGGGAAGCTCCATCCCAGAGATGGGAACAGTATTC
Source organism: Parnassius apollo (assembly GCA_907164705.1). Lineage (NCBI taxonomy): Eukaryota > Metazoa > Arthropoda > Insecta > Lepidoptera > Papilionidae > Parnassius > Parnassius apollo. The sequence continues at coordinate 3,462,019 of CAJQZP010000233.1, read as the reverse complement.
CATGTGCAGCCGAACCTGCGCCTTGTAAAGTTGCAGGCGGTGTGCCGGCATGAAATAATGTCCCGCTGTGCTGAGAACGCCAAGCTTTTTAGAAGCCAATTTGACCTTCTCTTCCAAGTGACCACGAAACTGTACGTCACTCGATATGTCGACGCCGAGGATTCCGATACTGGCTGAGGCAACAAGGGGAGTGCCTTGAAATTGAGGAGATACGACAAAGGGGGTTCTTTTTAGCTTGTGTCTTCTGGGGGTTAAATTGGACTAGATTTAGTCGCCCCCAATCCGAGACTCTGTTCAGCAAAGACTCGACTTCAGACACAAGTTTGTCCCGGTACTCGGAGACGTTTTCCCGAGAAATATTGGCACGGCCGGTGTACAGAGCATCACCAGTGCTGTCATCTGCATAGCAATGAATGTTACGGGTTTGCAACATATTGTTACGAGCTTGAGGTTCGTGACAATAAAAATTACCGATTGAATTACTAAAATTTACACTTTTATTACCGAACACTGATTAAAACTTAAAACACTAATAATTAATCACACTGATTCACTTTATTTCGCTCCGAAGCTTCGCTTGTATCGCCAAATTCAATACTGCCCCGATCGCGGCTATCAACGACTTTATATAGGGCTCTTGCACCGAAACATCCAGAATATTCCAGCAAATACGTGCGCCCGACCGACTAAGTTCAGTAAGTTCGGGAGTGGACCCTTCTAGAAAGCTTAATTCTCCTGTTCGATACTAGATGGCGCTGTTGATGGAAAGTTCCAGAAAGATCTTGACACTCCTGTTTCTGATACTTGATACCAGATGGCGCTAGTGCCATCAACTGTGGCGCGCAACAATATCATCGATATGGCACCTCATGAGCTGGCAGTTCACAATGGACTCCATTGTTTTGGAGAACAAGGAGGTGATGGCGATAGGCCGGTAGTTGAACGGGTCTGAGCGGTCGCCTTTTTTTAGGGATCGGGTGGACGAAAGCCATCTTCCATGATTTTGAGTAGGAGTACTGGAAAAGACGCGTTAAGACCGGTGCCAACTCTGGAGCACACGTCCTCAGAACAATTGGGGGGATTCCATCAGGCCCACTAGACTGGTGTTAACCTGTTTAACATTTGATGTTCTATATTATGGTTGTAGCATAAATGGGTCGGCTCGACCGGGGAAGAACCACGCTCTCACAGAATACCAGCGTAAAATAGCAGCTTAATGCTGCTGTGTTTCGTATGGTGAGTGTAGAGAATCGGAGACCCGTTTTACTAGGATCGAGGCATTCCATCTTAGTCCTCAGGGGTGACAACGCATCTGCATTTTGATTCTTAATAAAATGGAGATGTCTATGGACCACATCATCCACTTACCATCAGGTGGACAGTGTGCTCGTTTGTCACCCTTATCCAATAAAAAAAGTAAATTATTGACGTTGAACCAGTGTACTACTTTTGATATAGCATTATATACTTAGTCACATTTTAATAATTGCCTTTTAATTCGGAAAATGAATGAAATACCATGTTTTTCCATATCAAGTACATTAAGTCTAAACTAAGAACAGGATGGAGCCAAGAATTGAACCCTGAGGAACACCCATAGATACTACAGATCTGGAAGAACAGGTCCCATTAACAACTTATGTTTGCGTTCTATTATTTAAAACCGATTTACACTTCGACAAGTACAGAAGTGAGTTAACTTGCGAACCTGGTCAGTTAAGTAGAAAATATCGTTTGAACGGCAATTAGCGAGTTAAGTAGCAAAGTTAATAATCAAGTTGAACGTGATAGCCGACCGGGCTAGATTTTGGCGAGTTAAGTACAAAGTGTCGCTCTCCCGCGCGTCTTCCGCCACCCGCAACTAAACTCGCTGCTTGTGTGAACGAGCGAGTTTAGTTCAGTGCATAAGTTGACAGGAAGCAACGTTTGCGCGCCCAAACGTATATTTGTACTTTTATTATTAAACTCGCCACAAAGTTTGTACGGTAATTTTTATTGAATATTTATAAGTTTTATATTGAGTTTTAATAATTAAATGGATAAAAGATATCACGTATAAGTTCGTACAGAAGTATTTAGGACCTTCAAGAAAAGAGCTTACTTCTTTCTAAAAACGGCAACACACCTACAATTCTCCTGGTGTTGCGGTTGGTCATGGGCTGCGGTAGTCACTTAACATCAGGTGAGCCGTACGCTCGTTTCCCTCTCTTCTATATAAAAACAACGAATGTTTATATAATATAAGAACTTCAAATTATAAAATTAAATCTGCTCAAGATGCTGCACTCATGAAAATTCTTAAAAACTTCTTTAACAACAACCAGGAATATTTCTCTGATTTCATTTAATTCTTGACGTAATCCTAGAACCATCTTAAACGTAAACAAAAAAAATTCTATAGTGTTGAAATGTCATACTCCAATGAACTCTATAAACTAATGTCCTTAACTGAACTCGCCACGAAGACATTTAAAAAAAATAATATTAACAATGCTATAAACATTACTAATATTCCCCTTAACCACTCATGGTAAGCTTAAATTGCTTGTGTTACGAGTGGTTCACGCCAGTAGTCGAATGGCGGATTCGAACCCACGGAATTCGCGGTCCGCGCCCTGCCATTAGGCTACTGTCGCTTGTCATTGTGTGAACGCTACTGCTAAATTCGCTACTGTACTTGTCGAAGTATAAATCGGTATTTAGATTAGTAAGATAAGTTTAAGTGCTATGGTTTTTTACACCATAATGATTTAGCTGCTTGATTAGTGTCTCGTAGTGAACACAGTCGAAAGCCTTGGAAAGATCACATAATATACCCAAAGAATCTTCTGAACTCTCACTTGCATAGAAAAAAATATATTTAATCAGCTCAACACTGGCATCAGTTATCAGGCAACATTTTTAACACCAAACTGACCTTGTAAAATCAAACTGATTTTTATAGAGCAATTTATTTGCATTAAAAATACTTAACCTTTTATTTGGATAAAAATTTTGTCAGAAAACAAAGATTTATACATAATATGTGTTACAAATATATTAAATTAAATAAAACATACATTGTTTACCTTCATACTGCCCAAGTCAAACACATAATTGTCGCTAGGACAAAATTTACGTCGTTGGTTGACGTTCATACATCCAATGTCTCAGAGTAAGTAAATATATATGTTATAACTCTAGAGCCAATGTCAAACTCATAATAGGTCGTATGTTCCCAAACAGTCACACAGACTAGAGATTTAAGATTAAAGCATTAAAAAAATGTTGCCAACAAATTACTATTGGATAGACTGAATGAGCTGAGAATTTTGTGTGATTTTAAACATTCCTTTTTCAATTGTATGTGGAGTAAATATCAATACAAAAAGCATTTATTTTATATTTTGTATAAAATATACCTATGTTTTATATATTAATGTGCAGTTAGTAAGTGCAAAGGTTTCTAAGGTGCAAGTGAAATACAGCTTGCTTAAAAAATTTAACGAATTATGGTCGAATTTCAAAAACCAGTAATGATTACATTTAGTAGATTTTATAGATTTAACGTCATTGCTGAGAAAGTCTAGAAAATTTAGAAAGAAAACTCAGACTTACTGTGCAATGTCCCCGTGCCTTGTGTGAGCTTCCCAATGTACCTTCCCAGAGTCAGCGGTTTATCCTCGCCGTTGCCATCCACCGTGTTAGTGACAAGACATAGGGTCGTTTTTCCCTCAGCATCCATGCGAGGAAAAGCTGGAAAACATCGAAAATATTAGCCTATTAAAGTTCACTCCACTTCGGGTGCCCACGTGTCCACGGACCACCAGTTAAGAACCACTGTCTAAGAATGTTTCATAAGGGGGAAATTTGCCATAGCTTTCTACGGTTTGCAGACGGCTGGCAATCGCAGTTTTTATTTTCTAGTTGTTATAAGAAATACTTGTTGCCCATCTCCTGTTTCAGTTTCCCTGTGTCACCGCTTATGGCACCCTCGAGACGATTTGGAGTAGTGGATATTCTTACAACGCCAATACATGGTCAATGGTATTGTCATTATATTTACTTTACAATATGCATATTAAATGGCTAAGGACCGTGTTTTATGGCATTCCTTGGAGGAGGTCTATGTTTAGCAGTGGGCTTTTGAGGAGCTATAATGATTCTGATATTGGAATAAAACTAATTATAAGGATTTTATTGAGTTTAATTTTAACTTTTTAATTCCAGATGTTTCGACAATTTATAGCACCCATGATCACGGGAGGACTTGGGAAGAAGAAAAAAACGTAAAATTAGTTTTATTGCATGTGCAGTATTCACGTAAATATAAGAAATCATTAGATAATGTCAACGACGACGACGACGGTGATAATGAGCATAATATGAAAGCGGTAGAAAAATAATGCGACGTATTCTTTTTTTATCTTATATTTGTTGTAAGTTGCAACTGTAGGTAACTATAGAGTAACTAATGGTTAATGTGCAGCCCATGGACACAAACGCATTGTTATTCACATTGATGGATTTGTAATAAGGCACTATGGCCTAGGCCATCACGACAGAGGGTTCAAAACCTAAGCTATCGTTTATTAAACTTCTGATAAAGAATTAAATGTTTTATTATGGAAAAAATTCATTTTACTAGTCAATCAAAATAGAAATGAATCTCCCACTAAAATTAAAAGTAAAAGTAAAATTGTAACATTTCATTTCAAATAAAAAAACCTACGTCACCAAAAAGATCTAATTCCTGAGATCTAAGATGAATGATGTATGAATCTAAGATGATCTAAGGTGTTGCCAGTGATGACCTACGGAACCGAGACGTGATCCTTCACTGCTGACCGTATGAGGACGCTCAAAGTCGCTCAACGAACTATGGAGAGGGCTATGCTCGGGGTTTCTCTGCGTGATAAACTTAGAAATGAGGATATCCGAAATAGAACCAGAGTGACCGACATAGCCCAACGGACTAAGCTGAAGTGGCAATGGGCCGGCCATATAGCTCGAAGAACCGACAATCGTTGGGGAAAAAAGTTTCTCGAGTGGCAGTCTCGTATCGGTAGGCGAAGTGCAGGACGACCTCCACTAGATAGAGTGACGACCTGGTAAGACATGCAGGAAGTCGATGGATGCAGGTGGCTCAGGACCGTGCTTTGTGGCATACCTTGGGGGAGGCCTCTGTTCAGCAGTGGACTTGTGAAGGGCTGTAATAATGATGATGATGATGATGAAGAAGACGTCATATCTTACAGCCATAAGTACATACAAGTTTTTTTATAAAACTGTAGCGTAAACGTAAACAAACTTACAGTCAATCTGATGGTTAATGGTTACTGCAAATCATGGACACCTGGAGACAACTTCAAACAAAGAAAGCTACAGATGCGTTGTCACCTCTGAGGACTACATGGAATTGCTTACAGCCTGTAATTATATCGACTCTTCATACCATCCACAGCCAACAACAGTGTTTGCACTGCTCCACCACCGCTTTACCCTGAAGGACCCTTAGTTACTTTTCGTACGTGGTAGCCATGCTGCAGCTATATTATGGTTGTAGCATAAATAGGTCAACTCGATCGGGGAAGGACCATGCTTTCACAGAATACCAGCGTAAAATAGCAGCTTAATACTACTGGCGTGTGTGGTATGGTGTGTGTAGAGTTTCGGAGACCCTTTTTATTGGAAACAAGGCATTCTATCTTAGTCTTCAGGGGTGACGCATCTGCGTTTTTATTCTTAATCGATGGTAAATGTATATTTCTATGGGCCACAGCTATGGGCACAAAATGGTAAGTGGACACCATCAGATGGACTGTGTGCTCGTTTGTCACCCTTATTCTATAAAAAAGGTAGAAAATGAGTCCTACCATCTAGTTTAAAAATGTATCTGTGTGTGTTTTATATTTACTTACCTTTCTTAGCGAGTCTACGTCGATGCTGTTCCCGTGCAGCCTCCATCTGTATCTTGACGCTGTCGCCCGAGTCCTGCCTCTCGTTACCGCCGTCCGACACCACCTCCGCTTCTGACCCACCGCTTTTGATTGGACTGCTTCGCTTCAGCACCTTATGCTATTGACATATGTGACATATTATAACGTTATTCTCACTTGAAACATTAGAAGGATCTACTGGGACATTCGTGCGACAAATGGTATCACTAACATCATTTACTTAATTAAAAATAAAATATTAAGCTTAAAAAGTTCATTCATAATCAATCAGTACAGTAAAATTCGAAATAAATAAGGTTCCATATAAAAAAGGTAACTTACACTTAAATATCAAAAATATTGCGAGAAAATAATTCTGTAAAAATTATGAAATAAATTTGATACCGATTTGTTTCAAGAATCTCACAGAATCCCTATCACGATCAAGTTCGCTCCAAGCCGAGTGCAAGCTTGCTTGATTGCGTGACGCCTACACGTCGATCAAAAATAATCCTTATTCATGCTTGCCCAGAGTCTATTCTGTTTATTACATGGCGTGTGGCGTGTGGTACGATAGCAGTCAGGTCCGACCGAAAAGTTCATGCAACATTGACGTATTGTTAAGTGATCCAGGTGACCGTGTGGTTGCTGTACTGCAGTGGATATCGTACGACAAACCCTCTTTACATGCAAGAATGCACAACGGGACACGCGATACTTTCTACGGACGCTTTATGTTAGCCCGAGCATAGTGGTTTTTTTCCTGAGCGGTATTATAAAATGTCACAAAATGTTTACAAACGACCGAAAACCTGGCCAGTAATAAAAAGCAAAAAATATATATATTTTTTTTAATTAGATGACATTAAATTTTGCGCGAAAATCGAATAAACGCGAAATTTGTCCTGAAAAGATGTATCAAAAATTAAATCATAAATCATTTTCATCGTTTCTTCTTAAAGCAAAGGCGGGGAAGAATTTTAGTTATTATAGCTCATGCAGAAAATAGCAGTGAGAAATGTAACCATCGTCTTCGGGCTCACATACACGACCGACACCACAACACAACAACACGCGCACCTTAAGAAGCAAACCAAACTCGCTAAACTGCTAGGTGCAAATCACTACTTAATAAATCATTATTGCAAACCTTTCGGCCGTAAGTCCTAAGTGGCTGCATTGCAAAAACGTTAACTCGTCAACAAGTCTCACAATCCGATGCACCGAAACTTCGTAACGCAAACGTATGGTATCACAAAGTGTCGATAAGTTCAAATGAGATTGGTCTTCGTGTGCGACAAACATTAGAAGAGTAAAAAATTAAATCTTGATTTCTTATATAACATATATTTACACCAATACTACAGATTGAAAAAAAAAACTACCTGTCTGAGACAATGAGGGCTGTAAGAGCATCAGAAACGTTGGAAATTAAAAATAAGTTAAAATCAAACACTTTAAAATTTTATTCAATCTACATTTCTGTAGAGATGAGTGGAAGGTGATTTTTCTTTAGTTGAAACCCAAATAATCGGCTACAAATTCGTTTCTTTACTATTATTTTACACAGAATGGTAAAATACATACATGTGTATTAACTACATAATGCACATATAATGTGATGGTAAATAAAAAGTGATGGTAGTAGTAAAAACTTATTTTGTATCACAAAACAGTGATGATTATTTGAAATTTTTGATTTTAGAATATGATAGGGTATATTAAAATACGATATTTATTTCATGTTTACGACATAAAAGTGCAATTACAGTCTTTTGTACTTTTGTGCAAGTGTTGTAAGGATAAGTTAACAGAATATTATAAAAAATATTTTTTTAATTCAAGCATATTTCATCCAAATCATAAATATCATAAGTTTATTATTTTCCTGATATATAAGAAGTAATAACTAATCTGTTACCTTTTGTAAATTTCCTTTTATTTTAAATCAGACATCAATAATTTTACAATCTTTCTTGTAAATGATTGTAGATCTTGCCATTTAAAATTATAAAATTACGTAGCGCAAATTGCACATATTGAAACTGGCTTTAGTGTTTTTAATAGTGGATATTTAAATTAGTATTTTAATAAACAAAATATTTATTTAACTTTATTCAAATAAGATGAATTGGATCGAAAGTAAAACGAATGAGGAAGTTTGGATATTGAAAAATAAAAGACGTAAAATATATTTTAAAATGTTGAAGGTTTGGAGTTGCAAATGTGTGGGGAACCTGATATCTATGATATCAAATGATAATAAAAAGAAAAAAAGGTACACAAGATAAAATAAAAAGTAGAACAAATTCAATAATTAACAAATAAAAGAGAAAAAAAAATGGATTTTTGTGTCAACCTAGAGAAATATGGAGTGCTGCATACATTTCAAGTGATGCCAAAACCATGCTCAGCTGCGCACTTACAAGCACACATCTTTCCCTTTCTTTAAACAGTGCTTGAACATTATCCCATCTGATGGTAAGGTATGGTATGGATGCATATATGGATGTGGTATGTATGGGATGGTTAAACGTCAGACTTTGTTAAGCTAAGTCAGTGGGCCTAGCTTAACAAAAGCCTATCCACTAATGTTGGGTACATATACCCAAAACCATACTCTTGGTTCCAAATGATTTTAGATGTCTGTGTGTATAATTCAATATAATCTGTTTAAGATTGGGTGTCTAATTTTTGCAATAAAGTGTATACAATCAGATGCTTCCACGAGCTTACTTCGACCCCTAGGTTCTTGATAGCATTCAGACACTCATTTGTAGTATCATGAATTAGTAAACTAATAAGTGACAAAAATATAAGCCTCTTGTTATAAATGATTGATTTAAAATGTCCCATCACACATTGAAGTTGTCTGAGCTAATTTTGAGATGCTGGATCAGTCTCTCGGCTTTTTCGTTCACCTTGGTATGAGATACTGCATCTCCTGCGCGTTGGACATAGATGTAGTATGTGTGTGTATGCTTACAATAAGTTGAGCATGGTCTTGGTCAGGTGTCTGTGTTACTTTAAATGCACACACCGTTCAGGTTTTCTCTATTAGTTGGTCGTAGTTTACAATATAAGACAAAAAAATTGTTGTTAGTCTTGATCATTTTTCGTGTCGTTCCTTTTGTCGTATTTCCCCTTTAAATTAACCAAATGAAACACAAAAATGTTTTTTTTTTTATTGAATAAGGGTAACAAACGAGCACACAGTGCACCTGATGGTAAGTGGGTGCTGTGACCCATAAACCTACATTTATCCTCGGTTAAGAATCAAAATGCAGAATACTTTGTTATCTCTGAGAAGAGGGTCCTCACTCCATCAAACCGACCCATTTGTGCTACAACCATAATATAGTTGCAGCATGGCTCTACCAAGTAAAAATAAACTATTATCATACAGTAGTTTTGTTACATGCCTTTATAATTGAAAGACAGTTAAAAAAAAAACATAAAATAGGTCCAGTTTGTGATATAGTTCAATTCATAAAGGAACCATAACCTATTTATTTTATAAAAGTAACAAAAATAAAACTAAAATAATTCTTACCACATCCATCTTGCCGATGTCAAAGCCAAGCTCTCTGATGGGAATTTCATACATATAGGTGAGAATGTCGCCTAGTGGACGCAGTTTCTGTGGAGTGAGCTGTTTAAGGCCCGCATGAAGGAGACGCTTTGCAGCTTTATGGTACACTGTGCCCGGCTTATTATACTTCATAGCATTATTGCACATAAGCTTGAAGTCACTCTGTAAACAATGAATATGACATAACATTTATATATCACTTCTCTAAATATATACACGATATTACATTTAATAACAATCATCATCATCATCACCATCATCATTATAGTCCTTCAGAAGTCCACTGTTGTACATAAGCCTACCTCAGGGAATGCCACAAGGCACGGTCCTGAGCCGCATGCATCCATTGACTTCCTGTACATCTCACCGGGTCGTCACCCCATCTAGTGTCGAGCCACTCTCCATTTCTGTTACCAATCTGAAGCTGTCACTCGAGAACCTTTTTTCCCATTGGCGTTGGTTCGTCAAGCTATAAGGCTGGCCAATTGACACTTCAACTTACTAAACCTTTGGGCTATATCGGTTACTCAGGGTCTACTGCAGACTCATTTCTAAGTCTATCACGCAGAGACTCCAAGTGTAGCCCTCTCTATAGCTCTATATATTGATTTACTATTTTTCACTATGGTTGTTTTGCAGCGCTCAATTATATGTAATGATAATAGTTTCCATGCTAAATAAGAAAGTACCTGCTTGATCTTTTCTTCATATAATGCAATAAATAAATGAGAAAAAGAAGATATTGTGTAGTATTAATGGTGCTAACGCAAAATTAAAAAGTCATGGTTCTATTGTTTTCTCAAGGCATGTGCATCTCGCTATACATGTTAATAAACATTGAGCTGTCGGTCCATAGTTGTTTAACTCATTAATGAAAAATCAATTGATTTTTTTAACTTATTATAAGCCAGTGCTTGGCCACAATTCCACCTAGAGGTGAGTGGTGACGAAGCCCTAGATGGTAAAATGAACTGTCTTATCAAATTGACGTGGTTTTTTATTGTTTTTATCAAGCAATAACTGAATTGTTATTATGCGGACCTTTGTATATATCTTTTCATATACAAATAAACAGTTGGTTGACTAGAAATTGTATGTATGAGCATAGTCAATAACCCTAGTCGACTTTTGTCATGGTTACCATGGGGTGCTATGAAATAGAAATAGAAACTTTTTTATTCAATGTAGATTATAAAAATACTTATTGAAAGTCACTTTTTTAATTTACCACTGGTTCGCAAAAAAACCTCTATCCTGGGAAGAACCAGCAAGAAACCCAGCGGGACAATTTTTTTTAATAATAGCTTACAATCATGTTTACAATCAACAACACAAGACAAATTAGAAATAGCTTGGTAGCGATCACCCTTCCCAGGGGTTATTATCATCTATAAATTCCTTAATATTATAATAACCCTTTTTACACAAACTTAGTTTAATAACATTTTTGAACTTTGCGTCTGACAAATTTGTATATTTTCTGGGATTTTGTTGTAAAAGCGTATACATCGCCCCAAGAATGAATTACTGACTCGGTGGAGTCGAGTAACTGGTACTACCAGCTTGTGTCTGCTCCTAGTATTTACAGAATAAATATCACTTATTTTCGCAAAACTACTTTTATTTTTGTGTACGTACATTACATTTTCATAAATGTATTGAGAGGCCAGAGTTAATATATTAATTTCCTTAAATTTTTGTCTCAGTGACTCTTTTGGTTTTAAATTATATATTGCTCTAATGGCCCTCTTCTGTAAAATAAATATAATTTCAGTGTCAGTCGCGTGTCCCCATAGCAAAATACCATACGACATAATGCTATGGAAATAACTGAAGTAAACTATTCTAGCTGTTTCAACACTGGTAAGAATTCTAATTTTTTTTACAGCATATGCTGCAGAATTAAGTCTGCTAGCTAGTTTTGATATATGGGGGAGCCATTGAAGCCTTGCGTCCAGTGCGATTCCAAGAAAAATGGTGGTATCAACAAGACTCAGTTCCTCCCCATTTAAAATTACATTAGTATTGACATGTTTAACATTAGGAGTTACGAATTTCATACATTTAGTTTTAGTTCCATTGAAATGCAAATTATTAACATTAAACCAATTAACTAACTTAGCTATAGCATTATTTACTTCGTCGTAATTTAATAACTGTCGTTTTAATTTGAAAATTAATGAAGTATCATCAGCAAATAATACTATATCATGGTTATCCCCTACTATGTAAGGTAAGTCATTGATATATACAAGAAACAGAAAGGGGCCGAGAATTGAGCCCTGAGGCACGCCCATTTGTACAATCGACCCGGAAGAACTCATACTATTAATAACAACTTTTTGTGTTCTGTCACTTAAATATGAAATAATTAATTTAAGAGCATCATTTCTTACACCGTAGTGTTGAAGTTTCCTGATTAATGTTTCATGGTGAACACAATCAAAGGCTTTGGATAGGTCACAGAACACACCCAAAGCATCCTGTGAATTCTCCCATGCATTAAATATATATTTAATCAGCTCAACACCAGCATCAGTTGTCGAGCGACCCCTTGTGAAACCAAATTGATTTTTATGAAGTAATTTATTTACATTAAAAAAAATTAACAATTGATCAAGAATAATTTTTTTCAAAAATTTTACTAAGTGTTGGCAGTACAGAAATAGGTCTAAAATTTGCGGGGTCCAATGTACTACCAGATTTAAATAAAGGTATTACTTTACTATGCTTCATTAAATCAGGAAACACACCGGATTTGATACTACTATTAAAAATAATAGATAGTTGAGGTGCGATTGTATCTATTATAGACGCAATAACTTTAACAGAAATCTCCCACAGATCGGCGGTTCTCTTAATATCAATAGTCTTAAAATATTTTACAATATCTTTTGATGAAACTTTTTGAAATGTAAAATTCTTTGTACACACATTTACATTTTGTTTAAGTAATGATTCGGCGACGGTAGGAGAAGAATTCAGTGACTTAGTGGTTAAGTTAGGAATATCAGTAAAATATTTCTCAAAAACTATTGCAACGTCCTGATCTGATTTAGTTAATTTATTGTTAAAACTTAACTGGTAGTTTGAATTGCGAGAGTTGACCTTACCAGTAACCGCCCAATAAAGCCGTTTAAGTACAAAAAACAATCTAAAAATATCAAAGTTTTATGTCTAAACTATAAATAAGTGAAGAAAATAATGCACGACCTTTGTATTAATACAAGTTACTAAGCCCCACAGAGTCGGTAATTCATTCATGGGTTAAGCCATCACGTGTATCATTAATAATATTATTGTGTTACAAAAAAGTTTAAGATTTGCATGATAAAAGAAAATAAGATGTAAATTTTTTTTAAACTTACGATAAAACAGTTAAGTGACTTGTACTCATTGTCATCAATCTTTTGCTTAATTGTGGAAAAATCCATTGGACGTTTTATAATTGTAGAGTAGCCTGGTGCAAAGTTGTCGTTCACAGGCCACGCAAAGAACTGGTGTGGGTCTCGTTTCTCCAGGTTTCTTAGCAGTTGCTCTAGTAGACGAGATAGGGGACGGCGCTTCTGACTAGCCTGCAATAATCAATGTACAACAATAATTACTTTAAATAACTTCGTAATTTTCAATAAATTGTTTAAACAAACCTACTCTTATAATTTTCTTGTTCAAAAAATGTAAGTTTTGTTAATGTTATTGCTATTATTTTACTTTTCTGCCCGCTAAAAGTCTAACACACTCGCTTACTGCTACAGCACAGTGAACCCAAAGTGGGTTTTTATATGTTGTGCCAAAAGTCTCTGCCTGCCCCTCTGGGTGTGAAAGTTTATGCACTGGTTTCGCTTGTTAGAAGGGAGGGCCCTTTTTTGCCTAAGAATTTATCTGGGTTCCTAACAATAATGCTAAAATTTTTAATAAGAGACAAATTTAACCTAGACAATCTCTATTAAGGTATTCAATGTTAGTCTTCAAGGAAAAAACACACACACACACATAAATCTAGATTGTTTGTCTATGATGTATGTAGATGTAAGTAACATGAACCATTTAGAATAAGAGGCTACTCTGTGCTTTTATCACAGATACTAAAATAAAACAAATTACCTTCAACACACAAGTCCGAGGTTCTCTATGTGATGCAGGTGAATTGGGAATGGGGCTTAGTCGTCTTATATTCTTCTTTGTGTGCATTTCATCATCTGTTTCATCATCATCGGATAGCTTTATCTAAAAATTGGTACAACATATTTTAATGTTACCCAAAGACAGTTCATTTATTTATTGAGATGAAAATGTTCTAGTTTTATTTATTTCGTAAGATATCTAGGGTTTATTGGCCTATATAAGAATGAGAAATCTCGCAAATATTGTTTAAAACTTTTGCTCATAGAATACTAGGTAGGTGGATTGGTAAATAACACCCACCCTGATGATACTGTTTGCCAAGACCTGTCTGTAGGTTAGATGATGATGATGTGGATTAGAGTTAGTAACAAGGGCCCCTCAAGTACAGTTTTAGCAATGTGCATCACATGTAGGTGATTATATAAAGTTTTTAGATTGCACACATGTATTTTGTTTTAAAATGGTATAACACATTCTGTGTGTATTTATGTGTGCATTAGTGTTATTCATATGTTGTACATGTTAGAGAACAAAACAGAAGAAGAAAATGAAATGGAAAATTCATACATGAACAATTATACGCATTTTTTTATTATTTAAAATTTTATGCATATTTTTTGTTAGCATGTATTTTGGTGCTTTTTTTTCAATTATAAAAAACTGAAAAGAGCATAAACAATGGGTTGGCTATAGACATCCAGTACTTGATTTTGATAATGTTTTTAGTCTAGGAGGCTTGATAGGGTTAAGCTTGAACCTATTACAGTGATTTTAGATGTCGGAAATGGTTTTTGAATAAATTACGACAAAAATAAATTTCACTAAAAATTCTGTATAACGAAACGCAAATATGACAATTTTGCACAGTGTTATGAGAACCCACAGCGGGGCTCTCTTCAGCACCTGACGCTTTACTCGAGGCATCATCAGATATCGTCGAAGACTACTCTGACGACGACGACTGTGTAAAGCGTCGGCTATACGTGTCTGCTGTGCTAAAGCATCCTGTAAGGGTAAAAATGGAGGCAGTGGAGTTAAAATCTCACAACTACAAGGGACTTTTTTTGAAAAAGTATTCATTGATAAGATCCACATATTATATTACATCATATATGCGTACTCACAAGGATGGTCTTATAATCGAACAATTCATGAAGACCCATATAAACAACAGAGAACAATGTTTAAGTCCAAACACAATATGTGATTGGTACAATTACTGTCGAGAGCTAGTTGTCATATACTACCTGGAGAAACAAAATCAGTTTTTTGGAAAGATTAGTGGCCCTGCAAAAATTGTACAAATTGATAAGAGCAAATTTGTCAAAAAACGCAAATACAATAAAGGTAAATATAAGTATGAATGTGTTTTTACCTTTATTTTTGTCATACTAAATGTCTGAAATTAATTTGTTATAGGACGTCATATTGAAGGCCACTAGGTGCTTGGTACGATAGAAGATGGGTCTGAGGATCTCAGGCTAGAGGTGCGCCCAGACAATATCAGAACTTTTCCGAGTACCGGGACAAACTTGTGTCTGAAGTCGAGTCTTTGCTGAAGAGAGTCTCGGATTGGGGGCGACTAAATCTAGTCCAGTTTAACCCCCAGAAGACACAAGTTTGCGCGTTAACCGCTAAAAAGAACCCCTTTGTTGTATCTCCCCAGTTTCAAGGCACTCCCCTTGTTGCTTCAGCCAGTATCGGTATCCTCGGCGTCGACATATCGAGTGACGTGCAGTTTAGTGGTCACTTGGAAGAGAAGGCCAAATTGGCCTCTAAAAAGCTTGGCGTGCTCAGCAGAGCGGGACAGTATTTCATGCCGGCACACCGCCTGCAACTTTACAAGGCGCAGGTTCGGCCGCAAATGGAATACTGTTCCCGTCTCTGGGCTGGGGCTCCCCAGTACCAGCACCTTCCACTTGACCGCATCCAGCGCAGAGCGGCTCGAATCGTTGACGACCGAGTGCTTTCCGATAGGCTCGATATACTGGCGCTGCGAAGAGATGTCGCATCTCTTTGCATTTTCTTTCGCATATACCATGGGGAATGCTCTGAGGAATTGTTCGGATTAATCCCAGCCGCCAAATTTCGTGAACGCACTACGCGGCAAACGTCCTGATACCAACCACACCATCTGGATGCTTGGCGGTCCACCACTGTATGTTTCACAAGGAGTTTTCTTCCACGTACAACCTCTTTGTGGAATAGTTTACCACCGGCGATTTTTCTGGACCGATACGACCTGGGGACCTTCAAGAAAAGAGCTTACTCCTTTCTGAAGGACCGGCAACGCACCTGCAATTCCCCTGGTGTTGCGGTTGATCATGGGCGGCAGTAGTCACTTAATATCAGATGAACCGCATGCTCATTTGTCCCCTCTACTATAAAAAAAAGCAACTGCTGAGGTGCTGGTGCCGCTTGTACAATAACAAGCGGGTACCACAATTCATACTGATTATTGGCAGGCATATGATGGCTTGGCAGTACGTGGGTACACCCATAAAAGAGTTAATTACTCAGACCCAGACAATCCATTTGTGGCTGAAGATGGGACACAAACACAGCGAATTAAGTCTCAGTGGAGAGCAGTGAAGAAGTTTTTTAAAAAACAAAATTATAAATAATTCACAAAATTTTGCAGATATGGTAGTAGAGTATTTGTGGAGGCGAAATATAGAAAAATGTAAAAAGGATCCATTTAAAAAAATTATGCAAGCAATAAAGCATGTATATAAAATAAATTAAATAATTAGAACAAAAAATTACATTGTTTCATTTACCACTATCATAGCAGTTTAGTTATCCAACTTTATAGATACAACTGGTCGAATTGGTTCTAAAACCGAATTAGCACACCCCGACTCTACGAAGTCTTGTCTGCCCTATCCCTAGAGTGTTTTTGTAAATCCCTAGGCACAGAGGGAGAGCAGCCCCCGCCTGCTGTAGCAAATCACCCCCGCAGCTTTAGCTTATTGGTAGCCTTCGGTGACCAGCCTCAGCCGCTATGGCTCAGTTGGGTGCCCGTGATTTGCCCCGTGATTTGTGGAAGGGCGAAGGGGCTGCAGTTTCCGCAGTGCTGAAACCGTTGTAGAAGTAACTTTGTTTAGTTTATGTAACTCATAAACTATACATTTCCGCAACGGGGGAAGGGTAGCAGGGGCTTCCCATGACTCTCCTCCCCTCTACCCTTCCCAACACCGTACGCAAGTACCGGACATTTATAGTTTACTCTAATTAATTTCAAAACTTAATATTATATGTGGTAGAGCCACACTGCAGTTATATTATAGTTGTAGCACAAATGGGTCAGCTTGACCTGGAAAGGACCACACGCTCACAGAATAGCAGCAATACAGCTGTGTTTCATATGGTGAGTGTAGATTCGGAGAACCTTTTTTTTACTGAAAACGAGGCGTTCCATCTTTGTCCTCAGGGGGGACAATGCATCTGAATTTTGATTCTTAATCGAGAATAAATGTCTATGCGCCACAGCATCCACTTACCATCAGGTGGACTGTGTGATCATACTTACTCTATTAAAAAAAATGCATTTCCACAGTAAAATATTATAGAATTAGATTAAACTCCTTCATATAAATTTGAATACTCAAATTAATTTAAGGTTTTGTACAGTTGACCGTAAATCTTTCTAAACATACTTAAAGTTGAGTTTTTCTATTGAAAGCAAAATAGCAACAGTTAAATAAGGAATTTGGTCAATGTCCGGCTTTATTCCCTAATAAATACTTTGATTTACATAGTTTGTTTTTGATTTGTTTTATAAAACAAGACAAATAAACTTGAGTGATGAGTCCACCACTCACCACTAGTACAGTGGTAAGTGGCTACTGCAGTTTGTGGACAAATGCTGCCAACTTCAAACGAAAAAGGCTCCAGATGTGTTGTTGCCTCTGGAAACTAAGATAGAATGCCTCACAAGATGATATGCTAGAACAGGATGGTGTGTTCTCCTGGTATTTCATATTACTATTTCAATACGGAATATACGTAAAATATCAAATATATTTAATAATAAACAACATCCAACATACCATATCTATTTCTCGTCGTCTTCGCTTTTTTTTCTTTGTTTTCCCCTCGGATTCTCTGTGGTCATCGTTAGCCGAAATTTCCATATCACTTATATCCAATAGTTCTTCTTCTAAAAACATAATAAAACTTATGAAATGCTTATTTAGTAACGGATAATAGCACCAACAAATACACCGTACTCACTACAGCTTAATTTTTCTAAATCATCCATTGCTTGAATAAAATGTTATAATAGTTTAAATATCCTAGTCGTGATTTACTTGTAGTTAAAATAATATAATAATAGGTTTAAGTCATAATATAAAAATAATAAACCCTTGCTAAAGTATAAGCTTCAGCTTGGCTTTATTATTGACATTTTAACAGTGTTGCCAATTGCCATTGCCAGACAGAATGGACAGAATATAACATATATTATGCCGTAGAGAGCATAGATTACTATGTATATACAGAGAGAGAATGAACTACACTACGTTAGTACTCTTATTAGTTTGTGGAACTACATCAACACTACTTGTAACTTGTACATACTCCCTCTACGATATAATATAAAAATTAGGTTTGCATGCGTAAAATGTCAAAAACATGCTAAAACATAATATTATATTACTATAAGCCATTGAAGTAATATGTACTTACATACTAGAACAGCTATTTCAAGCAAAAAATGTGAGCTACTCTGTGTTCGCGCTGTTAGTTTTTTTACCATAGAATAAACATAGGTAGAATGATCAGGAGGTAAATAGTAGATTGCATTGTTGAATAGGTAAATTATATCGAAAACAATTTTTAAATTTTGTCATTTATTTTGTATATTATATTAGCTTATTTAATATAATATTGCAAAATGTTATATCACACTTACATTTTAATGATAATTTTTATCTCAATATTGTAAAAGGTATCTTTGTCAAATATAAAAAAACGTACTAAATGTATGTTTAACAAAACTTATTAATATAACATTTAAATTACAATTATATTTATTTACTACGATTACAAAATCCGAGAGTTAAAAATGGACGAACTTATTCCACTTTGACTTTGATGTGGAAACCTAAAAATAAAATAAAAGAATAATAAGCAGATTTAAATATAAAAAATTAGCCTAATTACGATAACTTATATATGTTTCTACAAAAAAAAAATGTGTATAATAATATATTTGTCCTATACTTAAGTATCCACAGAAATGTCGCATCTGAACAAATTAATTTCATAATCTATATTCCATGACACGAGATGGTGTCTTAGGAATAATTTGTTTTATTATTAATTTATAATACTTTTTAGTGATTAAGTGTCTTATTAACCGATGAAAAGTAATTCCTTGGTTTTTACTGTCATTTCTTGAATTATTTGTGCAATATCTAAGTACACACGACGGCATATTTTTATCAAGAGATTTTTTTAATCAACACAACACGTGACAACTCTACAAGCGCCTAGCGCATAGATGGCATAGCATAGACTGACTATACTAGCGAGCATAGAGTAAAGTAATGTGTACAGAAACTAGCGAGTGACTGCTAATGCTGACTGATTAAAGTCATTAAAGTGCGGTGCAGTGTTGCCAACATTTAATTTTCGCTCCCGCTGTATAGAATGCTACAATCCCGTCAAAACCCGTTAAGTAGGGATTTTTGATTTATTACTTTTCATATTTATATATTTTACTTACAACACACATACAATATTTAAAAGACGCCACGAATTCTCCTGGACTTGTTTCTTTTCGCACGATCCAATCCTTGCATAGAATATCTTGAAGCCACTCATTACGGAATTTTTGTTTATAAATAGGATTTCCAGCACCTTTTCACATTTTTAATAAAAACAATTGCGAGTATTCAACAAAAACTTTTATTACAGATCGAACATCCGTATTAGAAACAAAAGAATTGTTTTGAGAATTCAATAGAAGAGATAATAATAACAAAAGTAGATTAGACGTTGTACATATGATCTCATAGACAAGAATATGCGACTCAAACAGTAAAGAGAGAGAATTAAATAAATAGAGAAGTTGATAGTTTCTATAGGTATATTCAACAGTAGCGCATCATTTTGGCCAACCAACGGTAAAACACTTTCTGATCTGTATTTAAAAGAATTACGTCAAATGAAAATTTACTCTCTCAACTTTTTAAAGATAAGAATGTTGCACATTATTTCGTATTTTTAAACTAAAAAAATTAATAAAATTATTATTCAATTTTTGCCATTTACAAACTATTATTATTTCGATAACAAATCTAAAAAAAACCATAAATTTTTGTTGTCCCGTTAAAAAATCCGTTAGCCGTCAAACATTTTTCCCGTTGCCGACCTCGCTGTCCCGTCAAATCTAACGGGAAACCCGTCATGTTGGCAACACTGGTGCGGTATATGTGTATCGTAGACAGAGAAACCTATAGACTAATGATTGGCGTGGCCTCGAGTGAGAAAGGACGATAACGAATTTTTAGGTTATACAATAATCTTTATGACTTTTAAACACATTTAGATAAAAAATTTAATTGTTCTAAGAACTGAACTGAACAAGATTCACCAATCTTAAGCTCACAAAACACTTTTTTCTCACTTAAACCAACTTGTAAACTCCTTAAATCGCTACGCTGTTAAAGTTGTTTAGCAAACTGTAGAGTTTGCTAAACAAAAAAACCCGCACGGAGATAGGGACAAACAATCTCACCGCTCTATCTCATTTCTATGCAAGACGTATGCATAAATCTATCTTTTTCGTGTGCGAATGCGAAAGAAGGCGGCAATTTGTCTATAGGTTTCTCTGTCTACGATGTGTATGCACCGCAGTTGAGTGGAACCGTGAACCAAAAGATAGAAATCAGATGAATAGAAGTAAACATAATGATGAAATAAAACGTATTTTTATGGTACTAATAAATCAAACAATATAAAATAGGTAATAAAATATAATTAATATAAAATTTATATGAAATTATAAATAATATAAAATTATTAATATAAAATAGTTAATAAAATATATGTATTTAATAGATAATTCATGAATAAACTAAAATAAGAATGATTAATAATTTAGTATGAAAGTTAAAACGTAGTTATTATTATAATTTCCAAAATACGAGGGTGGATTGAAAAGTACTCGGCCTAACCAAGAAAATAAACACATACTAAATCAGTTATATTTTTATTTTTCTACATAATCACCATCAAGTTCAATACACTTTTGCCACCTCACCTTCCAAGCATTTAGACCGTTGAAAAAAAATGATTCTTCCTTAGAGTCAAAATATGCGTCTACAGCTGCTTTGACCTCGTCGTTTGTCAAAAAACTTTTGTCAGAGTTTATAGTCTGACCCCTTTCAAGATAATCAATCATAATCACACCTTTCGAGTCCCAGAATACTGAAGCCATCACCTTATTTGCCGACAAAATCGACTTTCGAGCCTTTTTAGGGGGTGGTGAACCAGGTCTTCTCCACTGTTTTGATTGTTGTTTTGTTTCCGGTGTACAGTAATGAACCCATGTTTCGTCCATAGTAACAAAACGATTCAAAAAATCATCTGCATCGGCTTCAAATAACTCCAAACAGTCGCGTGAAATAGTCAATCGCGTCCTTTTTTGTTCAACTGAAAGCAGTCGCGGAACCCACCTCGCAGACACCTTGCGGAAACCCAACTCGTTGACAATGATGTTTTGAGTTCGTTCATAAGAGATGCCTATACCTAATCTCGGCTATCTCTCTAATTTTTAATCTGCGGTCTCCCATTATTAAATCAAGTACTTTTTTAATATTTTCGTCAGTAGTTGACGTCGAAGGCCTTCCAGAGCGGGGTTCATCTTTCACACTCTCTCTACCACGCTTAAATTCTGCTATCCATTTTTTGACGGATGAATATGACAGAGCACAATCGCCTAATGTACTGACCATGTCATCATGGATGGCTTTTGATGATAGCCCCTTCTTATGGAGGTACTTAATGACGGCACGCTGCTCGATTTGCTCCATTCGCGGAAATTATGTCCGATTACTTTGTTAATAAATTTATAAAATCACAACTAATTATCGCACACGTTTCGAACTTCACACAATGAACTAGTCTGAACTGAACTAAATAATGTGGGTAGATTTGATTTTTAGAATTGAATGGATCTATGTTAGGCCGAGTACTTTTCAATCCACCCTCGTATTTAAAATCAGAGGTATTAAATTAACTTACTTGCTCCATTAATTATATAGTCTCCCATTAATGTAGGATAATCACAAATGCGGAAAAGTGGCAACATTGAACCTAAATAGCAATATTCGATAATTTTATTTCATTATTTCAGGTTTTTTACTTTTATATGAAAACAAAAACTAAAAATTATGTGTTGAAAGTGATTCAGTTTGATTTATTACGTTTTTGTGACCTTGAATAGTATTCTTTCACTACGCATTTACCCATTTTTGTCGCGGCTCATCTCTGTCGGCGACTCGGCGTCACATTGAACGATGAACTCGCGTTAGCTAGGCATATGGCTATGGCTGTGGCCATATGTGCAGTGGCAACGCTTTGGCGCGGCTATTACTGATCTAGTGTTATATAAATCAATGCGCTATTGGCTGAAATATTGTTTGGTGTTAATTTAAACTGTTTAAACGAAACGCGTCATTTTATTATCATTTTATTTAAAGTTTCATTTTATTTCTCCGGTAGGAGTAATTGTTTTTGTGGTTTACTTTTTCGTCAAAATCGTAAAAATAAATACTATGGAAGTTAATTCAGATTTAGTGAAATTAGTTTTTACTTATATTATTTAGTGTAGTATACAAAAATATAGGATTTTGGTTAAAGTTTAATTTTCATCTTTTATCATGCCGAGACGTAGTACCTATAATATTGTAATAGTTTGTTTAACATAAATATAATTATTCATGAAGTTCGCCTAATAATATTTATATTAATCGAGTTACAAGTGTTGACAAAAATTACATAAAATACCTATAGGAAATAAAACAAACTGCAATGGGCAATCAAGTCTTCCATTTTACCTTCGTGTTTGTAACAAGATTCGTCAGAAAAGCTTCAAAAAGCCCAAATCTTCAAACTAAGTGTATTAACACAGAATACCTAGGTAGTTATTTATTGACTGGCTCTTTGATCTAGTGGTAGTAAAAGCGGTTGCTGACCACGAGGTCATGAGCTCGAATCCCTGGTCGAGCCAAAATCAGTTATTGGGTTTTTTTATGTCAAGAAGTTTTCAGTAGCAGCACGGAGTGAGGAAATAAAATATAATAGAATATAATCATTATTATTCAATATAAATTATATTATGTAATACTTATTGAAAGTCATTTTTTACTATTAAAAAACCTCTGTCGTATGAAGAACCAGCAAGAAACCCAACAGGACTTTTTTAAAAGCACAACTTATAAAATAATATTTCATACATTGTTATGAAAACATTAAGAAACAGCATCGTAGCGACCACTTCATTCCCAGGGGTTATTATCAATCATGTTCTCTAGTAGTACCTATAATTACCCTTACTAAACAATTTTTGCTTAATATTTATTTTAAACCTTATGATAGATAAGGTCTGCACATTTTCTGGGAATTTGTTGTATAAGCGTATACGTTGCCCCATGAAAGAATTATCGACTCTTTGGAGCCGAGTAACTGGGATCACTAACTTGTACTTTTTCCTAGTATTTACAGTACATCTGAAAAGGAACCAAGGTTCGGGGGTCCTCTTGACCCGGCCGCGATGGACCAATTGAAAAGGACCAACGGGGATTAAACGTTCGAATAAGAAACAGAAGGGAGGAATCGAGGCTTCTCTCGATCCGGCCTCCTATAACGCCTACGTTGGGTTCGGGAACAACGTATGTGATCTCCGCAACGGAGTAACACATAAGGGCGATAACCTCTTCCTTTTAAGCGAGTAGGTTCAGACGGGGATTACGGGTCTTCCGAAGTCGTCCCGGTCCCAACGCCTTAATTCTTCGATGTGGACTGTATAATTTTGAGGGATGAATTTCTTGGGAATAAAACAGCAATTATCCTTAAACCGTTCCGTGAGAGAGTAATTACTTTTCCCTATCACTTCCCTACACTTTTTCTTTCTTCTTCTTATTGACTGCTGGCATGATTTCCGAACTTTTTCCCCGAACGAATTGCAATAAAACCCGTTCACTAAGCTACCCCAGAGCTATACGCGAAAGTGAGCCGCGCCATTCGCGCGCTTGCGCAACTCAATTACATGAATTTGTTCTATTACTCTCTCACGTTTTACTTAATTTCTTTATTTGCATAAGTCTTACATCAATACAATTTATCTGTATAGATAGCACAAAACAATAGCTACACTACGATATACATCACATTTTCATATCACGAAAAACCTTTTATTTATTAAATGAAATATGCCTATTTTACTCACAAGTTCAAACTCGAAATTTCTTAAATATTTAACATAGAAAGTTAAAACAATGTTTTCCACTTGAAATTATACATATGTTAACTAATACAATAGTTTAATTTACATTTTCTCTATTTATTTCACTATTAAAACACTTTTAAATTTCTTATACAAAACTATCATTATTTCACTTATACACAGGAATTTTCACATAAAAATAACACAGAATTCACCTTTTTAGCACGTACAATCAACCTGAAATGTTTTACAAGTCATTTTTACATAAATTGCTGAAATTACAAATATTTAAATTTTTACATATTTGGCCTCCTAAGGGCGTGGCTTAGCGTGCGTCTATGAACTCACACTATTTGAACAACTAACTTTTGCACGGCTCTCGGCTATCAGAAAAATGAAAGTCTGATATACACCAATTTTAACAATATTGGGTGAATAAATGCATCTACACAATTTTCAAACTGTAGGAGACTATTTCTAATCAGATTCTTATCAGTTATCATGTTTCTTATCAAACAATATAAGTGAATGTTCTCATAAATCAATCATGGCAAATAGGCATTTGTTTTCGTACAAAACATATCAAACTTATATAAGACAATACTTATGCGATTAATTTCCGTTAATTCTATTTATGCACAGAGTGATCATCTCGACCGGGGAACAAATCCGATCTCTAACTTCACTTTAATATTCCTTTGAATTTACATCATTGGAAAGATGATTTCAACCGGGGAAACAATCCGGTAACATGATTTATATCTTAAATTCCTTATGAATTTATTAAGCGATATTACTTAGGAAAACAAATAAACTATTACGGCCTGTGAGTATAACCCAAGACCTTCATATCATTAATTCGATATTTCTTTAAGATTTAACTAAGCATTTTCTTATCAGAACCTTGCTATTGGACAATTTGCCTTTTAAAAGCTATTCGTCATCGGTTGACTTAATAAACTGAAATACTCTTATAGGCGCGTCGCCAACAATCTCCCCCCCGTGCGTTAGCACCATCATTTGGGAGGCGTCGCGGGTACCAGGACTAGTATTCTGGATGTAGGTCTCCTCAAGATACCTGTGCTAGTAATGACGTCAACCACTCTGGTGTGACCGTCTGGTCCCGGTAGCGTTCTACTAATTTTGCCTTTCGGCCACGTATTTCGTGGCAACGAATTATCTATTATCAAAACAATATCACCTTCTTTAGGTTCCATGAACTTTCCGTTATTACCTGTTCGAGGTATTAAAGTAGGCATGTATTCTTTCAGCCATCTTGTCCAAAAATGGTCGGCTAACCTCTGTGCAGCTTTCCAATTGAGTTGACCCGTCAGATGTTGCTCTAAAAATAATCCAGGTGGTCGATCACCACATGAGCGTCCCAGAAGAAAATGATTGGGTGTCAAACCCTCTTCAGGACTATCCATACTGAATGTTACCAGAGGCCTGGAATTTACCGTATGCTCTGCTTCTAAAAGCAGCGTATGTAGAACCTCCTCCCGTGGGCTCTTTTCTTTGAGCGTAGCGGTCAACGCAATTTTAATCGATCTTACTAACCTTTCCCAGGCGCCACCCATGTGCGGTGCTCCCGGAGGTATAAATTTCCATTTAATATATTTCTTAAATGACTCATTTTTCATGCCCTCATGGCATTCTTCGCATGCTTTAAATAATTCTTTATTCGCAGCTTTGAAATTCGTCCCGTTATCACTGTATATAACGGCTGGTTTTCCTCTTCTGGCGATAAATCGCCTCAATGCCATTATCATTGACGCTGGTGTCAATGAGGCTGCTAATTCCAGATGTACTGCTCTGGTGGTCAGACACGTGAATAAAACACCCCAACGTTTTTCGTGTCGCCTTCCTATAGTGACACTCATAGGTCCGAAATAATCCACAGCTGAGCACGTAAAAGGTTGTTCATGATGAGTTATTCTCTCCAGAGGAATATTTCCCTGCGGCACGTTCTGCGGCTTTGACCTGTATGTCCTGCACCATTGACAATGGTGTGACACACTACGTACTACATTACGTAAGTTCAAGACATAAAATTTCTAGTTCACCTCATTCATCACCGTCTGGTGATTGGCATGTCCAAAATGATGATGAACTTCTTTAATCATCATTTTAACGATTTCGTGTTTACCGTCCAATATGACAGGTTTTCTACTTTCCTCGGTCAAATTAGACTTAAAAGGTAAACGTCCATTTAAACGGAGTAAGTTATCTTCTCCTATTTCCATAGATAATTTACTTAAGCGTGAACTTCTTTCAACGCTTTTGCCTGCTTTCAAACATTTTATTTCCGAATGAAAACACTCGTCTTGAACGAACTTCCAAATTAACAATTCCGCTTTTTTCAAGAGCGCTATGTCCAACGCGCCATCGGGTCCTTTAACCGACTTTGCTAAAACTTTATTGGAACACATAACCGACTTTTCGGCTGCGTCGTCGGGTCCTTTAACCGACTTTCTTAAACTCTTGAACTTTTCTACCGCTTGTAAGGTGCGTGTAGTTGCCCCAAGGAATTTCTTAAAGCTGCTGAATCGTCCGTAGTCGGGTAGACTTAACGGTTCTTGCTTTCTCAGCGCATTTACGCCCTTTGGCGATTTTTCTTCACCTGTTTCTAAGCTTTTTATGGTGTCCACTTGTTTGGGCCATAAATCAGGACTTTTCCTGAGGAATTCAGGTCCTTGAAACCAGCGATGACTTACATCGAAGGTGGAAGGAAAATTTCTAGTGGCGTCGTCTGCCACGTTCTGTGACGTTGGAACCCATCGCCATTCACATGGCTTACTGTGATCTTCGATCTCAGCCAATCGATGAGCAACGAATGGTTTAAAGCGCGAGGATCTGACTTAATCCACGCTAACACTGTACGTGAGTTTGTCCAAAATACTCTCTCGGATATCTCGTACTTGCTCTCTTCACTAACCGATGCAGCCAGTCTGCTGCCCATAAGACCTGCTTGCAATTCAAGCCTTGGAATCGAAATTGGTTTCAGCGGCGCTACTCTTGCCTTTGCGGCGATCAGCGTAATCCGCCTTTTTCCTAGCTCGTCCGTGGTGACGTAATACACCGCGGCAGCGTATGCTTTTTCACTAGCATCCGTGAAAGTGTGCAACTCTCCCTTGCCGACGCCTTCAGCAACGGGTCTAGGTACTTCTAAATGACCTAATTTCTTCACTTCCGATTACCATTTACAAAATAATACGTGTAGTGTAATTCGTGTGAAACTTCTTCATCCCAAGAGATGCCTGTCCTCCATACTTGCTGGATCAGCGACTTCCCTTGAATCGTTATGGGTGATGCGAGTCCTAAAGGATCGAAGACTGACATCACAGCGCTAGTTATCTCCCTCTTCGTAGGCGGTCGTAAACCTTCCATCACCTCTTCCGGTGTGTTACGAAGACTTATGGAGAAACTTATTATATCCTGTTTGATATTCCAAATCAAACCTAATGTGCGCTCTGTGTGCTCTTTATCTCCCAGCGAAGCACTGTTGCTCTTATATTTATTTTCCATTTTACTTAAAACTTCGAGTCGGTTGCTAGCCCATCACCTCAGTTGGAAAGAAGCATGTTTATGTAATTCATACATATCGTTTACTATCCTTTCGGCCGTCGTCACGTCGGGAAATGCCTGTAGATAGTCATCCATATAAAAGTTGCTTTCCGTAGCGGAAGCTGCTTCTGGATAGATATGTGCGTTATCCTGCGCATTTCTATTCTTCACATACATAGCGATGCATGGTGATGATGCCGCTCCAAATATGAGTGACGTCATTCTATACTCTTCCGGTGGCGCGTCACGATTGTGCCGCCATAAGAATTTATTTATTTATTTATATATACTTTATTGTACACCACACATATACAACGAATAAATACATTACAGAGGAAACTTAATATATACGTATGTACAATAAGGCGGTCTTATCGCTAAAGAGCGATCTCTTCCAGACAACCTTTGGGCTAAGGAGAAACTGGAATTAAGAACAGTAGGAGGTGGTGCGTTTTATGTTACACTTACATTCTAATATCTAAATAAACTAAACTATATATTGTTAAAATACCACAATAATACATAAAAAATAATAATAATAAAATAAACATACGTATTAATAAATAGGTTTATATATATAAATATATACACATACATATGTATACATAGATAATAAATAAATAAATATAAATCTGTTGCTAGAATTGGTTATCAATAACCACAAAGTGTTAGGTAATGCTTCTTGACGTCACTTTTGAAACTTTCCAAAGTTTGTGCTCGTTGAATTTGGAGTGGAAGTTCATTCCATAACCTTATGGCTTGGCTCGTAAAAGAATATTTCATAAATTTTGTTCGAAATGAACATGGTTCTAGAATTAGTTCGCCGGCTGACCGAAGAACTCTATCAGGTCGATCATGACCAAGAAACTTAAAGTTTTCCTTTAAGTAGCTTGGAGTCAAAGGATTGAACAACACACAGTACAGAAGAGATACAGTTTGCAAATTCCGGCGAAAGCGAATGGGTAACCACTTGAGCTGTAAACGATATTCGGATACATGATCATATTTGCGCAAACCAAATATGAACCTAATTGCAATATTTTGAATTCGCTCAAGTTTGTTCAGTTGGTCTTCAGTTAAATCGAGGTAACTTGCGTCCGCATAATCGAGAATAGAGAGAAGTAAGGATTGTGCTAACATAATCTTGGTGGGAATGGGGAGAAAAGAACGTAAACGACGAAGTGAACCCATAGTAGCAAACACCTTTTTGCTCACTTGTTTTAACTGCTGCGACCACGACAAGGTAGAATCTAGATATATCCCCAGATTTTTTACAGATTTACTGTAGGGTATGACAACGTCATTTAATGTCACCGAGGGTAGGTTGTTCCAGTCAACTCTGGAGACCATCCCTCCACCACCAATAACTATAGCCTGGGACTTGAACGGATTAATTTTTAGACCATAACGCTGACTCCACTGGTTTATCGCCGCTAAGTCATTGTTGATGGTGGCAACAGCAGAAGGCAGATTTAACAAAGTTGACTGAGTGTAGATTTGGAGATCGTCTGCATACATGTGATAGAGAGAAGCAATATTTTGAGAGATAGAATTAATGAATATAGCAAAAAGTAAAGGAGACAGCACACCACCTTGAGGCACGCCAGCCCGTAATTCGCACCAAGATGAGAACTCATCTTCGATGCGAACACGCTGCCGTCGGCCATAAAGATAACTATGAAACCAGCCAATCACCGGAGGAGATATGTTAATAGAACGTAACACACTCAATAAGATGTCAAAATCAACAGTGTTAAACGCATTGCTAAAATCAAGCAATACCAACACAGTGAGCTGTTTGTTATCCATACCTCGTCGAATGTCATCGGTAACTTTAACCAACGCTGTTGTCGTACTATGACCCGATCGGAAACCAGATTGGAGAGGATCCAGGATACAATTTCTATTTAGGTAGAGATTTAACTGAAAGAAAACTAGTTTCTCCAGGAGTTTGGATAAAAACGGGAGAATTGAGATAGGACGAAAGTCGGAAAAATGCAAAGCATGGGCTTTTTTAGGGAGAGGCGTTACAAGTGCACTTTTCCAAACATCAGGAAATTTTGAAGAGGAGATGGATTTATTCAAGATATGGGTGAGGATAGGAGTAACAAATTCTAGGATAGGTAGGATCATGTTACGACTAACATTGTCATCACCCACGGCATTGGACGAGATGGACAAAATGTTCTTTTTAACATCACTATCAGTGAAAGGAGAGAAATTAAACGGTGAAAAATCAGGAGTTGGTATTGAAGAAAGAATACTCAGAGTCCGGTCTTTATCTGAGCTATTTAATGTGCTAGAACAGGCGAAATATTTGTTAAGGAATTCAACATCAACATTATGATGAGGAGAATTATTGGATGTTTTACCAACTCCAAGAGACTGTAGAAACTTCCAAACTTTGGCTGCGTCGCCGTTTTCGACGGATTTGTGAATATGGCGTCTTTGTGCATCCCTACACAATGTATTGCAGCGATTCCGTACTTTATTATAATATCGTAAATTTTTCTCAGATTTATCAGCTTTTAACTTACTTTTAGCAAATCCTTTTTTTTATAATAAGTTTTTTTAAACTATCCGTTAACCAAGGTGCAGGTAAATGTTTCATTTTTATTGGTTTTACTGGGGCATGGATGTCATAAAGTTGGATAAGAAAGGAGTTAAATAACTCGACTTTCAAGTCGACTGTTGAAGCATTTTCAACAGCTGACCAGTCCATGCGACTAGCATCTTCCAGAAGACGTTCTTTGTCCATTCCACCAAAATTACGTTGCAGAAGGATTCTCGATTTTGCTTTAGGAGGACGGACTTTGTATGTAAGAAACAAGAGATCATGATGAGAAAAGAGATCAGCGTCATGCTGGCCATGCTTCAGGACAAAATCTGGAGAGGATACAATAATTAAGTCAAGTAGTGATGGAGTACAGTCAGGCATTTTATGCGTAGCAGATAGTGGTAATATATGTAGATTACATGCCTCGGTTAATGATTTTAGCTTTTCACACCGATAGTCACCCTTGAGTAGGCATGTGTTAAAGTCACCCATGATTATAGTGTGAGTATATAATGGGATTAAATTTTCTAATAAATATTCGAAAGAAGAGAAATAGTCAATATGAAGAGAAGGACTGTAACAAACGCCAAGAAGAATTTTCGTATTGGATAGGGTTACTTCAATGAAGAGATGCTCAGCCGCATTAGAAGGAGATGGTTGGGGGGACAGGCTTACTACCGCAAAAGGTAAATAAGAACGGAGATAGATTGCCACACCTCCACCCCCCTTCCAATACGGTCGTTGCGAATAAGATGGAATCCTGGTAATGAATAAGAAGTGGATGGCAAGCATGGTTTCAACCAAGATTCAGAGACTAGAATGGCGTGAATGTTATGGGATTCAAAGGACGCAAGCATGTCGGGATAATGAGCCGGAATGCTTTGGGCGTTTATATGAATTACATTAAAGTTATTCAGGGAATCTGAGAAATATGAATTAAGTGCTACATTTATCGGAATTGAAGATGTTGTACTGTGGAAGCTGAGTTCACTAGATGCATTATCATTTGACGACAAAGACAGGAAATCGTCAGAATCATTACCTACATCATAATTATCTAACAACATAGTAAAATGAAATAAAATATATAATATATATAATATATAAATATAAAACTAAATAGTTAAATTAAATATATAAGTAAGTACCTAAACAGATCTCTATCCCGCCAGCAGTCTGAAAGAGATGAATCAAAAATAATAATAATAATAATAGATGTTTCAGAATAACTGAAATAAAAAAGAGACAATTTTTAAACAAAACAAAACTACCAAAAACTGTAAACAAATAGCATTTTACAAATAAAAATATGTAATGAGCACAAAGAGAACTGTTATAGAGATGTTGCTTTGTGATAAGAAAAGAAGTCAAAAATTCCATAAGGTACGGCTGTATGACTATGTGACCTTTGCCTACGCCGAAGAAAGAAATAAAAATGTGCAACTGTTATCTAATGTCATGCCAATTCACTTATTGTTTGTTTACATTGAAATGGTTTTTTTATATATAAGTTACAAGTAACTACCTCACATCGTATATATAAAAGAAAAATGGTAATATATATTAATAAAAAATAAATTAAAATTTTTTACAATAAAAGAATGTAAACAAACCAGAAATACGGTAGTCGCACAAGATACAACAGATTTAACCAGCTCCAAAAAAGGATTCATTTTTTACCAATTCTCTTGGTTCTTACTTGAGCAGACCTGGAGTCTTTCACCACACTTGGAACCGAGGTTGCAGCAGATGTGGCTTGAGTCACCGATTCAGAGGTCGAAATAGCATCAAGATCAAGCCTAGAATGGATACGATGGCGTACTTGATCAGGTCCTTGCCATCCCTCGTTCAGCACCTTGAAACTCCGAAACGTTGGCGCGCCGCTTGGAATGTAGTATGGCGACCCTTTGTAAGAAATTCGGACAATGTAATCCCAGTGCCTTTCAAATTTTTCTTTGCAAGCCATATCTTCTCTTTTGTCCCATAGTCTCTAAATTCTACAAGCACAGCCCGGGGTTTATCAGTGCCAGGTTGACCAAGACGATGTGACCGGCCTATCCAATCAGTGGTAATACCAGGGACTTTCAAGTGCTCGGATAGAACCTTGACAACACTAGAGGATGTGTTCTCTTTCTTGTCTTCGGCTATGCCATGAACAAGCAGGATTTTTCTTCGAGATCTCATCTCCATGTTATCATATTGTTGAGCTAATAGTTCAACTTGCAGTTGCAAATTTTCTAAAGCAGTTAAAACAAAGCACCGGAATGAATGAAATTGGTGATTAATATTTGAAGTGGGGCTTGTTGCTGGAATTGAACTCTTGAGATCTTTTTGGAACTCGGCCATCCTTAAGTTGAAATGTTCAGTGAGGTCCGCAACAGATTTCTTAATTGACTCCATTTGTTTTTAAGGTTATAACAATGTGGTAGTGAAGTGAATGTGCTAAAGAGTTCAAGTTATTCTAAATATATTTCAGACTTGACTGGCAGGAGTTTATATATCACAGGAACATTAAATTTATATTCAAAAGTCCCTAGATATAATATTATACAAATTAAAGATTTCAGTGTATTAAAATATGTCTAACTTAATCAACTCCTACCCGCGAAAAAAAAACTAAGAATCGAAGGCTATCCCTGTCTTCTTCCCGGATTTTCACTTGCAGGAACATTTCTTTAATGTCTGCCATCACTGCCACGCTTCCTTCTCTGAATCGTAGCAGAACTCCAAACAGCGACTTCAATAAGTCCGGTCCGGTTAACAATGCATCATTCAGACAACGTCCGCCCGTCCTTGCGGCGGCGTCGAAAACTATCCTTATTTTCTTTTTTTGTGGGTGAGTCACTGCGAAGTGAGGGAAGGTACCACGTACGTGGGGGAAATGGAAATATGGTTCGCTTTCTCTGCGTAACCGTTAACGATGAGATTTTCTATTTGCTTCTCATATTCCTTTTTCAACTCGCTATTTTTGTCGAGCTTCTTTTCGACATTAAGCAGGCGACTTTCAACCTGCGCTCTATTCGACGGCATGCACTCATTATCTGTGCGCCATAACAAAGCAGTCTCGTACCTATTATTAGGTATACGACGTACCGTTTTGCTCAAAATATTTAAAGCTCGTTCTTCTGGGTCGTTCCGGGCTTTCGCGCAGACACTCCCAGAGATTCCAAACTAAAGTAATCCTTAATTAATTTATCCATATCTTCCTCCTTCTTGGTGGAAATGTGGTTAACCATCTTGATTGGTTTAATACCACCCGATATGTGACCATGTAAAACCCATCCAAGTTTGGTGAGTTATGCTACAGGTAGGTTCTTACCTCCTGAAATTAATTCACGAGTAACTATGAGATGCCAATTGTCCTGGCCAATTAATATGGTAGGTCTGGACCTCTCATACATCAACTCGTCCTTAATCGGTGTCAAATGAGAACACCGTTGTAATAATTCTCGGCTTACTGACTGAGGAGAAAGGTTAAGTGACTTAATTGTTTGTACACTTATCTCTTCTAAGTCATTCGAGTAAATGCCTTTTATCTTAACGTTTAAGCGATACGAACTGTCGTCGTTAATTCGTTTACCTCCCACGGCTTCGATACGTAATTCCTCTTTACGTCCGCGAGGCGCTAACTTCTGAGCCATCCACTCCTCTATGAGTGTCATGGTTGATCCCTCATCCAGAAGAGCTGTTGTCTTGACCTTTCCTCTAGGTCCATACAACTCGACCGGTATAATCTTTAAGTATGCACATGCCAGTGCATTCACTGTACTAACAGTTGTAATCTGAGCCTCTTTACCCCCCTCGCCCCCCTTGCGGCGAGGTATTTTCATTGGGGTATCGGTGTAGCATCCGATGATGTGGCATTCTACATCCCTCTACACCACATTTTTTCGCTTTGCACTCTAACCTCCTATGGTTAGGTGACAAAAATTGGAAACATACTTTCGCTTTTTTGACCGCGTTCCATTTCTCGCGAATATTCATGTCCTTAAACTTGTAACAACTCACTATAGAGTGCTCCTTGTTGCATATAACACACTTATGTGTTACCCGACTTATAGGCTTGTCCTGGGTTGTCATAACCACTTGTCGGTTGTGCCCTTTATTATTTCGACGTTCTAGACGCTCGCTCGTATTACTTCGGCGCACATAGCGCTCGCTCTTGGCACGATTGCGTACAGACCCCTTTGCGGTGTGTAAAGTTTGCTTCCTGAATTCAGGACGCTTCCGTTTTTCAGGCGCATTTTCATTGCTTAAGGACGTTCCAAATTGTTCACTCAATAAATTTAAAAACTTGGCCATCTTCTGTAACTCTGGCTCCAAAGGATACTGAGCTCGATATTCAAACCATTTAAATTTAATCATAGTTCCAAGTTTCTCCACTATGCGGCTCACTAACTCCGGTGAGTATAAATACTGTGGTTGATTCAACGCTTGTATTGTGGCAACCACGTTCGTAATACGACTTGCAAAAGATCCTATATTCCGACAATCTTCTGCTAATCTTGGCATACGTTTTACATTCTCGATTTCGGCTCGAATGAGCATCTCAACCCTACCGAATCTTCTCTCGAGAGCGTTCATTATTTCTTCAGGTTCACACAAAGTAAATAACAATGACTTAACCGCCTCCTTAGCGGTGCCCTTTAATGCCCTCCTAAGGCGTGCGACATTCTGCACCCCTGAAAATTGGCTTCTCGTGTCTTCAAACACCGTTTTGAAAATTATCCATTCACCCGGGTCTCCATCGAACACCGGTAATTCCTGGAGGAAATGAAGCTGGGAAGACTTATCTTTTCCCGCTATCTTTATTGCACTCACAATCGCTTCGGTCAATTCTGACACCTCACTCGCGTGTGTTTTCTGTGCATTTCCTTGGTTGCGCTCGATCTCCGCCCCTTTGCGGCGTGATCCTTTACACGCTTCCTTATCAGTAATATCGGGTTGCGTTACACTAACCGGCGCGCTCATTATGGTCTGTTGAACCCAACTCCTTACGAAAGGTTCCACCTGAGTATTCCGCTCCTCATCATCCTCACTCGAGTCGATCTCCTCTTCTCGGTTGAGTCGTGCCAACTCCAATTGAGACTTGGCTAAGGCAGCAGCTGCCTGTGCTCGTTCGAGCTCTGAGCGTTCGAATTTAATCCGCGCCTCTAATTCGGCTTTCAGCCTCGCCGATCGCGATGACCTACTACCTCTCTGTGACCCTTTGTCACTAGTGTGCCCGATTACTGTCCTTGACGATGCCGCTTCTTCGGTCCTTTGACCTACTTTTTCGACCACCGTTTCACTCCTGGATATAACGGATTGTTGTGCGGTGCTGGCCTGCGTACCACTGGTGTCCGTCCTGTTGCTTGTCGTTGCCATGGACGTCCCTGAGTCCCACGTGCATGTGGACGTGTCGGTGGTGGCTCCACTTGAAGGAGTTGCCCCATTTGACGCAGTAGCTGTGGTCGCTCCAGATGATTCCGCCTCTTTAGCTTTTCTTGAGAGCCCTGTTCTTGTCCTGCTCCCTTCGCTCCTCTCTGTCTGGTCTTGTGCCTTCTTCATCTTGCAGGAAGGTGATTGTTGGCCTACGGTCCCTACAACCCCTTACCTACAACCCTTCTACACCCCAACCTAACACCACTACCCCTCCCCTCCCTTATCTCCCAACCCTACAACCCTACTACCACCCTAACAGCCCTATCAGCCCTATCAATCCTGAACGGGGCCTACCGAGGTGAGCCGTCCAGGGATGGAGTCGTGCAGGAATGGAATGGAGGAAAGGTTTAGGAACTGTCCCGCCAAGGAATATGACGAAACAGTCGAGCGGTAGTGCAAGCGCAGTCTCGCTCGAGAGAACTGCTCCACCCGAAGGTGTTGTGCCAGAGCCCGACCGTTTGGCACCGTTAGGTGGTCGGGCTGTATGCTGTGCTCGCCGCCCGGTTGCCGGTGACGCCTCGTCCAAGCGCCCTCCTCCGGCCGCGATGCAGTCAGGTGCCCACGAGCACCCTCGCCTTGCAGCAGCAGCGGTGGATACTTCTTCATGCACCCTCATGACTTCGAGAGGAAATGCCGAGCACGCTTGCACGACAAGAAAAATGCCAAGCCCTGCTTGGCCATGATGAGCGCCTTCACAAGGCACCTGCGCCTGGCTGCGATACGTGCCCCATGCGAGCACATGCCCCAAGCCGCAATCCCGGTTTTCTTTCTTCCGGTAGTTCCAGGTCCAGTCCTTCTGTGCTGATGACCTGGTCTTCTGGCATTTGGTCCTATTGCTTCAGCTCAAACCTCCGGCTTCCTTCAGTTGCTGATCTTCACTCGGCTCCGAAGGTCTTCTTTCTCCACAACCAGCAGTCCACAGCTGGTTCCTTGATCCAGCTGGCGGGGTTCGTGTGGTCCTAATCCGGCTCCGAAGGACCAATTGAAAAGGAACCAAGGTTCGGGGGTCCTCTTGACCCGGCCGCGATGGACCAATTGAAAAGGACCAACGGGGATTAAACGTTCGATTAAGAAACAGAAGGGAGGAATCGAGGCTTCTCTCGATCCGGCCTCCTATAACGCCTACGTTGGGTTCGGGAACAACGTATGTGATCTCCGCAACGGAGTAACACACAAGGGCGATAACCTCTTCCTTTTCAGCGAGTAGGTTCAGACGGGGATTACGGGTCTTCCGAAGTCGTCCCGGTCCCAACGCCTTAATTCTTCGATGTGGACTGTATAATTTTGAGGGATGAACTTCTTGGGAATAAAACAGCAATTATCTTCAAACCGTTCCGTGAGAGAGTAATCACTTTTCCCTATCACTTCCCTACACTTTTTCTTTCTTCTTCTTATTGACTGCTGGTCTGATTTCCGAACTTTTTCCCCGAACGAATTGCAATAAAACCCGTTCACTAAGCTACCCCAGAGCTATACGCGAAAGTGAGCCGCGCCATTCGCGCGCTTGCGCAACTCAATTACATGAATTTGTTCTATTACTCTCTCACGTTTTACTTAATTTCTTTATTTGCATAAGTCTTACATCAATACAATTTATCTGTATAGATAGCACAAAACAATAGCTACACTACGATATACATTACATTTTCATATCACGAAAAACCTTTTATTTATTAAATGAAATATGCCTATTTTACTCACAAGTTCAAACTCGAAATTTCTTAAATATTTAACATAGAAAGTTAAAACAATGTTTTCCACTTGAAATTATACATATGTTAACTAATACAATAGTTTAATTTACATTTTCTCTATTTATTTCACTATTAAAACACTTTTAAATTTCTTATACAAAACTATCATTATTTCACTTATACACAGGAATTTTCACATAAAAATAACACAGAATTCACCTTTTTTAGCACGTACAATCAACCTGAAATGTTTTACAAGTCATTTTTACATAAATTACTGAAATTACAAATATTTAAATTTTTACATATTTGGCCTCCTAAGGGCGTGGCTTAGCGTGCGTCTATGAACTCACACTATTTGAACAACTAACTTTTGCACGGCTCTCGGCTATCAGAAAAATGAAAGTCTGATATACACCAATTTTAACAATATTGGGTGAATAAATGCATCTACACAATTTTCAAACTGTAGGAGACTATTTCTAATCAGATTCTTATCAGTTATCATGTTTCTTATCAAACAATATAAGTGAATGTTCTCATAAATCAATCATGGCAAATAGGCATTTGTTTTCGTACAAAACATATCAAACTTATATAAGACAATACTTATGCGATTAATTTCCGTTAATTCTATTTATGCACAGAGTGATCATCTCGACCGGGGAACAAATCCGATCTCTAACTTCACTTTAATATTCCTTTGAATTTACATCATTGGAAAGATGATTTCAACCGGGGAAACAATCCGGTAACATGATTTATATCTTAAATTCCTTATGAATTTATTAAGCGATATTACTTAGGAAAACAAATAAACTAGTCCGGCCTGGGAGTCGAACCCAAGACCTTCATATCATTAATTCGATATTTCTTTAAGATTTAACTAAGCATTTTCTTATCAGAACCTTGCTATTGGACAATTTGCCTTTTAAAAGCTATTCGTCATCGGTTGACTTAATAAACTGAAATATTCTTATAGGCGCGTCGCCAACAACATCACTATTTTTAAAAAAAAGTATTTTTGTTTTTGGGAAGCCAAATTTAATATATTTATTACTTAAAAATTTTCTCTAAGAGATTCTTTTGGACCTAGGTTATAAATTGCTCTTATGGTTATCTTCCTCAAAACAGAGATAGTTTCAATGTCAGTCACATTACTCCATAGCACGATTCCATATGACCTTATGCTATGGAAATAACTAAAATAAATTAATCTAGCTGTTTCAACACATGTAAGGCCTCTAATCTTTTTACAGCATATGCCGCAGAATTAAGTTTGCTAGCTAGTTTAGATATATGAGGGCCTCATTAAAGCATCGCGCCAACTGTAATTCAGAGAAAATGAGTGGATTCAACAAGGCCCAGCTCCTCTCCATTTAAAAGCACACTCGTTTTTACCTGTTTAATATTAGGTGTGGTGAATTTAATACATTTCGTTTTATTATCGTTCAAAAGCAAATTATTGACGTTAAACCAGTGTACTACTTTCGATGTAGCATTATTCTTTTCGTCATATTTCGATAATTGCCTTTTAAGTCGGAAAATCAACGAAAGATCATCAGCATATAAAACTATATCATGATTGTTTCCTACCAAGTAAGGAAGTATTAATGTAAACTAAGAACAGAAAGGGGCCAAGAATTAAGCTCTGAGGAACACCCATAGATACTACCGATCTGGAAGAGCTGCTCCCATTAATAACCACTGACGTAATAAGTTTAAGTGCAAGGTTTATAACCATAATGATGTAGCTTCCTGATTAATGTCTCACGGTGAACACAGTCGAAAGCCTTGAAAAGAACACAAAATATACCCAAAAAATCCGCTGAATTCTCTCATGCACAGAGAATATGTTTGCTCAACAGCGGCATTAGTTGTTGAGCGTCCGCTGGTTAAACTAAACTGATTTTCACGGAAAAATTTATTTGCATTAAAAAAAACTTAACAATACTAGAATATTTTTTTCAAAAATTTTACTAAGCGTTGGCGGTATAGAAATAGGTCTAAAATTAGTGGGGTCCAATGTACCACTAGATTTAAATAAAGCTATAACTTTACTATGTTTCACTAAATCAGGAACCACACCAGATTAGATACATGCCAAATTACTGAATCTGTGGATGTAAATATCCGGTATTATTACATTATGTCTGTTACTAGCGTTTACCGAACGTACATAAACGAACGTACCGGCGACAGTAGGGAAGTAATTGAGTGACTTTGTAGTCAAGAACAAGAATGTTGGTAAAATGTTGTTCAAAAGCATTTGCAGAATCTTTATCTGTTTTAGTTAAATTATTGTTAAAATTTTATTGAAGGTTTGAGTTGTGTAGATTCATCGTGGCAGTTTCACTATTGATTATACTCCAAGTCATTTTAATTTTATTAGAGGCATTCTTAATTTTGTTTCTTAAATATAAAGACTTGGCTGTGTAAAACACTTTTTTTAAATACTTTGGATTTTTTTTTTCGTAATCTCTAAATTAAACACTATGATTATATGATCTTTCATTGTAAAAGTCACATAACTTTTGTCTACTCCTACGGATTTATACTATCGCCCACTCATTAAACGATTTGCGACTGTTTAAAGAGAGTAAATATATTACTACATATAATATTTTTAAATGATGAGCCATATAAATAGTTAGTATAGTTTTTATATGGAAGAAATGGTAGCGTTATCACTATACTACTACTAAATCTCTCTAAGCGATGTTCATTTATTGTAACAAGCACAACTTTCTTAACTTTTAGTTTTTTGTGCGTGTAATGTCGCCTCTACACGTTGGCCAACACAGTGGCGAATGGAGTGGCGAATATATTGGCCGAGAGTTGGTGACGGCGTCCACACGTTGGAAGATCGTTCAGTTTACTTCGGTTCGGGCCAATGTGCGGACGAATTTATAAGCACCGTGGCGCAGTGGCTCAGCAATGAGCGGTTGCGCCGGGCGCCGCGGGTTTGATTCCGCACGGAACAAGTATTTGTATGTCCTACAAATAATTGTTTCGGGTCTGGATGTGTGTCCTTGTGCAATTTATGTTTGTAAACTGCCTGCGCGATACGGAAGAAAATCCTAGTGTGGGGTTAACGTTTTTATAAAAGAATTATAAAATAATAGTGGTTATTAATGGGGCTGTAAATAGATATATGATATTATACAATTAGCTTTATTTATTCTTTACATGCATCATAAACTGGAATAAATACCATTAATAAGAACTTAACTTATTTTAAAGTTAAAGGAGTTATAATCGATTAGTCTATGTTTTAAAATTGGGTTTTGATTTTAAAGTTTAGCAAAATATGTACTTGCATTTCTATCAGACATTTGATGTATATAAAAAACACCTTATAATTTATTTGGTAATTTAATTATTTTTTGAGAAAGACAAAAACAATAGCAATAAATATAATTAACACTGACTTAATAATAGGTACTAATTATAACTTAGAACATAAATGAAAAACTCATGACGAGCAAAGTGGCTCAGGACCACGCTTTGCGGCAGTCTGTGGAGGAGGATGTTCAGTAGTGGACTTGTAAACAGCTGTAATGATGATGATGATTCGAAATCTTGCACGATTAAATTATAAGAAATCGACGTTTTTTTATAGGATAGGGTGACAAACGAGCACACAGTTCACCTGATGGTAAGTGGTTACTGTGGCCCACAGACATCTACATCTATCCTCGATTACGAATCAAAATGCAGATGCGTTGTCACCCGTGAGGACTAAGATGAAATGCCTCGTTTCCTTTAAAAAGGGTCTCTGGTTCTCTACACTCACTATACGAAACACAGCATCATTAAGCTACTATTTTACGCTGATATTCTGTGAGAGCGTGGTCCTTCCCCGGTCGAGCCGAGCCAATGCTATTGGCCACTACATTCGCCACTGTGTTGGCCAACGTGTAGAGGCGCCATAAGGTAGTGAGATCAACTGTCCACAGTTATCAGAACTTACATTGTGTTATAATTAATTTCTGTAAGGGCTCAACATCAGTAAAATTATTATCTATACAAGTTGCACTATGCCCTGCAATACGTTTTGGCTCTAA
The DNA here is from genome assembly GCA_907164705.1 of Parnassius apollo. Classification (NCBI taxonomy): domain Eukaryota; kingdom Metazoa; phylum Arthropoda; class Insecta; order Lepidoptera; family Papilionidae; genus Parnassius; species Parnassius apollo. Next base: position 3,420,619 of record CAJQZP010000233.1, on the reverse strand, counting down.
GAACAAATTAACAAGGTTATATGATTTAAGCAATGATCTAAATAAAAAGTTTCAAGGAGATTGATATTAAAGTCTCCACATACGACGACAGATTTATTCTGTTTATTAAGCTTAAGAAAAATTCCTCCATAGCTTTTTCAAAACAATCATACATAAAATGTGGGGGGGAAATTAGCGGTGTTTCATCCACGTGACTTGGAAAGCATATAAAGCTGTTGGTCCTGCGCCTGATCTCCAGTCCGTTGTGTCAGATTACCGTCACATATCGGATACCAATGAGACTTCTTTAGAGTCGTAGTGATTTGAAATTCGATGAAAGGAAAAAGCGACACTAAAAAGAGACAAACATACACATTTATAAGATTCAGCCTGCAAGAGAATGAAATAGAATACATTATACAATGTTTTGAAGTGAAAACTTCTTTAGAATCGTAGTGATTTGAAACTCGATGAAACGAAAAAGCGACACTAAAAAGAGACAAACATACACATCTATAGGATTTAGTCTGCGAGAGAATGAAATAGAATACATTATACTGTGTTTTGAAGTGAAAACTTCTTTAGAATCGTAGTGATTTGAAATTCGATGAAAGGGAAAAGCGACACTAAAAAGAGACAAACATACACATCTATAGGATTTAGCCTGCGAGAGTAGAATGAGATAGAACACAGTGTATAATTATAGTAAGCAACAATAGCCTAATGAAAGGGTGCGGACCGCGAACTCCAAAGGTTGTGGGTTTGAATCCGCCATTCTATAACTCTCATGAACCACTACTAACACATTTTTAGCTTACAAGTAGTGGGTAAAGGGAATATTAGTAACGTTAATAGCATTGCTAATATATAATATATTTAAATACAGTGTTTCTTATTATTTCAGTATTCTCTTTATGCATTGCTTTAAAGATGGTTAATATAAATATTATATAATAGAAATAAAATTAACCACATTGAACAAAATTATAATATCCAATACATTAAAATATATTAAAATAAGATCTGTAACATTTTAATTTTATCTTATATTTTATGCCGCATTTGTGGTTGAAAATATCATAATAAATAAATCATTTGCCGTGAAATATTTACTTTTATTATAAATATCATTTTATTTGAAGGTTTCACTTCAACCACGTGTGAACTGCACGCATGCTTTTTAGATCCAAATAAACAATAAATCGATTGTATTATACAATCGATACAATCGATTTTTTTTAAATTATCAATTTAAATGATATGATATGATATATTCAAACCGGTAACATCCATTGCTAAGCGAACGACAGCAATAGTGGTGCTCTATACACCGACCGTATCAATATTTCTCGGGAAAACGTCGCTGACTACCGCAACAAAATTATGTCTGAAGTCGAGTCTCTGTTAAACAAAGTTTCGAATTGGGAGCGACTCAATCTAATCCAGTTCGATCCCCAAAATGTACAAGTTTGCCGCTAAAAAGAACCCCTTTGTCGTATCCTCTCAGTTTCAAGGCACTCCCCTTGTTACCTCAGCTAGTATCGGAATTCTCGGCATTGACATATATAGTTTCGTGGTCACTTGGAAAAGAAGGCCAAATTGGCTTCTAAAGAGCTTGTTGTGCTCAGCAGAGCGGGACAGTATTTCATGCCGGCACACCGCCTGCAAATTTAAATGGTGCAGGTTCCACCACACATGGAATACTGTTCCCATCTATGGGCCGGGGCTCCCCAGTGCCAGCTCGTTTTACTTGACCGCATCCAGCTTAGAGCGGCTCGAATCGTCGTCGTGATATCGTAGGTACGAGTATGACTGACCCTGATGGTAAGTGGAGGCTGTGCCTATAGACAACTACATCTCTCCTCGATCGAGTGTCAACATGCTGATACGTTGTCACCTACGAGGACTAAGATGGAATGCGTGTGGCTTTATCATGTATTAATACTGTATAAGTGGGTTGCGTACCTACTTTGTTTTAGCATTGCGTAGTTTAAATTTATATTAAATTCTTTAGTCGCAGAATAATGTAAATTATGTTGACAAAATCAGAAATAAAAATAAAAATAGTAAGTAAATAGTCCCTTGATCAAAAGTTTCTAAAGGTAATTTGAAATAAACGTGAGAAGTAAGTAAGATACTTGTAACTGAGAAACTATAATCCATGTGCATTAGCTCTTACAACGCTTCTAGGTTCGAGGCCAATGGATTTAATTTTTCTATTAAACCAATAACAAGAATGCGGACATTGTTCAGTTCGGCGTGCAGAGCTGCAGAGGCGCGCACACTGCGGCACACGCCCGATGATCGATACACCAGTGGTATCGCCCTCGGCCCGCGAGTGCGCAATTAATTCCGAACCGTTGCATTTTGTTCGCGATAGCCCTCCTCCATGTTCGATGTTGTTTGTAAGGATCGCGTCACGTTTAGACTGTTCCCTTTTTAAACTTCACCATAGAGAATAACGTTCTTTTTATTTATTTTTGTACGGGGTAGAGCCATGCTGCAGCTATAACACTGGTATGGACGCCACACACGGTCAGTTCAACTGATCATTCCAACTGATCAGTTCAAACTAATACTGTTGATATTTTTTTAAATATCGGATTTTCGATATAACGTAAAATAAACTTATATACAAAACTCCGATATTGATATATTTAATATTTATAATTATCGATATATCGAAAATCCAATATTTAAAAAAAATATTAACAGTTTTAATTTGAACTGATCAGTTGGAACGATCAGTTGAACTGATCTTGTGTGTGGCGACCAGTATAGTTTTGCATTACAAATGGGTCGACTTGACCGAGGAAGGATCACGCTCTCACAGAATACCAGCGTAAAATAGCAGCGTAACGCTGATGTGTTTCGTTTTGTGGGTGTCGAGAACCGGAGACCCTTTTTACTGGAAACGAGGCATACCATCTTAGTCCTCACGGATGACAACGCATCTGCATTTTGATTTGTAATTGAGTATAGATTTAGATGTCTATGGGCCGCAGCAACCACTTACCATCAGGTGGGCTGTGTGCTCGTTTGCACCACGCTAATACTATAAAAAAAATTATTTGAACTTTAATGCACACAAAATAGTTCATATGACGGACTTCATTAGACTATTTCTCCCAGAGTTAAACATAAGGGAGGTAGTGCAGCTGAAAGAAGTTGTTTATATTTTACTAATCTCTTAGTCTTAACAAGTGTGATGGGAAATCTTTTTTTTTACATGGGAAAATCAATACGCATACCCATAAGAGGACGCATGGCGTTAAAATTGAGTGTTGCAAAAAAAACGGCCACGTTTGTCTCCAAAACCGGCCATGTTACGACTATTCCTCTTGAGGGACAAAGAACGGTTAATGCAGAATGGTATGCTAGCATTTGTTTGCCACAGGTCGTTTCTGAACTCCGTAAAGAGAACTGTACCGCCGCATCATCCTCCTTCACGACAATGCGAGTTCTCACACCGCACACAAATCAAATTAGTTTTTAGAGCAAGAAAACATAGAATTATTAGACCATCCGCCGTACAGCCCCGACCTAAGCCCTAATGATTTCTATACTTTCCCTAAAATAAAGAATAAATTGCGTGGACGGGGATTTTCATCACCTGAAGAAGCTGTGGACACCTACAAAACGGCCATTTTGGAGACCCCAACTTCCGAATGGAATGGTTGCTTCAATGATTGGTTCCATCGTATGGAAAAATGTGGCAAATTTCGGGGAGAATACTTCGAAAAGCAATAAATACATTTTTAAATAGTAATGTTGTGTCATTTCCTTGATTCCCGAAATTTTCAGTGCCGTCCTCGTAAGGCATATCCTCCCTACAACGGGGGGAGGCCCACACCCCACACTCAGCAGTGGACCTGTACGGGTCTATACAGAAGAAAGAACAATAGAATAGAATAGACTAGACCATTTTGTTCAGTATTAGATTACCAGTAATTCTTATTGAAAGTCATTTTTTTACTTCTACCCCCGGTTTCATCAATGCTTTCCGTAGGAGGGTGTCATTTCTGCGTACACCACCCTGTGAATCTGGTGAGTAACTTCCACTGGCTTTAGAACATTTCCACTTTCAGCGGTAGAATTAAGATTGAAAAATAGACTCCGACATGTCTCTAAAAGTTCACTGCTGAATATGGGCCTCTGTCAGCGATTGTTTCATAGTGGCGATACTTATATGACTGCCTCGTTGGTCTAGTGGCTTTATTTTCATCAAGAAATATTCAGTAGTGCCCGGCGTTAGGAAATTAGCGGTGTTTCAACCCCGTGCCTCAGAAAGCACGTAAAGCCGTTGGTCCTACTGCGCCTGATCTCTTTCCGGTTGTGTCGGTTTATAGTCCCTTCGGACTAAGATTTCTTACACCGCCTCTAACCGGAAATTTAATGTCAAAGTTAGTTAAAGTTACAACCAATATACGTCCCACTGCTGGGCACAGCCCTCCTCTCATTTCTGAGAAGGTTTTGGGAAGTGTCCACCGCGCTGCCCCAATGCGTGTTGGCGAACTACACATGTCTTCGATTTTTTTTATTTCTCTGATATGCAGGTTTCCTCACGATGTTTTTCTTCACCGCCGAGCACGTGGTAAATCAGCACTTAAATTGCAATTAACAATTTCATTGATGCCGGCGGGGCGACTTTAGAGCGAGCGCTAACCGTCTGAACTAACACGGCTTGCAATTTAATTATTATGCTAGTGTTACAATAATGTATAAAATTGTTTTCAAACAGTGATTTATCTATTTTGTGCCAAAACTGAATAGTGTGGCTGTGCCTTTATTTATTTTGTTTGCGTTGTTATTGCATCGTTCCGTGTGATCGCCTAATTAAATTGGCCGCGGCAGCGTCGGCTAATGGAAAATCGCATTTAATAAATCTGTGCGCGCGTTTCGTTGCTCCGACGCGGGCAATAGATATTTGTAAAAGTGTTGAGAATTATAGTGGCATTAGTTTCCAAAGGATCAGTTCACACGGAATAAATATTTTATACGTGGTAGAGCCACGCTACAGCTATATTATGGTTGTGTCACGAATGGGTCGGCTCAACTGGGTTCGGACCACAGTCTCACAGAACACCAACGTAAAGTAGCAACTTATTGATCTGTGTTTCGTATGGTGATTGTAGAGTACTTGAGACCCTTGTCACTGGAAATGAATCGTTCCATCTTAGTCCTCAGGAGTAACAGTGCATCTGCATTTTAATCCTTAATTGAGGATAAATGTAGATGTCTATGGATAATCATGTGGACTGTCAGGTAATGTTTTTGTGGCCCACATCATTTGAAGACGGTTGCCGGCGTCTATAGGTTGCATAGTCATTTATGTAAGTACTCTATTAGGAAGATTGTTATGTAGGCGTGTGTGGGGGGGGGGGGGCATTTTTTTAAAGTACTATTTTGTTCTTTACTGCATTGAGGTGAAAAAATTAAGTGAGAAAACCTTTGTCTCTGATCCCCTTCAAACTCTTTTTAAAATTTTATGTCATTTTCTTTGTACAAAAAATCTCGAACATAAAGAATCCATGTGTATTAGTAAATTAAAAATTAATAAAGTACAAAAATAAGTATAAAAATAACTGAAGTACCAGTACTTAGTAACTAAGAGTGATTTCGTGAGCATGCATAGGTGCTCGACAAGTGGACAGTTCCCACTGTCGTCGATAACTTTCAGAACATTATTGCGGCTGCCGTTCCATTGGGGGCTTTCTTTCGCGGCCGGGAAACTGTCGAGCCCTGCCTGTGCGAACATGCTGGAGGCATTGCAGTATCAAGGCAGCCCCAACAATACCCTGCATTATTTTATTGTAAACGAAGGGTGTTATACTACTTTAGAGGATGACGAGCTACAGCAAACATCATAAACTTGAGAGTACTTAATTACATAACGTTACAATTTGATAAGTTAATTACAGGAATGAATATTACTTTAAGGAACTATTAAACTCTAGATTCCATAAATATTTAACTCTGCGTTCGCACCTGTCGTTAAGCCTAAGATGATGGTTATTTCTACTTATGAGTGTGTTTTATATCATCATGCATTGTACGGTATCTCAAAATAGCCAAGTAAGACGAAAAAGTGACTGTTTGAATTCTTGTCTGCTTCTGGCAAATTCCGGCTAATTTTTTTATAGTATAAGGGTGAAAACGAGCACTCAGTCTAGTTAATGTTAAGTAGACGCTGTGGTTCAGAGATATCTACATCTGTCTTCGATTAAGAATCAAAATGCAGATGCGTTGTCACCCAAGAGGACTCAGAACGAATGCATCGTTTCCAGTAAAAAGGGTCTCCGAATCTCTACATATCTACTTTACGCTGGTATTCTGTTAGAGCGTGGTCCTTCTCCGGTCGAGCCGACTCATTCGTGTTACAAACGTTATATAGCTATTGCACACAAACTAACGCACGCTCACGCACTCGTTCACACATTAGGTACATTAAGTTTATTTATTCTTGTTCCATTTGAGACATTATTGTTAACTGGTGGAGCCTTTATTGTTAAATTATTAGGTCATAAAATTGAAAGAGACCTCAGATTACTGAGATATAGGTATAATTTCTAAGTTCAACAATCAGAGACTTCATATATTTATTGTATGATTATCAATAAAGATTACTATTATGGGGGTATTAATATAGTATTCTGTTGCTAACAACAGTAAAATCAAAGTGGTCAAAATAAGGTTGGGAAACCCTGATATGCATTTTATTTTAAATAATGTTGTTTTAAATTTTTTTTTGTTAAATATCAGTCCTGTTAGTAACCTTTTGGTTGGACTGCATAATACATATAGTAAACAAAGTATCGATACTCGCGTTTTCGTGGTATATTTTTATCCCTAATCATGTTAACACAGCTCGCTGTCAGTACCAGCTTTTTCTATCGACATCATCAGCTTCGGCTGGAATACAATAACAGGACTGATATTGTCGGTACGATTTATCAGATAGGTACGCTAAATAATTTATTTAAAAACAACATTATTTAACATAAAATGCATATCAGGGTTTCCCAACCTTATTTTGACCACTTTGATTTTACTGTTGTTAGAAAGGACCACAGGGTGAAATAAAGTGTTAATCTAACAATAAGTTACACTCACTCTTATTAGTAGTATTATTGTCTACTTATTGAAAAAGCTACTAGGTACTTAAAATAACAAATGTATTATTTAAAACGATTAGGTAGGCAAAATATTTAAATAATTTGCGGACCATTGCTGGTTGGGAATCACTGATGTATATGGAAGCAGTTACTGCAGAACAATTTACATATACAGAAAAACATTGCTTCCAGTAAAATATCTTTAATGCGAAAAGATAACGTGCAAAGAAAAAGAAAGAAAAAAATTGTTTAAACCCAAAATAAAATCGAGAGGAGCGACATTTGCAAAAAAAATTAAAAGCTCTCAAATAATATGAGGCTTATGGTTACTAGTAGTAAATGGATGTAATTCAACACGTCCTGACGCCAACTTGATCGCCAATCTGGATTTTATAATAGCCCGTGTCAACGACCCACCGTTTAAGGTCAGTTAGCATGGCACCAAGAAGAAAAAGAAATTAATGACCATTTTGTTGTTATCTAAAAAATTCGAGGCTTGGCTGCGCGCCCAATTAGCATGCAAGATGGACTATCAGTGACGCGATGATGAACAATGCGACAACCAGGAGATACGAGATAATCGCTCCCGTGGAAACAACATAACTTGGCGTGTTTTATACGCAGGCACGGGGAAATGATGGGAATTTGAATTCCTGTTAAAGTCGGCGCATTCGTTCCTTAACCGAGGGCGTTATCTAGATATATTATGAAATACACGTGTTTGCAAACAATAGAGGTTATATTGCACCAGAGTTGAAAGTAAAAAATAACTTTTTAATTTTTTTCTTATTTCGATTATATTATGTAAAATTTTTGACCTGGAAAGAACCACTAAGAAACTCAACTGGACTTTTTAATTAAAAACGTTAAGTCCCATACCTCTAAGCAGTATCTCAGTATTATTATAAATTAGGCATATGCCATCTTCCATTTTTATAGTGGATGAAGTAGAGTCAACAAAAGCTCCCTTGCATATTTGCGACCTTAATTAGTCCTCGAAATACAATGATTATTGTCTTACGAAAATACGGTTTTATACATAATATGTGTAGTAAATGTTGTGTGACTGCCTCATTGATGTAGTGGTAGTAAGCGCAACAGCTAATCATATGATCTCGGGTTCGAACCCCAAATCGAGCCGAAAACCAGTTATTTGGTTTCTATGGTAAGAAATTCTCGTGTTATTATTGAAGTTATTATGTTTTACCTCCGTGCCTTGGAAAGCACATAAAACCATTTGGTTAAGTGTCTCATTGCCTCTCAGTTGTGTCGGATTGTCATGTCATCGGATTTTTCGAGTGAGGGATGAGAGTGCACCTGTACACTCGGGAATTATAACCCTGTTCCCTGTTCTAAGCACATGATCAGTCTCAGTTGAGACGACCCGCCGTGACTGAAATTCGTTTTGGAGATTTAAAAGTAATTCATATTATAAATTGGGAAGGCTGTTGACACCTTAACAATTTCGCAGTAAAGAACTTACTTGCAAAATATTTAAATTAGGCAGCATGTCTCATTCTTTAAGGTAATTGTCTTATGTAGCAGAAGTTTTATCGCTCCTTTTGATGCAACGCGTTAGTTGTCCCAGAGAATTTTTAAAGGTTATAGGTACTTTACTTGTCTTAAGTTTAAGTTTAAAACGCAGTGTACTTTTAGCTGACTATCGTTAAGCTAAATATGGATTATGATTTCATCATTCACATAATATGAATTACATAATATAGTGTGGCTGATGTCTACATTTTTTAAATATATTATAAAATTAATAAATCCCTAAATTTGGGTATCTGTGAAAATGTAAAAAAAAAAATAGTATTTAATACTTAAGACTTTCTAGACAGGTTCAATACTCCGGTTTATTTTTCAATGTCAGCGGTTTTGTGTGAATGATCACAAAATGCTCACGGTCAAATGAGTGTCTTTGTACTCAAATAAGAACATAATTATGCTAATAACTATAACACTATATAGATACACTATCTGTTGCTATAAGCAACGCAGTTTAAGTTTTCCGGTCTTAATCGAATGATTGCTTTTATGCCAGAAGAAGCATAAAAGCAAGTTGAATGCAGTGGAGATGCGATCTCTTCGTAAAATGTGTGGCGTTACCTTAGCCGACCGAAAGCGAAACGAAGAGATTCGAAATATGGCAGGATTGAAAGATGACCTTATACTCCAATGGTTTGGGCACGTTGAACGAATGAGTGAAGACCGAATGGTGAAGAAAATATATAGAGCAAAAGTAAATATTAAAAGGTGTCGAGGTAGACCGAGACTAACTTTCGAAGACCATGTGAGCAAATTGCTCGAAGAGGGGAGGGTCAAGAGTACTCGGATACCTAGACGTGCATGTATGAAGAAGTTAATGAACCTGAAGAAAGCGAAAGAGGTATGTAAGGATCGTGACACTTGGCGATCTGTTCTCTCTGGCTACCCCGTTAGGGATTGTGCGTGAAGATAATATCAATATCAATATCAATCGAATGATATATTTACGTGACAGAGCCATGCTGCATCTAAATTATGATTGTATCACGAATGGGTCGGCTCTATTGATGAAAGACAACGTTTTTACGGTATACCAGCGTAAAATAGCAGTGAGCATGTAACCGAACGCCCTTTTTACTGGAAACGCGGCGTTTTATTTTAGTCCTTAGGGGTGACAACGCATCAGCATTTTGATTCTTATCAAGGATACATGTTTATGGGCCACAGTATCCACATACTATCAAGAGGACTGTGTGTTCGCGTGTCTCCCTTATTCTATAAAAAATCGCTATTATTACATGCTATTTAGTACATACGGGTACTTTGACTACTGAAGCAGACGCAGACGCAGACGCAGTCGTTATATTGATGCATCGTGTATTAAAATACATTTAAACTTTAACTTTCTTGTTAATCAGCTTACAATCAACTCCCGAATATAGGTGTTACAAACAAGTTAGTGTAATTAATTAATTAATAACCAGCCGTGTGGTGGCAGTGTACGGGAATCTATCACCCATTTTTTCCCGTGGGTTTCGTAACAAGCGACTCGATCGATGCTATGCGATTAAAACAAATCCTTGTTGTAACGAAGCGCTCCATGTTCAGCTGTGGAGTTTACGAGCTAGTGATGATGATGATGATAAATTAATTATTTAAATCTTAAAATAATTAAAAAATAATTTTCCAAAGATGGAAACAATATTCTTTTTAATATCTTGTTCACTTCGTGAAAGTATCTTTTAGGTATAGATTTGACTTCTATTTTATTACACACTTTATACAGAGGTATTTTTCAAAGAGTATCCAAATTTTATATTAAATCTAAATATATAAATAACGATATAGCGTTATTGCAGTTTTTGAAAATACGCGTAAATAATGCTTCTACTTTTGTTTGGAACTATCTTTTTTTTTTTTGCGCCCGAAGCAAATATAGGCAACCCTCCGGAAAGCGGGGGAGGGAGGCGGTGAATGCTCATAGCATACCACGCAGCCGGTTGCGTGGTTATGTGGAGACTTTTACCCACTAAACACCGCCTTTATGGAATTGGCTTAACGATCTGACTAGAGATCTCTAAGCCGTATACGAACGCGACCCTCGTTGGCAGAAAGGAGGGCGCAGGGAACTATCCCAAATTGAATGGGATTTATAGGCAACAACTACGTGTTCGCGCGCTTCTGTGTGTTTTTAGTTCACATAGTTTTGCCTACTGTTTACTTTCTTAGTGACTAGCTTACTACTAATGCTTAAATTCATAATTATACGACGCGAATTATGATTACAATTTTCCCTTCACACTTTTAACGGGCTTAAGATCAGCATAATATATAATTTAGAAAAATTGCTTATCAACGACGTAACCGATGATTGCCATTATTATGGCAAATTTAAAAAATGGAATAACCTATTTACCTCCTACTTTTATTACCTAGGTACCTCAAAATGGATTCCGTTTCTCTCATTGGATAGACGAGCACGTTTTCTTAAATATTTTTTTACAATTGTTACCTGTGCTTGAGCACTTTTAACTTCCGTGAATGCAGCAATAATTTTGCTGCGGTGGTCTTCATAACTTTGGGCATATTTGACGTTAATACGTTTTCAGCCCACAGATAAAAGTCTAATCACGAAAGGTCTGGCGAGTTTGCAGGCTATAATATTTTTACTATTTAAATTATCACTCAATGCACTTGAATAGTTTCATTAGCCGTCAATTGTTCTTCAATTGGTAGGTACACGTACGTTAATTTCTTGCGGCGTTAAAGACTCACTTGTATAATCTTTACACATCACATCAACTTTCAATGCTTAAAACGTAGTACCGCAGCATTTCATAGAATTTGCAGTTCGAATATTTCAAATATTTTCGTCCTGTCATTGATAACGAACCGACACTACCTACGAAGATTTAAAAATAGTAAACTCGTACGTAGTGAGGTCACGGTCAACACTGTCAACTGTAGGCCGGCCGGGCGGACATAGGTACCAGGCGGTGTAATGTTTAACGGAAAGGAAAGGTGCGGCAAGACGCGCGTCAGGGCACCTAAAATTTGTAACCGAGCGACTCTTACGAATGTGTGCGTGCGTAGTAAAATAGTAGACTCTAGATATTTATGAATTAAATTCGGTTAAAATAATACATTACCACATATTCTGAATTATAAAGATACAAAGGACGGAATGTTTGAGATTATTTTTATGTAATTTTTGCACCCGCCTCGCCTATATAACTTATTCTGAACCTCCTCTGCAAGTTTGGGCATACATGCGAAATAACCCTGATTTAAGCATGACCTGTATGTATGCCTAAATATAATAGAGTATTGTCATTCAGTTTTCACCGACTACTAGAATTCTAAATAATCTGTATTGCGTCGAAATATTTTGCAGACGTATTAAGAACCGAGACAATATAACAATTTTGATAACTTTTACCCAGTATTCTCACTATATATAGTATGTAATATCATAACAGGTCATGATTGAAGCATGTTGTTTTATGTTTTCAAACCCTAAAATTATACTTCTTTAGCTAGGTTTAATAATAAATTTTGACCTTTATTATATGATGATTAATTAAGTTTATGATTTTACAATAATTTGTTCCGCTTTTTATATTATTATTTTTAAATGTTTTAAGCATCTAACGCATCGTAAGCACCGAGAGTGTTTCATAAGGCGCCTGGCATTCCTTCGGGACTTCAAGCATTCCTATGGCCTTTAAACAATTTGATTTGGGTTCATATAACGCAGAGATAACCAGGCTTTTGTATAGTCTCCATCATAAAGTTAATTGCCACGGTATTTGGGAGTTATGAAGAATAAATAAATAGAAATAATGTATTCAAATGATATGTATATATTTTACGGCTTCCAATAGATCTCGCTTACAGAAGACGTAAAATTTATAAAATTAAATATGCAATCCATCTGCTAAGCTGAAGTGATGATTAAGGCAAGTTCTTACAACGGGAGAGGCTCAGTTCCAACAGAAGAGGGATTTTGCCACAGTTGCTACGCTTGGCAGGCGGGCAGATTTTATTTTCTAGTTGAAGGATGCTGCTGCTCATCTTCTGGCTTGTTTCGCTCTGTTCCCCTTCGGGATATGATATAGTCGGTATATATATATATATTTTATATATATATATATATATATATATATATATATATATATATATATATATATATGTCTCTCTCTCTCTCTCTCTCTCTCTGTGTGTGTGTGTGTGTGCGTGCGTGCGTGCGCGCGCGCGCGCGCGCGTGTGTGTGTGTGTGTGTGTGTGTGTGTGTGTGTGTGTGTGTGTGTGTGTGTGTGTGTGTGTGTGTGTGTGTGTGTGTGGAGACGTATGTATATTTATATGTAGATATATGTATATACTGGGTCATTTATCGTCTGGAAAAAAATAGGGTGTAACAGGTGAACGGAAAGGAAGCCTATGGCACTGATATTTTACATTTTTTTTTATTTTACATTAACATATTATGAAATTAATCTATCAATAAATACTACCAATTTGGAATAAGCTTTCGGTACTAAAAAAATAGCAACAAAACTTTTGAACTAAATAAATAAATCAATTAAAAACTATCGAGATTAAAATAATATGTACCCAATTAGTAGTATTTATTGATAGATCAATTTCATAATATGTTAATGTAAAATAAAAAAAAAATTGTAAAATATCAGTGCCATAGGCTTTTATTCCGTTCACCTGTTACACTCTATTTTTTTCCAGATGGTAAAAAAATTATCCAGTATAGATAGACGCCTCCTATTGATTAAAGATTGATGTTTTTAAAAGATGTCTCGTCTGTACAGTTAAAAAACTTCCAAAAGTATTCAGAAGTCGGCATGTTCTATGTCAGCCAAAAGAACAATATCATCATTATCAGTAGGAATTTTCCGCAACCATTCACGTGGTATAGTTACGCTGCAGATATGTTATGGAAGCAGCATGAAAGAGTCGGTCTGTTAATAGAATAGAATGGAATAATTTTATTGTTTCATTTTATTTAATATATATTATAAAGAATTCTTATTGAAAAAGATTATAAATAATATTTTTTTATGGAAAGTTTTTCACTTTGACCTCATCTTTGTCCTTGGAAGAACCAGCAAATACCCAGCGGGACGTATCTGACCAGAGAAGGACTAGGGCTCTCACAGGATTTTAGTAGAAGTTTAATGCTGCTGTGTTTTCTATACTGAATGTAGAGAACAGGAGACCCTGTTTACTGGTATCAAAGCATTCTATATCTGGTGGCAATAGCTTAATGCTGTTTTGTTTTGTAAGCTGTGTGTAGAGAACCGTCGTCCATTTTAATTGGAAACGAGGCAATACACCTTATTCCTAGGGGTGACGTACTCCAATTTGACTCTTAATTGAGAAAAGATTTAGGTGTATAGCCACAGCATCCGCTCACTATCAGTTGGACTGTGTGCTCATTAGCCCTTAAAAATTAGATTTTCAAAAGTTATTTTCATGTTCAATTAGATTGCGGTCACTCTCATAACTTGATTACGTAATAAAATAGTTAGATTGTTAAAAGGAAATAACAAAAAGTAGCTTGGATATTCGAATCTTTTAGGACTCTTGCGTAGCGGCGGCTACGTGGGCGATTCGCTTTTATTATTTTTATATGAAGATTTTTATATATTTTGTTAAAAATGAATGGTAATATCGTAATGGTAAATAGTATAGTTAAGAAAAACTCTATTTTAATAACCGCGATAACGTATAGTCGAAAATAATGTTAACCGTCAAGCTTCGGCCTAAGCTATACTTTAAGTTTTGGTGAGAGGTTTATTATAGAAACTGGGAATTTTGTCTTGGGCATTATGTCGTCTGGGTTAAAACACACTTTGAAACTTACCCGTAACCGAGGATAGACGTAGGTAGCGTCAGGTGGACTGTGTGATCATTTGTCATTCGACATCATCATCACCATCGCAAGCCCTCTGCTAAGTCATTCTTACTAGTCCACAAGTAAGCCTAGTGGGTTTTTAAACTATTATAAAAAAATAAACGAGGTTCCATATTGGATGCATATGTTTTTATGTATGTTCTCTTAAATAGGACTAAACCGATTTAAAAATTTACTTTTTTATAAAATAGGTTACATTTCTGAGATGGTCCCATATAAATTTTATAAAAAAATTCCACCCTTAGGGGAAAAATAGGGAATGAAATTTCCTATTCTACTATCCAGACAACATTCCAGTTTTTACCTTAAAGTTGTGATATTCCTTAGCCAATCTGAAAGGGCAAAAATAATAAAATAATTCCCAATTAATAGCCTTTTGCCGGTGCTTAGACTTAGTCTATCGAAGATTGAAAAAAAAAACAATAAAGCCTTGAGTTCAGAGGCTATTATTATTTAATTCTTGTTATATTTTGAAATCGGTTTTACTTTCGTCAAGTTTCATTAATCAAAATATTTAAAAAAAGTTTAATTCGATCATACTCACGATACTATGGGCCACATCATCCACTTACCATCAAGTAGACTATGTGTTCGTTTGTCACCCATTTATTATAAAAGATAACTAGTAAATTGGCTAGATGTAAACGCACAAAGCTCTGGGATACCTACAATCTGTGACATGTTTAGGATCTAACTCCCGAATATTAGTCCTATTCAAGATTTCGAATACCAAGATCGGCGACGGGAGCACCTTCAAAGGTGCGAAACGTCTAAAAACATTATATCTGTCATTAATTCTGCCTCCGTCTTAAATCTTAGCCGGCGTAGACCAGGTGTATACTGTCACGAGCTGAAGACAATTGTACGTGGTAGAGCTATGCAGCGGTTATATTGGTAGTATCGTTGTAGCACGAATGGGTCGGCTTGACCGGGGAAGGACCATGCTCTTACAGAATACCAGCGTAAAATGGTAGCTTAATTCTGTTGTGTTTTGTATATTGAGTGTAGAGAACCGGAGACCCTTTTTACTGGAAACGAGGCATTCCGTCTTAGTCCTCACGGGTGACAACGCTTCTGCATTTTGATTTGTAATCGAGGATTAATGTAGATGTCTATGGGCAACAGCAACTATCAGGTGGACTGTGTGCTCGTTTGTCAACCTATCCTATAAAAAAAATAAGGAGGAGTTATGTTGAATGACCCATTGCGATTTAAACGTATGCCTTTAGAAAGTGAAGAGAACGCAAAATCCCAAAAGTCTGAATGAGTAAGTAATCTTCATTCAGTTTCTCCAGTCCCATTAACCCACTTGCCTGTTGATGTGCACTTACGTACGCTGCAGGATCCTATTAGTGATCTCTGTTTAACATTCCCATGTCAGGGTCAACAGCTACGTGCTTTGAAGACTTAAGTAAGCGGAAGTGGACGCTTTTAACCGAACTCCTCAAATTCGTGGATAGAAATGTAGCAAAAATTAAAAGTTGTTGAGCTTGTTAGCTTCGAAATTCAAGAACGTTATTTATAAAATAATGTCAGAAGTCATGATATTGCAAAATCATCAGTGTATGTTAACATCACGCTATCACACAAAGACTGTCACATCAATAACTGTTTTTTTTGTCTAATTTTTGTCGCATATTTATTATTAATTATGTCGTGATTCATAATCATGATTTTACTTAGTAGTTCTTTACTTATATTGATTCGTCAATAGTTAATGAATTTTATAAGCACAGCAACAGGGAAGCAAATCAGGAGAAGGGCAGAAGGCGCTTACCAACCCGCTTGCCAAGTGTGGCAGCTATGTAAAATAACTCCCCTATGGGCAACCTTGGGGGGAGGCATGTACTCAGCAGTGGACTTGAATAGGCTGTAACGAAATTTCATTGATGATATTGAGATTACGAAATGGTATATTGATATATTAAAAACAAATTTTATACGTGGTAGAGCCACGCTAAAGCTATTATCGTTGTAGCATGAATGGGTTTGCTCGACCGGGGGAGGACCACGATCTCACAGAATACCAGCGTAAAATAACAGCTTAATGCTGCTTTGTTTCGTATGGTGAGTATAGAAAACCGGAGACCCGTTTTACTGGAACCGAGGCATACCATCTTAATCCTCAGGGGTGACGACGCATGTGCAGTTTGATTTTTAATTGAAGATAGATGTCGATGTCTATTGGCCACAGCATCCGCTTATCATCATCATCATCATGCTCGTTTGTCACACTTATCCTATAAAAAAAAAGAAAGTTATTCATGCAAGTCAAGCAATCATAAAAATAATATGTAATGAATTAACTCAAAAAGGTTACTATTTTTGTCAATAGTTAATACAAGTTAATCTACAATGGAGTCTTGAGCTTCAATTTAGAGTTTTATATTGGCATTGTGTCCCAGAAATTTAACAGTAAATACAGCTTTTAAAAAAGTAAAGCTGATTTGAAAATTAAAAAAAAAAACACATGAATTCATCTTCTTCTGAATTCAGCGCTAAGACCTTGTGTATCGAAGATTTACGAGTTAATCTCCGACTTATGAAACTATCATTTGGTAATTTTTTTTGTTATTGTCAGTTTTACTTTTAGTTATTTTA
This sequence comes from Parnassius apollo, assembly GCA_907164705.1. NCBI lineage: Eukaryota > Metazoa > Arthropoda > Insecta > Lepidoptera > Papilionidae > Parnassius > Parnassius apollo. The sequence goes on along the minus strand of CAJQZP010000233.1, from coordinate 3,403,507 downwards.
TCCCTTTTGAGTGATCTACAAATATCTCAATTTAAGATGATTCTCGATTAAAAATCATAATCCAGATGAGTTGTCATACCTGAGAACTGAGATGGAGTCCCTCGTTTCCAGTAAAAAAGGTCTCCGATTCACTACATTCACCTTACGAAACACAGCAGCATTAAGCTACTATTTTACGCTGATATCTATGAGAGCATGGTCCTACCCCAGTCAAGCAGACTCATTTGTGCTACAACCATAATATAGCTGTAGCGTGGCTCTACCGCTTATAAACTGGCTCTACAACATGATTACTAGATTATGGTTTAGAAAGTACATTAATATCCATATCTCAGATCCATAGAATGTTTTTTTATTTGTATGGGACCGTTACCTTTTTATAATAATTACGAAAATATACAAAAAAGTAAATGAAATCATCATTAATTCAAAGTCACGCTAATTGGCGTTTAAATGTAGTAAATGAATTTGGTTAACTCCACTGACCAGAATCGATAATTTTTAATTTTTTGCGGTTTGAGTTCGTAATGAACGACTTTGTTTTACGAGTAACCCCCGACGCAAACAGAGGGGTGTAATTTGTTTAACTTGTGTGTCTGTGTGTCTGTCTGCGGCATCGTAGCTCCCAAACGGATAAACTGATTTAGATAACTTAATCGAGAGTGTTCTTAGCTATGATCCAAGAAAACATTTTTAGCTGTTTAAAGATTATCAGCTATGTTTGTTTCGAGGGTTTTGCAAATGTAAAAATTTAAGTTATATGCTAAGCCGTGGTGCATTAATCATGAATTTACGAATTTGTTGTCGTACATACATAATCCACTTTTCGTCACCAGTTACATTTCTTTTCATTTTAATGCAAAATATTTAATTTAAACGTTTTAATAAGGACCCACAAATCAAAACGCAATCCATGACATCAAATTCTTTAATAAGCCGGGCTACTCCTCCACCTGATAGTAAGTAGATGCTGTGGCTCAAAAACATCTACGTATATCCTCAATTAAGAAACAAAATGCAGACTCGTCACGCTTGCTTCGTTTTCAGTAAATAGGGTCTCCGGTTCTCTACACTCACCATATAAAACACAAGAGCATTATGCTGCTATTTTACGCTGGTATTCTGGTGAAAGCGTGGTTCTACTCCGGTCGAGCCAACCCACTCCTGTTACAACCATAATAGCTGCAGCGTGGTCCTACCACGTATAAAAAGCCTTCCTTGACAGTGTTGTTATTGATGATATATTGATTTTAGTCGGAACGCGGTGATAAGAGAGAGCTGCGTCTTTTTTATATAGATCTTTTTTTTAAATAAAACCGAAATGACACTAAGATCATGTAGAAAAAATGTAAGCGAGAAGAGTGACAAAGTAATGAACGGCAAAGTCAAAAAGTGACGTTCTGGGGAAAAGTTTTATCAACCAAATTGGCGATATATTGAAAATGGGCCAAATTTAGAATATCCTTAACCGACGAGCATGTATGTGTAGTCTCTGCCTACCCCTATGGGTGACAGGCGTGTGTGTTTATGTATTATGGTATACACTAAGAAGAAAACCTCATAGCCTTGAACTTGCCAGGCGGTTTGGCAACTGCAGTTTATTTTTATTTGAGTTGTTATTAGAAAAATGCTGCTGGCAACATTCACGTTGGAATCTATTACGCTACTAGAAAGCATTCCATATTTATTTCGCACAATTAAAAAAAAACAATAGATCTAGGCGGTATATATTTTTCTTTTTTTTTAGAACATTAATGCAACCAGCCATTTATAAACAGTTATAACAGAATAGATTCAGTCCACACGTTAGTGAATGTGATATTATGATTTTATTCAAGCACTGGTTGCCCAATATGAATATGTAAGTACTTACGAAAATACATTTTCCCTATCTTATTATATGTTTTCATTGACCGGTAACACTCTTAACGCCAGTTCCGACAGACTTGACCACGTTATATGCAATACTATACTCTTAAATTGGCATACTACGTGCCTTGTGATTGGACGGCGTGGTCAGCCACTTTCGCTCCCAACGATACAGCCTCAACGATAACGTCGTCCATCTTCATTGATAACCTACGCGGTCATAGACTAAAATACAGAGATGCTACGGGTGTGCATAGTAATGTATTTTTTTTTTAGAGTGGCTTGTCTAAAAAGTTAATTTCACTTTACCGTTTGTCTACCTGTCCGTCCGCACGCTATGGATCTCCTCGTTGGCGAAATGCGCTACATAACTGAAATTTGGTGTAGAATTGTTGACCAGACAATTATCGTGCTAGTAATATGCGTGATTATGTACATAAAAGCGATCTAAAAATATTTTTCTACCTTAGCATAAAGGTTGTCACTGTTTGAAGAGTAGTATTAAATTATATTTTACATTCTTTTTTATTTTTAAGAGTAAAGAAATAGATGGGGGGAGGCGTTAAAGTTGTCGGTTTAGACAGATTTTGTTTCAGAGTATATCTCAAAAACTGAGCTGACAAAGAATTAAATGATAATTGGTCATTATGTTTACGACTAGGCTCAAAAGTGGACTTGTGATTGGTTGCATGGATGATGATGATTTTATTCATTTATTTATTTTTATTTATTACTCCAATTAATTAACGCTGTCAAAATTATTAAGGAGTATATCAAAGGTGACTGAATGATAGGTGAGAAACAGTGTCATAAGAGAAAAGGGTGGTTTGCAAGATGTTTTGTGATAAGGATTAAGAAAGGAATACTTTAGTCGTTTGTTCGTGTGGAAAGAATTAACGAGGAAAGAGCGACAAAGCAAATTTATGTAGCAGAAATGAGTAACAGACGTCAAGGGACACCCTAGATGGAAGTTTATAGATCAAATTAGTGATTAAGTAATTGAAGATGGGCGGAATAAGAGTACCCTCAACCGGGTCAGGAATCAGGATTATATTAAATAGAAATCCGTAGTCTATCCTACTTCTCTGGGTAACAAGCATAAGCGTTTATGTAGATTATAGAAGTATATAAAGTAATATAATGTATAATAAATTTAAGGTATATAAAGATTAAGCAATCCTGAACGTGAATCTTATTCACAGACGTAGATTTAGACATTCGTAGCGTAGATGTGAGCTACCTAACTATTTTATAGCACAATCTTTCCTCTCCTAGAATCACAAATTTATTTGTGTTGTAGGAGAGAAAGATTGTGCTATAGATTCTTTGTAGATTTCCTTACAGTTTGTAAAGAAAATCTTTTTCACCATCGAGCAGCTGGAGCATACTGAAACATTAATTCAGCGGTAGTGGATCAGCAGTAGATATCAAATTTAGGTTGCTACTATTACATTAAGATGTACTTGGACCTGTCAATTATTTTTAGTATAAAGGTGACAAACGAGCACACAGTCCACCTGATGTTAAGTTGTTGCTGTGACCCATAGCCATCTACATTTATCCTCGATTACGAATCAAAATGCGGATGCGTTGTCACCCGTGAGGACTAAGATGGAATGACTCGTTTCCAGTAAAAAGGATCTCCAGTTCTCTACTCTCTCTCTCTAGCGTTAAGCTTCCATTTTACGCTGGTATTCTGTGAGAGCGTGGGACTGTGATTATTGTCATGTTGAGTGCCCCTTATGTGCTGCAAGGGTGTGTTTTTGCGTTCAATTGTTTTTAAAAATTGGTTTCCATCAGCCTATGAAAGTCCAGTGCTGAACATGAACCTCTCCTGTTATATGGGGGATTTTTTATATAAAACTGAACCGACTCGCGAACTTGCAGTCCACCTGATGGAAAGTGGCTACTGCCGTCCACGGACACCTGTAGCCAATTACAAACAATGAAGGCTTTGGATGCGTTATCAACTCTGAAGACTAAGATGAAATACCTCACATCTTGTAATTATACGCACTCTCTGTTCCCTACGGTCAGGAACACAGCGGTACAAGTACTGTAGAAGAAAGCAGAAATAGGTAGGGGGGGGGGTACCTATCTATCCCTCTTTGCGGGAAAAGAGTCTTACTATCTGATAAAATTTTGACTTAATCGTAACGTTTGGCAAGCGGATGTAGCGGATGCTGCTGGTATGGGGGATTTTACGTCTGGCGTGAACGAGAGGTTATATCGTACGAGTATGTTTATATCTATCAGATGACATATGACATTTTTGTAATGATTTCTTATATTTACGCGAACACTACACATTGATTAAAGCTACTTCTACGGATTTTATCGCCTTCAATTTATTTGATTTTTAATTCCCGACGTTTCTGGTGCTTTCTACAAATGATCACGGGGAACTAAGTTGACTGACGTCTCGACGTCAGTGTTAACCCCGTAGACTAGGTTTCTCTGTCTACGGTTAACCCGGAGTACCTTCAGCCTTTTAATTATTATTTATGGTCCGAACTACAAAGAATGAACTTACTGTGTCTTGAAATATTGCAGTGGTTTGCTTGGGTTTAGTTTAAATTTTATTAATTACAGGATCCCAAGCGTGGTAGTAGCCAGCCTCCTTCTCTATTGAAATTAGGATCCTTGATAGGGATCGATGTTCTTTCACGAGGATTTGTGGTCTATCAAATCTGATGTAATGTTTGGAGCCGTCTAGGGTATAATCACAAACTGCAGACTTCCCGGAACGTTGATGATTGTTCTTAAATTAAACGTGATAAAAACCGAAAAATATGATTTTTTCGTCATGTTCCATACCATCCATATCATCGCCTCTTACGATACACACGTGGCGAAATGGGTGGTGGGTCCTCTAAAGCCGCAATCACACGTCTGTGATAATATTATTATAAATTAATAAATTATCTAGCCTCTCCCTTTTGTCGATAAAAAATTGGGTGTCCTTAAGCCTTAAGGCGAGAGTGGCAGACTATATATATATATATATAGTTAAGCTAAGTCAGTCTGCTCCAACACCTTCGGTTGCATCACCTAACTATCCGGTGGAATAGTAGTCAGGCCCTGGCTTATCTTTATATATGTAATTCTTCTGTACGTCTGTTTGTCATTAAACTCCCTCTAAACAGCTGGACCGATATTGATGAATTTTTTATGGTTGTTTGAGTAGCTCTCTAGAGAGTTTAGATTCACAATTGTATTCGTTAGTTGGCGCTGCTGCTGAAAATCCAGAACTCACTCGTGCGGAGCTGGGCCGGAGCGCTAGTTTCTGACAAAAAAGTGACAAGCGTGCTAATAAACAGTTCACCTGTTGGTGATTGCAGCCTATAGACGCAAACTTCAAACTAAGAAGGTACAGATGTGTTATCTGACTAAGATAAATTACAGCCTACAATAATACTGATTTTCTGACTGTTTTACCCTTCAAACTAAAATACAATAGTGGGGTACACAATCTTTACAGTAGAAATAGGTAAGGAGGTTGTGGTAGAGCCATGCTGCAGATTTATTATGGTTGTAGCACGAATGAGTCGGCTCGACCGGGGTAGGACAATGCTCACACAGAACACCAGCATGTCATCTTTATCTTTAGAACTGACAACGCATCTGCATTTTGATTCTCATTCGAAGACATATGTAGGTCTCTATGGGCCACAGCAACCACTTACCATCAGGTGGAATCTCTGCTTGTTTGTCACACCTATTCTATAAAAAGGTGGTACAGTCCCAGGGTTTCCTACGCAGTAAAGGAGATTTAGCGTCTAGAAAGACGTTGTCTTTAACACTTAGTAGCCTCACTAGTGCCTACCTTATTCTTTGACACAAGCAATCTCTCTGCGCGCGCGCCGTTCATTCTACATAACGGAGCGGGAAAGCGGTACGAGTGCACGTCCGCTGCGTAATCCGCGTATTTACGACGCGAGTGCCTCCCTGTGACCCAAACCGTACGAAATCACAATCATATTGTTATCTGTGACTGTGTTTGTGCGCTTGATTTGTTGCTTGCCCGTGTGTTTGTTATCGAGTGTGCAATCCCGGCATCCAGGTGAGTTGAGTTACTGTTAGTATTGCGGTTTTGCGCATGCGATTTGTGCTTGATTCGGTTTCTTTGATCTGGTTAGATTTGTGTTAAGATGCATTGCGTTGTGCTGTGACTTGTTATTTGATTTGGAGAAAAAAATATTTTATTAGAAAAAAGAAAACGAAGATTCGTAAAGTATTTTGCTCCTGAAATAAAAATATCAGCTCGGTTATCTCTTGATCTCCTCTTTGGAAGATTTAATAATTAAATAATCTGACAGTGCTCGTCTGCATATTAATAGCATCAAGATAGCGGAAAAAATTCTAATTATCTCTAACGAAAGCAAGGTTGCCAGTGTTCAGTATTTTACTGAAAATCTAATGAGCATCATGCGTGGGATTTAATATTTTTTGTAATAAATGCCTTAAAGTTAACTATCATAAGTCACCTTATTGTACTTTTCCTTATGTTTCTCTTTTTATTACATTACTTAAAATTGTACAGAAAAAAATTTAAAGCTGTTTTAAGATTTTTCAATTCATATGCGTATTTTATGACATCATCATCATCTTCATAGCCTATATAATGTTACATATTATATACGACAAGTAAACTTACGTTTTTTTAGTTGCCAATTCAAACAAAATTAAATTTTTATGTTAAAGAATTTAAATACTAGTATATATTATAAGAGATATATTTTATAGTATATTTAGTCTTTTATTAATAAATATACATATATAGTTTCAAATATTTAATAATATGTTCGGACATCTTACTGTTAGGACTTTCCTATAATGGTTTAAAGAAAGAAAAACGCTTTTCTTTGAATTTGCATTTGCAACGCATTGCATTGCATATGGTGTAAAACTTGCGTTGTGCTGTGTACACGCACCTGTTTACACAGCGAGTTGAGATGTAGGCTAATAATGTTTGAAGCCACCGCTTTAATTACACCCAATTTTGTTCACTTTTAATTGATCGTACTTTCTTCGATATTGTTCGAAGATTAACGTACACCTTGTAACAATATGTGTGCATAATAACTTTAAAAATATTTCAGGTTGTATCTTGCTTAAATAACTACCGACTAATAATAACATAGTTTCTAATGCTGACTTTAAAACTGATTTTTTACATCCATAATACGAGTACATCTTATATATTACAAATTTTGATACGCTTTCCTGTTTAATAAAATATACTACGAAACTCAAAATGCATGGATTCGAATTTTCGAATACGCCATTCGATTATTGTCGTGGGGTACTAAATTTTCTTAGAGTAGTTAATGCACCCGGAAACCTTCGTGTTAACACTCACACACACTGCTAGGATGTTTTTTACCCGACTGCTCTAGAAGGACAGTAATATCGGTTTCTTTACTTATGTGGTAATGTTTTTCGAAATTGTACATTTTTATTGCCTTAGTATGCTCTGTAGCCTAATCGGCTTCATGTATTTTAATATACCCACGAGGTATCCGTAGATTCGTGTTAATTATGGGTGACATAGAATATAAAACTTTTCTCTTTTCAGTAAACTTTTTTATCCGACTAGTTTTTTTAAATTATTCTTTTAACTTTTGAACTTGTTTAAATAAATAAATAATAGAATATGTAGGGGTTATATTAATATCTAAACAGAGGATAAAAACTATGTACTACGTAGTACCATCGTTTTTAGACTCATTTAAATACCAAGGTGTCTGTGATGATCTTACCTACCTGATGATGGTGGACTCCGAAGGTGGGTGTAGGATTTTAAGGACGGTACTACGCTATTCATCGTGCTTGAACTGCTTGAACAGCGGTCGTCAGCGCTGAAGTCTTTCCTAAGTCACTACGCCAAGGAACCGTCAATATTTACTATGGCCACAATATCCACTTACCATCACGTGCACTGTATGCTAGTTTGATTTTTTATAGGATAGGGTGAAATACGAGCACACAGTCCACCTGATGGTAAGTGGTTGCTGTGGCCCATAGACATCTACATCTATCTTCGATTACGAATCAAAATGCAGATGCGTTGTCATCCGTGAAGACTAAGATGGAATTCCTCATTTCCAGTAAAAAGGGTCTCCGGTTTTCTCTACACTCACCATACGAAACACAGCAGCATCAAGCTACCATTTCACGCTGATATTCTGTGAGAGCGTGGTCCTTCCCAGCGTCTGCAACTATACTACTAATACAACTGCAGCATGACTCTACCACGTAAAAAAAATTTGATTTTCTTAGTTGCATAAAATTATACATTCTGCTCAACTAACTCGGACAATGATCAACGCGTCGTCGGAAGCGTATTGCTAATATGAAATATCAGCCCTAGTTGCCGCAACAGTAACTTTATCGAGTATCAGTTCAAGTTTCTCACATTACCGTTCGTTCAGTCGATTGGAAAGACGTCTTTATTCTTACTACAATTAGAGATCTTATTTTCTTGTACGGTTTTTAAAGAACAGTCAAATCGAAGCGGAAATGCAAGGCATCGACGGTTGCGTAGGTTTGCTACCACCACGGTAGTAATTGCTCGGAATCTCCGAGTTGCGTAATCGATTTTGGTTGGATAACTAAATATTTGAAATAACCTATCTTATTTTTTTATTGATTTTGTTCTTATCGAACCCTCGGTAGTAAAAATTAAATTTAAGTATCTTTATGTAATATTAAAATAACCGGGTTCTATTAAGCTCAAAGGGTTATTTGCTTTCCATTAAACAAAACATAACCATTTTTAATTTTTTTTGTCTGTCTGTCTATCCGGTCTACTCTGCGGGATATGTACGTGGTAGAACCATGCTGCAGTTATATGGTAGTATAGTAATAGTATATAATGTATTATTATAGTGGTTCTAGCACGAATGAGTCGGCTCACCCGGGGAGGGACCACGCTCTCACAGAATACCAGTCTAAAGTAGTAGCTTAATGCTACTGTGTTTCGTATGGTGAGTGTAGAGAACCGGAGACCCTTTTTACTGGAAACGAGGCATTCCATCTTAGTCCTCAGGGATGACAACGCATCTGCGTTTTGATTTTTAATGGGGCATAAATGTAGATGTCTATGGGCCACAGCAACCACTTACCATCAGGTAGCCTGTGTACTCGTTTGTCACCCTTATTCTATAAAACAGCAATTCTGTGAGGTATCTAGGCTATATTTTATCAAAAAAACTTAAAGATATTTTGAAAGAAACGAAAACTTGATCACATATAAGTCTACCTAACGTTACTTTATAGATCCTAGACGAGGCTAGATCCTAAATCGGGACGGGTCGCTATTGCTAGTAGTAAATAATATTATCTTTAACGATCGCAAAAAAATTAAATCTTCCTAGAAACATTCATTTATTAATTAATTAAAACTACTTTTATGGATTTTATCGCGTTTAATTATTTTATTTTTCATTCTCGACGTTTCGGGTGCTTTTCAGCACCCATGGTCACGGGGGACTGAGATGACTGACGTTTCGATGTAAATGTTAACCTGGAGTACCTTCAGCTTTTTAATAATATATTATTTATGGTCCGATCTACGCAGAATTTCATTAATTCATTACGGCCTATTAAAGTCCACTACTGTACATAGGCCTGCCTCATAAACATAATATTTGCCACAGCTTGGGAGACGGGTTATTACCCATAGTTTCTTTATATACTAGTTTTTATTAGGAACACGCTCCTGCCCATTCAATGGTTGGCTTCCCTCTGTACGAGACCCACGTCACGACATGGGGTAGTGTATATTCATATACCGTCATTACACGGGATTTTAGGAGTGCTCAGAAGAATTGTTCGGACTAATTCCAGCCGTTGAATTTCGTCATCGCATATCGCGACAAAACTCGCGATACCGTCCATACCATCTGCATGATTGGCGGTCCACAGCTGTACGATTTACTAGAAGTTTTCTTCCTCGTACTACTTCCTTGTGGCATCGACTACAACCAGCGATTTTTCCAGATCGATACGACTTAAGGACCTTCAAGAAGAGAGCCTACTCGTTTTTAGAAGGCCAGCATTTTACCTGAGATTCCCCTGGTGATACAGTTGTTCCCGGCGGCGGTATTCACTTTCCATCAGGGGAGCCGCATGCTCGTTTGCTTTACATTTACATTAAAAAAAGATCAATTATATGAATTAATGTATATATATATATATATGTAAACATATATTTTTTATGTTTATTAAATATTATTATATGTACATACATATTATTCATATATTTTTATAAATATAATTTTCAATAATAATATTTATTTTTACAGTGTATTTCATATTGCACATTGCACCTATCCGTCAAAATATCAAATTACAATGTCCTTTTACGTTCGGTTTGTTAGGTAAAAATCGTTTAATAGTCATATGACCACGGTTTGTAGTTCAATAAGTTTTCCGTTATTGTTTAAGCGACAGTAGCCTAATGGCAGGGCGCGGACCGCGAACTCAAAAAGGTCGTGGGTTCGAATCCTCCATTCGATTACTGGCGTGAACCACTCGTAACACAAGCAATTTAAGCTTACTACGAGTGTTTAAGGGGAATATTAGTAATGTTTATAGCATTGTTAATATTCTTTTTTAAAAAAAAATAGCTTTGTTTAAATGCAATAAAGAGTTATCTATCTATCTAAGAAATAAGAAATAATTATTTTTTACTTTAGTAAAAAATAAATTAAATCATAAAAAAGAAACCCCTAACAATTTGAGTTTCTCGTTACAAGTTAATGTGCTAAACTAGCCAAAGTTGCTAACGGAAACTGGATAGTTCTTTGTATTTGCCGCAAGCTGGTTTTCAGTACTTTTTCTTTTATTTGTTTCATTACAGTCTATCAAAAGTCATACAAGCAATATTTGCCATCGTTGTCACGCCTGGCAGGCAACTGCAGACTTTTTAAACGTTTGAGTTGTTATCAGAACGATGGCTGTTGTTCATCATCTGTTTTGTTTCCATCAGTCACCTCTTATATTGTATAGTACCTGGATGACCGAGCTGTGCTCGGTTTTTGTTTTGAAAATCGTGTTATATGGAAATTATATTTAGATACAAATTACATACTAAGGAAATATGAATAAAATTTTTCGATCTTCTCGTTCATTATTTTTCGTGTTAAAAAATAAACGAAAAAGGGCTCCAAATAATATATTTTCTCGCAAAAGAAGGAACTTGAAAAAAAAAACGAAAAATAGTAGTACACATGAGACACCTGGACTCGAACCGGCATCCTATGATTCGGAACTGCTCCATATCCCAATGAGCTGTGATAACTTTTTAGAGACTAGAAAATTTACTTTCGTATTCTAATGATATTGTAGCAGTTTTACATTGCCTGAAAACAAGGATAAAACGACATTTTCTATAAATGAATCCTAGCTAGATCGATTTATTGACCCCCTAACCATCAGCATACCAAATTTCATGAAAATCGTTGGAGCTGTTTCCGAGATTCCGATTATATATATATATACATGGCTTGTGGAGTGGCGATATTGTCAGATCGTTACTTGTTTTTATAATTTTCTATATATATTATATATAATATAAGTCCCTATAATTTATGGGACACGCAGGTTTCTACGGTGTATTTCTACAGCACTGTACAGGAGGCTATGTTGTGGAAATTAAATCTAATGTTGAAATGAAACTAGCTGTTACGGATTTTATCGCGTATACTAACTTATTTTAAATTCCCGACGTTACGAGTACTTAACTAAATTTAATGACTGTTACTAGTTATTAGTTATTTTAAGCCGGGGTAACTCAGATGGTTAGCGCTCGCTGTAAATATCATAGAACGCGTGAAACCCGGGTACCTCCGGCATTAATGCAATTTTTAATTGCAATTTTAAGTGCGATTTACCACGTACTCGGCGGTGAAGGAAAACATCGTGAGGAAACCCGTATGTATGAGAAATAAGCAAAAAATATTTCGAAGAGATGTTAAGTTCGCCTACACGCATTGGGGCAGCGCGGCGGACACTTTCTTGCACTAAAACCCTCTCAGAAATGAGAGGAGGTTGTGCCCAGCTGTGGGACGTATATAGGCTGTAAATTTAACTTAACTTTAACTAGTTATATCAGTTCTGCTGGTGCTGTAGTTCGTACCCGAGATTTATTCTAAACTCTTACACATATTAAAATATAATATTCGTAATATAAGGTTCGTATTACGACATCCAGTCCTTGAGCCATCACGGTTTAGGTAACTGTAAAAAAATAAATCTTAATAAAAAGCAAAAGCAGATAACAAAGAACTAAAAAGAATAAAACAATTTCTCATTCTGAAATCGGTGCTAAGTCATGGTGTATAGAATCAAAATGCAGAAGCGTCACTTCTGAGAGCTAAGATGAAGTGCCTCGTTACCGATAAAAAGGATCTCCGGTTTTCTAAATCTATAGCACAAAACACAGCAGACCTATTTACGCTACTACTATAATATAACTGCAGCGTGGCTCTACCACGTAAACATTTACCATTGGCGAAGATATCGCGCAACATAGATAAAAGTACAGTGGAATTAATATAATTATTTTTAGAAGAGGGCCTTTTTCTCATTTCTGAGGGGGTTATGGACCAACAAGTCCGCCGCGTTGCTACAGTTCGTTGGCGGACTTCATACTATGCCCTCGAATTATTCTAATTCTCAAAGTAGCAGCTTTCCAGCATAGTTTTACTTTTTTTTTAATAAAAGAGGGGACAAACGTGCATGCAACATGCGGCTCACCTGATGGTAAGTGACTACCGCCGCCCATGTACAACTGCAACACCAGGGGAATTGCTGGTTCGTTGCGAGCCTTTTAGAAAGGCGTAAGCTCTTTTCTTGAAGGTTCTTAGGTAGTATCGGTCCGGAATAATCGCCGGTGGTAAATTATTCCACAGATAAGTTGTACGACGAAGAAAAATCTTAATAAAACGTACAGTGGTGGAACGTCAAGCATCAAGGATCAAGGGTGGTATCGTGAATTTTGACGCGATGTGGGTTCGCGAAATTTGATGGCTGGAACTAATCGGAATAATTCCTCCGAACACTTCCCGTGATAGATGTTGTAGGTTTTCGGTGCCAGTGGAAATCGAACTTCCTCGGGCACTGCGAATGATATCGATATTGATAGAAATATGACTAACTATTACGTGGTAGAGTCACGCTGCAGCTATGTTATGGTGGTAGCACGAATGAGTCAACTCAACCGGGGCAGTACCACGCTCATACAGAATACCAGCGTAAAATGCTTAATACAAGTCTAATGGTGCTGTGTTTTGTATGGTGAGGAGAACGCTTTTCATTGGAAATGAGGCATTAAATCTTAGTCTTCAGGAATAGCAATGCATCTTCATTGATAGATGTGGGTATCTGACAGCATTACTAAACATCAGGTGTACTGTGTGCTCGTTTGCTACACTTTAAAAAAAAATCATTGCAGTCCCTCACAAGTCTACTTCTGAACACTTCTGAACACTCACTGCTTACCGCAAGAAATGCTACAAAACTATATCCAACGGTAACGATACGAAAAAGTTATATAATCCAATTCAAAAATATATTATGTCTATGGGCTCGTTTGTCACATTTATTCTATAAAAAAACATCACCGCTCCAATTCGTACTGTATAAGATGGCGCAACTTTACCTTAAAAATCTATCTTTAACCAATGGTTATTTCACAAGCGGTTGTAACTTATTACACGCTAATATATCAAGCTCAAAACGATCTGAGAAACATTTGGAGTCATTAATTATATATTATATTTAATTAAAAGGCGTTGGAATGCTAGTCATACGTAATCGTTAATAAAGTTAATCATTTCGACAGGTCATTTAGGAATTGTTCCAGAACATTAAGGTGTGTTGAAATCACGCATTCCTAAACACAGATTTAAACGATGGAAGTGATTTTTAAATATCAAGTTTTAATTTATAAATATTATGTATTGATATATATATATATATATATTAAAATTTACAGCCTATATACGTCCCACTGCTGGGCGCGGGCTTCCTTTCATTTCTGACAGGGTTTTAGGGCAAGAAAGTGTCCGCCGCGCTGCCCCCGTACTTTACATGTCTTGTAATTAACAATTTCATTGGTGCCGGCGGGGATCGAACCCGGGTTTCTCGCGTACTGTGATATTTACAGCTAGCTTTAACCATCTGAGGTACTATGGCACATTTACATTGTCTACACATTTCTATCTTTAATATATAAATAAATAAACTCAAGCAGTTATTCCCATGATATTAAGCCACGAGTAAACATTTTTAAATTTTTTGCCTGTCTGTGTGTCTATCTGTTCGTCACGGTTACTGTTCGAAATGGCTGAACCGACTGCAATGAAACTTCACGAACAGATACAGAGTAATGTCAGGAGCGATCTTGGCTATTTTATTTTATTTTTATTTTTATTATTCACAAAATCCACAGCTTGTAACAATACAATATACTTATTAAGCTAAAAAGAACGTCACAGAGTATTCACCACCTTACTTAAAAATAGATGTATGAGTGCGGAATATTATACATATGTGAAGGTAAACAAAGCGTGCGAAATGTGTGTGTGTGCGGTGTGTGTGTGTGTGTGTGCGTATGTGTGTGTGTGTGTGTGTGTGTGTGTACATTATTTTCTGAAAAAAAAAAACAAGATTTTTTGGAAATGTAAAAGCTGAGTTTATTAACTTCTTCTTCATGTTTTTGATAATTATTTTAAGCCTAAATGGCGTCACATTAATAGATTTCACTCAGGCATAGCCGAGGTGGGTCCACTAGTAGTTAATATAATGAGTACTTAAATTTGTAATTAACAATTTTATTGGTGCCGGCGGGAATTCAACCCGACTACCCGGTGCGCGGTCCAGTGATATATATAAAATGGGCTGTAACTAAACAACTAATATAATTAATTTCCGCAAACTAACGTCTGATGTATTTTACGGCGACAGATTTTATCTTTTTAATGATGTCGGTAAAAATCTCAAAAATCTGAAATTGAACTGGTCTGATTGACTACTAAAAATGTTTGATTAAAATATAATGAGACCCAGCCTATAACATAGCATTGCTGAACATAGGGCTCCCTCGAAGATTGCCTCAAAGCGAGGAAATTGGAATAGTTGCCATGCTTATACGTGGTAGGGCCACGCTGCAGCTTTATTATGATTGTAGCTCAATTGGGTCGGCTTGACTGGGGAGGGACCACACTCTCATAGACTACCAGCGTAAAATAACAGCTTAATACTGCTCCGTTTCGTATGGTGAGCGTAGAGATCCGGAGAACCTTTTTACCGAAAATAAGGCATTCCATCTTAGCCCTCAGGAGTGACAACGCATCTACGTTTTGAATCTTAATCGAGAATAAATGTAGATGTCTATTGGGCCACAGCGTTCACTTACCATCAAGAGGACTGTGTGCTCGTTTGTCACATTTAAAAAACCTTTGTCACCTTTTTTTATAAAAAAAAGTTGTCACGCTTGGCAGGCGCGTTGGCGACCGCAGTCTTTTATTATTTTCGAGTTGTTATTAAGAAATTGCTGCTGCACTCCTCATGCTTCAGTTTCCTTCAGTCGCCTGTAACGACACCCACGGGGCGATATGGGGTAGTGGATTAAAACCGACTTTATTGGTTCATTAAAGCCGATCGGAAGAGTGTAATCATCGAAATTTGTTAATGTGGTAAAAAATAATGCTTTCATATTATATTGTGCTCCCTTTACAAATATAAGACTGATCATTTTCTCATGGAACCAAATAATAGATCTTAACCAAATTTTCATGCGACCAACCCTAAGGTATACTTAAAAAATATTCAAACGAATTGAGTACTTACTTTATATTTTGAAGTAGGTAAAAAAGATAGGCTGCACACATGCACTTACAAATGGCAGTGGCATAATAAAAATGCATTATACGAAGTCTGTCGAAGACTAGCTACTTTAGACATTTTAAGATATTTTAAAAAGAGGGGAGGAGGGGTTAAAAGTATCATTTTATCTCATGTAACCGTTTACCGTTAGAGCCTATCAAAACACACACTTGGTACGGTGGGGTATCAATCGCATCTTTTATTTTCTTGTTGTATAGCTCCTGATTTGTTTCTCTCTGTAAGATATCAATTACATTTAGATGATAACTCTTTACAATAATCTATGCGATAATTACCTTTTGCGTAACGAAGCGCTGCGAGTAGTAGCGAATATTGCACACACTCTAGGAATGGAGGGAGATGAAAAACGGGAAACTAATTGCGTAATGTTTAAATTATATGGATTTGATGGTCACGAGGGTTCCCGTAAAAATAAGTTTATTTTGATTTGGGTGCTGTAAAGTACTCGAAACATCGGAAATATAACATAAGTTAACGCGATAAAATTCGTAAAAACTAGTTTCATTTAACTGTGTGTTCGCCTAAACATAAGGAATCATTAATTGTAAAGCGTCAGTGGCCTAATAGCAGGTTACGGACCGAGAACTCAAAAAATCGTGGGTTCGAATCCGCCAACCACAACACAAGAACTTTAAGCTTACCAGGAGTGGTTGCAGGGAATATTAGTAATGTTAAAATCGTTGCTTGTAGTTAAAAAAAATGTGGAACGCATATTGAATGCTTACAGTTCCACGAAATACTATCTAGCACTTATTAGATACTAAATGCTATAGGAATTTTAAGTACAATTAGGGCCCAAAGACACTTTGAGTTCGTCGGTTGTTGGAATCATCGTGAGGAACCTGCATCTTTAAGAGTTAAAAATTGAGGACAAAATTTGATTCCTACCTGGATTCACATTAAGACGGGCTATCGAATACTTTCTGCTTAGGATTATGCAGTAGTTGACACCATGGTTAAAACTCAAATATCATCATCATCATCAATACAGCCCTTCACAAGTTCACTGCTGAACATAGGCCTCCCCCAAGGTATGCTAAAAAGCGCGGCATCTCAGCCACCTGCATCCATCGACTTCCCTCATGTGTTACCAGGTCGTCACTCCATCTAGTGGGGGTTCGCCCTATACTTCGCCTATCGGTACGAGGCTGCCACTCGAGGACCTTTTTTCCCCAACAGTTGTCGGTTCTTCGAGCTATATGGCCGGCCCATTGCCACTTCAGCTTACTAATCCGTTTCCAACGGAAACTCAAATATATAATAACAAAATTATTTGAATTTTTAAATATTATAACATAGATTTTCTTACATATGAATGTAATGTGTAATGTCATGTGAATACAAGCTCGTTATGAAATTAATCATAATTAATCATAAAATGACAGTATTATTTTATTAATTTAAGCAGCATTTTGTATTGTACAGCATTTTTGTCCTGTACTTGGTACCCGGCGCATTGCTACCGCAGAAGAAATGATTGTGAAAATATCGTTTTAAATGTGGAAGGTTTTACTTATCATTTGGAATAATATTAATTAAAAATAAATAAATTTGTCAGTACGATACGCGCACCATCTACTACTATCAGTTAATTGTACTAACCTTTCGCGCTAGTGTAAGCAATAATTTGACAGTTTTAAAGCAATTTTTTTAATATATTAGAAAGATATTCTTAATACATTCATCGAATTTGATTGAGAAACAACACAATTATAATATGCAAATGGAGTGTAAATTAGTTATATTTATGCGAAATGTTTAAGATAGATATAGTCTAGACACTTTCACTTTGTCTGTTTTATAAAATGTTTAATTTCCAGCTTTCTTTTGTTATATACAACTTAGCCTCGGCTACTCTAGCCCATGTTTAGTGGGAAGTTTGTTGACAGACTTCTACCCACTAAAAGACATTTCATCTCGTCGCCTTTTATGGGAACAAACTCAAACTATTGTAGATCTAACAACAGTGACGTTTAACACAGATTTGATGTGGTGCTGAAGTTGGAAATTTTATCCATTCATCAATCAAAGAAATAATGACATGGAATATTATGCTTTTTTTGGATGCGGTTTACATACAATGATTTCATAAGGACAAACATCCGGATCCAGGACAATTATTAGTAGGACATACAAATACTCATTCCGTGCGGGATTCGTACCCGCGGTCCTCAGCGCTGTAACTTATCGCTAATCCCTTGCACCACAGAGCAATATTGTGTCTGTGTATCAGTATGGATAGTAAGCTGATAAGGTTTTTATATTTCCATCCTATTTTAGGTAATAAAGTGAATAATGAAAGGATGTAACGCAGTTGCAGAGTAATTCGCACCGGAACGATTCGACAGTGTTGCACAATCAAACTGCCATAAAACGATTTCGGTAAATGCATATCATGAGTCATACCTGTGAATAAATATTACTTCTGAGTAGGGTTGCGAGGTATTTTATATAATATGTAATTTAGTACATAACATAATAATTTAAACACTCACCTGTCACCCAGTACCCTCTGGGCAGGGACTACTAACTTCATATACCTACACTCGCTGTAAGATGATTGAAGCCGTGATATAGTTATATCCCTCGGGATATAGCTATATACTTACTAGACTAATTTAGGGAAATATATACGAGTATAAGCATATGTTGACTAAGAATGTTAAAAATTCAAAACGTATAAGTCAAAACTACTTTTGACTTATACTTTTTGAATGTTTAAAATTATAAAGGTCAATTCTCTCAATATTATATTTTATATCATTATAATGTACGCGGCTTTAGGGTGGCTCAAGGGCCACCTCAGCCGCACCTTAAACCTTATGTCAAAAAATTTACATGAACAGAAATACAACAGGAACTGAAGATCCAATGTCAATGTCGTTTATTATTATTTGTCGTATATTATAATTAGTTAAAGGACTCTTTTTTAATTTTTTCAGCAGCTCCTTTTAAGTTGCCTGCAGATTTATCTCTTTGGTCCTGAACATTTTCTTCGTTTTTACATTAATTGCATAACAGTTGCGATCAATAGCCTTCACCGCATGACGATACTCCAACAAATAACATGAACATTCAGCTTACAATTCCTATAATTATTTCACTAGATTAGTCTAGTGTGATACTTAGAAACCGCTGACATATAACTATATTCCGGTACATAGCTATATCCGTTGGGAAATAGCTATACCACGGCTTTAACCATCTGCGACACATACATGATCATCTGTTAAGGGTCCACCATTGTGCAATTTAGAAGTTTTTTTCCTCGCACAATTTCCTTATGGAATCGACTACCACCAGAGATTTTTACGGACCGATACAACTTAGGAGCCTTCAAGAAAAGAGCCTACTCTTTTTTTAAATGCTGGCAACGCACATGCCTTGTTGCAGTCGTTCATGGGCGGTGGTAGTCACTTACCACCAGATGAGCCGTACGCTCCTTTGCCCCCCTCTCCTATAAAAAAGGGTGCTTTTGTAAAATATAAATGTGGCCCGTCTTCAGAGGGACCTAATTAATATATTGAAATATGTTGCCAATTTTTTCGATAAACATTCGTAAGGCGGTGGTCTCCTATAAACGCCATCGGCCGCTTACAGCGTCACGCCGTACGCCGCGTTGCGATTCTTATTATAGAAATATACTGTTGTGGTCTCTTTCACAAGCTGATGTCAGCGTATGGACGTCGTAGGCGGCGTTAAGACGCTGTGCGCTGCGTCTCTAGTTATTACGAACCATTGCAGCGTGAAGGTCGTGTCTAGCGTCAGTACAAAATGACAAAATTTAATAAAGAAAAAAGACGAGTCACTGTATTATTATTATGTTTAAATTGTTCCTGATTAATACGAAAATATTCAGTAAATTTAGAATTGCTGAATGAAAAGTGTTTTATTATCAATAGCTGGAAACATCCTTCTTCATATCTCTTCATAAATAATCGGTGCCTTGTTGCATTTATTTTTCTTCGTATACGGTTTTGTGCCTCTTCTTCAAGTAACACAAGCGCCCCCAAAAGTATTGAATTTATATCCATTTTATGTACAAATATGACACACAATCACACGTGAGCACTGTCGGCTACTTAATTATTGCTCGATCGAAAGTCTAGACGTCGTCCGTTTGTAAGATATGTATTGACCGCTGACGCTGTGTCTGGCGTTCAGACGCCGATCGGAACGTTTATGCTGAAGTCGGACGTCGCGTATAGCATTTAATAGGAGACCGTAGCCTCAAGTTCATTCCTTCCCTACTCTGCCGTTCACGTCTGCAACATAAATTTACTTTGACACTCTTTCCTCATTCAGTCTTTCTACATGATCAAACCAACGAAGCATTCATTTCTTAATACTGGTCACAACAACATCTTGCAGATTACACTTTTCTCTTATCACACAATTCTTCACCCTGTCCATCAGATTCAGCCCTAACATACTCCTTAATGACCGCATTTCTACAGCATTTATTTCACTCTATTGTTTCTTCTGTCACACCCAGTTCTCATTACCATATATTAGTGGACTAAATCAGCATTGTGAATTGCCATGCGTGCCTTTTGACATATTCTTACTTCTCACAGTACGTAATATGTTGTCTATGTTATAATTTGTTAGTGGGCGGAACTGCAGTATTTTAATAAATACTATGGCGTGTGGCTAATTAAGGCACCCATTTTTGTAACTGAGGTGACAAACGAATTTACAGTCCAGCTGATGGCAAGTGGCCACCGCGGTCCATGGCCACCTGCAGCCAACTTCTAACAAAGCTACAGATGCTTATGATACATAGCTATGCTGCAACTATATTAGTAGAATAGTTGTGTCAAGAACGGGTCGGCTCGATCAGGGGAAGAACCACGCTCTCACAGAATACCAGCGTAAAATAGCAGATTAACGCTGCTGTGTTTCGTAGGGTGAGTGTAGAGAACCGGTGATCCTTTTTACTGGAAACAAAGCATTCAATCTTAGTCCTCAACGGTGACAATGCATCTGATTCATAATTGAGGATAAAAGTAGATTTCTAAGGGCCTAGTGATTCACTCACCATCAGATGAACTGTGTGCTCGTTTGTCATCCTTATTCTATAAAAAATATTTTTACAAGTTAAAGCTTCAAAATACTATATTTGTATGAAAAAGTTGCCAACCCTACTTGTGGGAATTGTCTGGTGGTATGCTTTAGTTTGCGTTGCACTCATGAATTATGATTATGAGAATTAACTTTGTTAATTTTAGAATTTGTTTTCAGTTGATTACGACTTTTTCAATTTTAACTAATATTGTAATTTTTGATTATGAATACTGAAAAAAAATTGGGAATTCTTTCAAATATCCGTTTCTACATAAAATAACAAAAGATTATAAAAAAAATATTTACTTACTTGAGAAATAAGCAGTTGTCATAAAAATTCCTTACAAGTGGTAAAATTAAAAAAAAATTGTACTACTGACTTCAATGTAAATAAAATGAGAATAATTATCATCAATGTAGTCGAAGTGATTTAAATGCGTGTTATGTATTAAGGATAACTCAATAACCACTGGTCAGATGTAGATCAAATGTATATGGCACCACAAGAGAAGCATCAGCTCATCGTGCGTGCGTGTAGATGTGGGTGTTGGTGTGTGTTTGTGTATGTGTGTGTGTGTGTGTGTGTGTGTGTGTGTGTGTGTGTGTGTGTGTGTGTGTGTGTGTGTGTGTGTGTGTGTGTGTGTGTGTTGCGTTAGTGCGCGTACAAGCGTGTGTAAAAAATCTAAATGGCTCCGTAATGTCCACCGCTGGATATAGGACTCTCCCATTCTAAAGAGGATTTGCCTTAATCTTCATGCTTGGCAAGCTAATTTACCATCGCAGTACCAGACGTTTGGCACCTGTGATGCAGCTTCCCGTCGCAGGTCTGGGTACTTTACACCTGTCATAAACGAAACGCTTAAACTGCCATCCATCGGGAGTCATAAGATCTTTTAGCAACAGAGACCCCAGCACCGGAGACCCTTATTATTGGAATAGAGGCATTACATCTTATTATTCAGGGGTGTTAACGTATCTGCATTTAGATTCTTAATCGAAGATAGATGTAGATGTCTATGGGCCTCAGCATTCACTTACCATCAGGGGACTGTGTGCTCGTTTGTCATCCTTATTGTATAAAAATAGCATAATAGCAACAACCACCCACCTTGGTTTGATCGGAATCTAATTAGAACTCTAAAAGAAAGGTATAAAATTAGGTGTCGTCACAAGAAATATAAAAATCCTAGAGATGAGCTTGAACTGCAATTGCTAAGTAAAAGATGTACGCATATGGCCACAAATTGCTACAACAAATATGTAAAACTAATAGAGTGTGACATAGCAAAAAACCCAAAACTGTTTTGGTCCTTTGTCAAGGCGAAACGTGGTGGTTCAGGCGCCTATCCCCTATCAATGACTGACGGTATGACGGTAACTTCTGATGGAGTGGAAACTTGCGAACTTTTTTATTCACACTTTTCATCCGTGTACTCTGAAAATACTAAATGTACAGAGCAGGATTATGTTTATGACCATTCAGAGTCCTTGAAATTAATTGAAATTAATAGCCTTCACCTAGCACAGTTGAAAATTGATCATGATACCCTATTAAATAAATCAAAAAGCATTAAATGTAATAAAGGAGCAGGTCCCGATGGAATTCCTCCAGTTTTTGTAGTCAGATGTACTGAACACCTTGTTAATCCACTATTAATTATATTCAATTTTTCTCTTTGTACTGGGTAGTTTCCTACTCTATGGAAAATAGCTAAAATCGTTCCGGTTCATAAAACGAGCAGTGAGGATTATGTAAGAAATTACAGGCCGATCTCTATACTATCAGTCTTTGCTAAATTATTAGAGTCAATTATTTGTCTAATATTCAGAGACATATCAATCTTTACTTAACCACTAGCCAACATGGTTTCGTTAAATCTAGGTCTACCAGCACTAATTGGGTACATATTACGGAAATGCTAGTTGAAGCAATGGATGCGGGGAAACAAGTCGCCGTAATATATACTGATCTTAGCAAAGCATTTGATCGGGTCCCACATGACATATTGGTCCGTAAGTTAGCTGCCTACGGCATTACTGGTAGTATGTTAAAATGGCTAAAATCGTATTTAAAGGACCGAGCGTTTTTTGTAGTGGTGAATGGATATCAGTCAGGTTTAAAAAATATTAATTCTGGTGTGCCCCAAGGGTTTTATCTTGGACCGATTCTGTTTGGGGTGTTCGTAAATGAAATTACAGAATTGATGAAATGATCTCATGTGTACTTGTACGCGGATGACTTAAAAATTTGCAAGACGATTGTGGAAGAGAACGATTAAATAAAGCTACAGAACGATTTTGATCAACTGATTAAATGGTGCAAAGTAAATCGTATGGACTTAAACATTAGTAAATGCTTCTATGTGCAATATGCGAGAAAAAGTAACACTATCGACTATAGCTATCACATTGGATGTAATAAAATACAGCAGTTAGGCCAAATTAGAGACCTCGGGGTCATATTTGATAAAAAATTAACTTTTGTACCCCACATTGAAAACATTACCAAACGTGCATCTAAAATGTTGGGTTTTGTCATAAGATATATCAAAGTCTTTCGAAGTGCTAAAATTGAAATTTTTGTATTTAACACTTTGGTAAGAAGTATATTAGAGTACTGTGCTGTAGTTTGGAGACCTCATTACGCTACACATTCACTGAGAATCGAACGGATCCAAAAAAGATTTATAAGACATTTGTCATAGGCAAGCGGATTTAGAAGTAATAAGAAGCGTGTATCATATGAAAATAATTTGATCAATTTCAAAATGATTTCTCTAGAAAACCGCAGGGATATTATTGATTTGATTTTTGCTTCTAAAATTATTAGTGGTGTTACTGACTGTCCTGAAATTTTAAGTACATTTAATATATGCGTTCCCTTTCGTTACCCGCGTTACGCTCGTAAGATTACACCATTGACTAGACCATATCGAAGAACAGTGTTTGGATCCAATTCTCCAATTGCTAGAATGAGTAAACTGGTTAACAAATTTAGAGATAAAATTTATATATTTTTCGACACACCTAACAAGCTCCGTCGCACCATAAGAGACCATATTTTGTAACATTCTATAAAATATGTTCTTTCCTTTTCGCTTCTATATATTTTTATTTGTATTTAGTTATAATTTTTTTTAAATCTTTCTTTATCCTAGTAATATAGGAACATAGTGCTGAGAAAGTTATTTGCATGTTGTATCCGCCTGTAATTATTTGTAGATTTTAGTTCTTATCGCTTCATTGTATTTAAATAGCATGTAAGGAATGATACAAATGTTGGTGGATCAATAAAAAAAATAGCATGTCCCATATTCACGAAATGGGGGGATAGATTCTCTTACGCCGATATTTACGGATTACGGCCTATAAAGTCCACTGCTGAACTTAGGCCTCCCCCATAGTTTGCCTCATAGGCTTGGCGACTGCAGTTTTTTTAGTCGTTATAAGGAGGCTGCGCATCTCCTTATTAGTTTCCCTCTGTCGCCTCTTACGACACCCACGATATGATTTAAGCGACAGTCGCCTAATGGCAGGGCGCGGACCTCGAACTCAAAAGCTCATGGGTTCGCCGCCGCCTTTCGACTACTGGCCTGAACCACTCGTAACACAAGAAATTTAAGCTTACCACGAGTGTTTAAGGGGAATATTAGTAATGTTTATAGCATTTTTAATATTCTTTTTTAAAAGAAAAAAAATGATAAAGGTCAGTGGATATTCTTACATCGCCATTACACGGTCCGAGATCTCTACATCGTGCTAATTAGATGCATCGTTGCGTGTCATCGTTATTATCTACCAGTACAGGTGCAAAAGTACGTAACTCTAAATCACGATATCATTGTTTAATAACGTACCATAGCCTTTTTCTACGCACTCTCTTGAGCCGAGTCGCACAAGCGTTTCGTCAACGCATGCGAACTGTAACAATCTAAGAGTATACGCAAGCGTAACAATGCATGGCTTTTGTTGGGATGGATCGTGGGAGACGACAACAGCAGTGGTGTATGTGTGCCGTGCGAACGGCTACAGCAGGCTCCAGGAAATGAGAAATAGATTATCGCCCTAATTATCTCGTAGTTCCATTAAAATGCGGATAGACACTAGGCAAAACCAAACGTTTTTGTAGTGAAAATTTCTTTGTAGTGGTTGTTATTTGAAACTCTATGAAAATAAAAAGCAACACGACATGTGCTCGGCGGTGAAGGAACCTGTACGTTTGAGAAATAAGAAAAAAAATTCGAAGATATGAAGTTCGCCAACCTGCATTGGGGCAGCGCGGCGGACATTTCCTTGCCCTAAATTTCTTTCAGAAATGAGACGCCTGTGCCCAGAAGTGAAATGTATATAGGCTGAAACTTTAACTTTTTTATACATTTATTCTGAGAGCTGAAGGTGAAACACAGACTTAAAAACGTTACCAGAGACATTTCAGGTGCGTTGCCGGCATTTAAAAAAAGATTAGGCTCTTTTATTGGAGGAATACAAATCGATCCGGAAAAATTACTAGTTGTAACCGTTTTCACAAAGAATACGTACAAGGAAGATAGCTTTTAGTAACTAGCATGGTCGTGGATTGCCAAATATACATATAGTGAAGATGGTATCACGGATTTTAACGCAATATACGACGATGAAATTTGACGGCTAAAATTAATCCGAACAATTCTTATGAGTACTTCAATAGAAAATTCATTTTAATCTAAAGAGAATTTTTTTAGTCGGCGTAATGGATCTCTAGAAAGTTGAAATGTTTATTATTTTATAGAATAAGGGTAATAAACGAGCACACAGTCAACTTGATGAAAAGTGGATGCTGTTACACATAGACATCTACATCCTCATAATGATTTCAATCTATTTTATTCGTTCTACATCCTCGATTAAGAATCATAATGCAGATGCGTTTCCAAATCTGGGAACTAAAAAAGAATGCATCGTTTCCAGTAAAAAAGGTATTCGGTTCTCTACACTCACCATACGAAACACAGCACTTAGCAATTTTACGCTGGTATTCTCCAAGAGTGTGGTCCTACGCCAGTCGAGCAGACCCAATCGTGCTACTACTATAATTTACCTGCAGCGCGGCTCTACCTCTCGTAGAAGTTAGGATAATAAAAGAACACACAATATTCCTGACGTTAATCCTTTGCCGAGATCCATAGACACCTACATCTATCCTCTATTAATAATAAAACGCGTTGTTACCCCTGAGGATTCATCTACCTAGTCATTATCAATCAATAGAGTCCTTGGGCTTTGTCATTCACTATATGCACAGCAGCACTACGCTACTATTTCACTGGTATTACGTTTCTTGTTTTTCGTTTTCGAATTCAATATTCAATTCCATTTGACAGCACGACCCTTGGGTAATGTTGCATCGTTCTGCAAGATGTCGTAATTTGAATTCAAGTTAAATTTAAAAATATCGTCGCGCCACGCCATTAACAACTGTTCTCGTTAGGTCGGTGCTACACCTTTTAATGCGAAGATATTCCTTGCTGTTTTTAACTCTTTTCAAATTGATTTGATCAAATGTTTTTTTTTAATTTTATACATTTTAACCATTGTTGTCCTAAAAGGATAATATGGGAAAGACCAAATAGATACAGCCTCTCTTTCCATAAGTTCGTGTTATGAGAAATATACCAATGTTCTCTTTAAATGTTACTTCAACGGTATACCCAACACCTTACTGACGGACGGCTCTTGCCATCGATAAATGACAAACATTAATTTGTACAAAATTATTAGTAGGAGTATGGGCTCTGCGTTAAACGCACCTGCGGTGAGTCCTGCCCAGAACTTGGCCCAGGGCGGTGAGTTTTGACAAGTCTTACGTGGGTTACGACTTACGAGTAATGCTTGTCCACTGGTGCATCCTTGAAATTTCGACAGTCGAAAGGCATATGATGACCATGATGAAGTGTTGGTCCCGTCCAATAACAGTTGGAACCAGTCTAATAACTCTCGTACTTTAACCCATGCCCTATCCCATGATTCATATGCGGTCCATTGCTACTCGTATTATCTTACTATTATGTTTGAAAATCGAAATAATATGAAAGCCCAAAAGAAAAGCATTTTCTTAAGAGCTGAAGATCGCTAAGTCACAAATGACATGTTTTGTTACATAATCAGTTCGTGATAACAATTTCAAAACTCTTAAGTCTACTGGAAACAGATCTATTATCTTTTAGTGTGCTTCATAAAGCTGTAGGAGGTCTACAACGTTGTGATGATTTTATTTTAAAGTACCTAAAAGAATAAAAGTCTTTACATAAATAAACGTTTTGTCTTAGACTCAAGACCAAAAGGTCTACATTCTGAGCATTTTTATATCGCTATAAGCACTACAAAATTAATAATGAATTATAAAGTATAAAGCGATATAAAAAATCGTTTCGCTGTCACAGTAGTGTCCGAACCTAACGCATCCCCGGTCGACGACTCGTCAAAAATTACACAGTTCAAATGAATGATTGGTTCGGATGCCGTTATTGTTTGTATCACAATCGGGCCGCGATTAAGCCCGAGCAAGTCAAGCGCCATCGCCATTGCTGTCGCCGGCTTAAAGCGCGCTCGGATAATTACGCGCGAATACAGTTAGAAAATGGCGGACGCCGACACTTCTTCACATTGTTGAAATACATTATGTAATGTTGAATGAATATATTAAAGACGTAATGAATTTATTTCGGTAGTAGGTTTGGATTCTCCTCTGTTTGTTTTGTAGGTAATTATTGTATAGTGCACTGGGGAAAGATCGGTGATGGGGTAAGACCGTAAAATTCAAATTTCCGGTGAATTATGCTATATTTTTGGTACAAGACTCCATTTTATTCTGCCCCGACCCCAAGTTTCAGCCAGTCGCTCCGAAAAGTAGGGCGTGTGCTGCGCAGTATTTTATAAAACAAGGTAATTTTTGAATTTTTTCGTCTGTCCGGTCTTTCCCTATCACTTTTATTTGCGATTTTTAGCGACGTCCGATCTTCCCCTTGATGGCCAATTCTTCATCATGCATATAAAAAATTATGCCTTGTCTTCGCACACGTTTTAAGTAGAAACTGTTGAGTTTTGTAAAGTAAAAGCTTCTTATAGCTAAATTACGTGTAACCATTAACGATTTGCGCCATGTTTCAGCAATCTGACGTATATAGACGAGAAAATAAAGTTTTTGCCAGATTCTTTTAACTAGTCGAAAATCCGTCCGGTACTGCCCCAACGCACCTTATGTTAATTTGAGCGCTGTTATATGATATAACATTCAAAATAAACGTCCCTTTGTATTGTTAAATTTTTATTGGTATGTTTAGGATTCCGTATATAATAGAACTCTTACAATATCATTGTGTCTGCTCCAAAGTCTCACATAATCATTGCTTCTCGGGTTTTAATCAAATTAGATAAAAATTCTCTTGACACTGTTTTCAATTTTAGAATAAGAAAATGTTATAAATATACAATACTATGAAATTATGTACACAGGGTATTCGATTATTTTTCAGAGACATCATTAGAAATATTTATTTTTAATAAGAGAATGAACGCGACAATCTTCACACATTGGAACCCTAACTTACTCTTGTCCAAAATCATTTGGCGGTTTTACTATCCGAGTTCAAACAGAAGGAGGTTCTATTTTGGACGCGCGTTTTGTTACTTATGTTCACCGATGGGTGTATCGATTTAAATTGTTTTTTTTTTTGTTAAATACTAGCTACCCCCGCCCTGGCTTTTCCCGGTTGGATCTATTAATGTGATATTATTTAGATTTAAAATAGTCAAAGGCCATTTATTTATAATTTTTTTTAAATACTCTCTGATGAAATATAGCCTAGATCCCTCTTTGTATTGCTCTCTATCTGTTCGTAAAGTTTCATCATAATCAGTTCAGCTATTCCGAAAATTAGCCCGGACAGACAGACAGACATTTGTTAAACAAAGGTTAATTATGTCTTGCTCATGGGGGGTATATTGCCATAGTGGCCACGCTTGGCGAGTGGCTTGGCAAACGCAGTTTTTATTGCTGTTTGCTGTTATCAGAAAGATGCTGCTGCCCATCTTCTACCTCAGTCTCCCTCTGTCGCCTCTTACGACACCCAGTGGAAGATATGGGGTAGTGGGTATTCTTACTCGCCACTACACTAGATGGAGTGACGACCTGATAAGACATGCAGGAAGTCGATGGATGCAGGTGTCTGAGGACCGTGCTTTGTGGCAGGCCTACGTTCAGCAGAGGACTTGTGAAGGACTGTAATGATGATGATTTATGTCTTAATAACGTGTACATAAACCCAGAGTTTAATAGAGGCCAGTTCTTTCAATATTACAGATAAAAAACTTCAATTTTATTTATATGTAGGTATAATAATATATATCAGGGATGGTCCCATTTTTTTTCAAGTTTGAAGAAAACAATTCTACATCAAAGGGTGGAAAAAGGTGATGAAGTTTGTAAGCCACATTCAAGTTGTAAGCTTGAATACTTACGATATGCCTCCATTCAAAGGAGTAGAATGTAAACTTTGAACAAAAAGTAATAACCAATTTCAAGAACCAAAAAGAACAAAATTATTTCCATATAATAGCTTCGGAAGTTCAAGTTCACTTAAGAGTTTAAATGATCAGTACTTGCGTTCACTGTTTTATTTATCGTAAAAATAGCCCTTTAGCCTATAGGTTGTTGTGATTAACCCAAATACATAAATTACTTTTAGTAGCCCGTATGACATTGACAAATCTCAGGGATTTCTTATTTTAGTGTAAATTTACACTCGTAATGTTACATTATAAGATAAACTTTACTGATGGTTATATGTTATGGTTTTGGTTTTTTTTATATTTTTTTTATAATTAGTTATATGTTATGGCTATGGTTTTTTATATTTTCTTTTAAACGATGAAAATAACTAACTAGTATTTTTGAACATTTTAATATCACGAGAATGAGCAGTTAATGCTCCAGTTAAAAAGCGCGAGGTCGCTTTGAATGCTAAAACTACACACGTTGGATTAACTAACCCTCACCATAATCTAGACGGATTTCGAGTGTGATGGGTGTGGGTCGAAAATTTCCAGTCTTGATGCTACTGAAATTGTTAACTTCAGTATTAAGAACTGATTTACCATATGCTTAGTTACATAACAACCTATATTACTTTACATGGGGGATATCTGCCTTAGTTGCCACGCTTGCAAGCGGGTTGTCAACCGCATTTTTTATTATGGTGTTATCAAGAAGATGCTCCTGTATTTAAGATATGCTAAGTTATGTAAGGGTAAGTAGTAAATAAGCAGTAAACATAAATTATTTGTACCACGTTTTTATTAACTATTTCTAATTTCGAATTTAGTAATTTATTTTAAATTAATTTTCCGATGAGCGGGAAACTTGAAATTTTGAATATAGTTCAAATTCAGATGATAATGCAAGAATATGTTAAAAAACGAAGTAAAAATTTGAAATTTAAAGAAAAAACATGCCTTTATAGAAGTAATTTTGATAACCGCGTACACAGTCCACCTGGTAGTATGCTGTGGCCCATTGCCACCTCCCACCTCTAGCCTCTAGCTTTGACTTTACCGACATAAAGCGACCGACCTGATAATATAAGTTTACATCTTAAAATTTGTACATCTAATTAAAAAAACTTATCGAAGCGGACCAATCTTATTGCGTTTAATCTTTTATAATCTCATTTTATTTTCTAGCTGTTTATATTTTGTGTTTTCTTTACATTTTATTTTACGCGAAATATTTAAGAGTCTCGAAATCTTGGAAATTTAAAATTTTATGCAAATAAATTCTTCTTTATCAGTCCTTACAAGTGCACAGGACACGGACCTCTCCAGTAGCAGCACTTGGCAGGTGATTCAGAACCCTTCCCGGTTGAATCCCTTTTATCTATTACGCAAAGTTAATTCGTTAACGAAATTCTACACCACTTCGTACACTTCATAATAACTCTAATTAGAATTTTTGTTTTATTTAAATAAATCAAAACATTTTTAAGAATTATAACTAAAATATTGTGGGTAGGTACTTAAAAATATTTTTGTTTTAATCGTTTAGTTTGTTCAGATCAAATCATCTTATTGTGAACACAGGTATTATATACTGCACTTATTATTATATTACGTATTTCTTACTGCACGGTTTCTTTACTCATGTGACAATAGCATATTATGTTGTTATAAAAAAAGCAAGTCCTTATGATCTGCCCGATATAGCAACAAATATTCATGAATACTTAACAACAATAATATTAATTAAAAATTATTAAATAATTAATTGTTATATATATATTTTTCAATAAAGATTAAAATTAACAAATTCAATTCAAATTACCATTGAAACTTAAATACACATTAACATTAAAATATAAATTGTTACACGCAAAAGAGACCAATTTCTTTCTTGTTAGTTTACATAATTTCTTTACAATTCGACTCTCATACATGTGGTTGGTCCCTAATACATGTTCTATATTTTAAGTTTATACAAAGACACATTAAAGTAGCCGCTTCAATAATAATTATATGTAATTGTATTTCGTGGGAGATGATTTGGGATATATAAATAGCTAATCAGTATTTGAAGTGAAACTTCTTTATCGACGTAGTAGTTACGTAGTTAAAGTATCTATATACTTAGTACGGTGTTACAAAAACAAAAACGTCACGTTTCATCACCGGGCTGCATAAGTATACTATTATTTAACCTACTTAAGTAAAATTTAAAATAAAAGAAGAATGATATGTCGTAAAGAAGTTTCACTTCGTACGTGTTGGGATGACCAAAGAAAAATGAATAAATAAATCAGGCAACACTATTCAAAAACGTCTCCAGCGTAATTGCGAGAAAAACTATCCGTTAATACAATGACCGGGGACCGATCACTTCTCCTGCTTTCTAACATTGACGTAACGATCCAGGCGCCTGCCCGCAGCCGTAACGAGGCGGCGCGTGCGCAACAATAGCGCCGGACTTGTGTGAAATTCCCAAGCTTGGGAAATTTGTATTTTTATTTTCGCCCATTGATGTGTCGATGACGACGCAAATGAACATTTTTTTGAAGAATAAGGGTGACACGAGCTCACATTTGGTGATGTGGTTTTTGTGGCCCATTGACTATATCTATCCCCGATTAAAAAATCAAAATTCAGATGCGTTGTTACATCAGAATATTTTTTTATAGAATAAAGGTGACAAACTAGCATGATCTGATTGTAGGTGGTTGCTGTAGCATATAGACCTTTACGCCTGTCATCTATTAACAATGAAAATGCAAATGCGTTGTCATCCTTGAGAACTAAGATGGAATGCCTCGTTTCCAATGAAAAGAATCGCCGATTGTCTATACTCACCATACGAAATACAGCAGCTATTTCACGCTTGTGTTCTGTGATAGCGTGATCCATCCCCGGTCGAGTAACCGTTCCTGCTACAATCATAATATAGCTATTAATTACCCGCGCAATTTTTTTTCATAATTCTTATCTTGTTTCTTGCGTTTTTAATTCAGAAACGCTCATCACTGGTGAGAAGATTAACCTTTATATTGATAGTCGCTCATTAAAACACAATCACTTTCTTTTCGTCTGAAACTTCCACATTTGTTTAAGACGTCGTTCGCCCACTTTCCCTCGCCGCATCAGATATTATTTCACGGCCATTTGTCATAGTAATTTACGTTTATCACATTAAACTATTGTTTGATTTGATTTCTCTTTTACATTTTCAATGTATATTAACGTAGTTCATGGAACACTATTTTTCCATTGGCGTAACAGGAGGAGGTGCAGTCATGTTAGTGGACTTTATTTTGGGAAGGAAAAGCCATCTGTCCACTTTATCTTTGGTGCTTGTAAAATGTTTCTAAAAGTTCCAAAAATAGCTCAAAATCAATACTTTTCATTTCAATATAACGAGAATGTTTAATGTTACAGTGCATTAAAAGTTCTGAATATATAAATTATCGGAACACACACACACACACACACACACACACACACACACACACACACACACACACACACACACACACACACACACACACACACACACACACACACACAACGCGCACGCAAGCACGCACGCACACATACATTATTATAAGTATTATTTTATTCAATTTCAAACAATACACAGGAAGATTTACCGATTTTATGTATTATTAAGATACTCGTGAAAATGAATCGGGGAGGGGGTGAGTGGGAGGGTTAGAAGCGACATTTTTGGCTCTAGCGGCTCTGCGCTGCAGCAACGTATGCTACACTAATATATATTTTAGTTTATATTAATTGATTCAAAATAATTTTATGGATTTTGTCGCGGTTAGTTTTACTTGAACTTTTTAATAATTAATTAATACAGTCACTGAAGCACAACGACTGCTTTGTTAATATAGAGATATGAGATATGAGAGCTGTTGCTCTCTCAGAAATGAGAAGATGCCTGTTCCCGCAGTGGGACGTACTTGATCTGTAACTTAACTTGCTTGCACCGCCCAGGTCAACTGGGACATCAAAAGATTAAACACCTTAGTACCTCTGTAAAAATGCTTGCCGAAAAGCATATTTTTCCAATTTCCAATTTTAAAAAGTGGCTCTAAAACACCTTGATCTATCGTCGAATAAGAATCAAAATGCATATTATGCGTCGCTCATTTGGGAGTTTACGCCTGGAATAAACGAAATGGCTATATCGCTATCTATCACAATTAAATTTTTGAGACATTTCCGTAATCATCTGTTACTACATCCACAGAACGAAATCGAATAATCGATTCCCTTACGCCGGCACCACACGGCATCGCTATTTATTGGTTATTAGAATTTCCATTCGAATCAAATTCAATCGCCCCATATTTATATCGACAGTTTGGTAGTAATTGACATAAAGTTTGTGCAACGTTGAAAAGTCTAACAATGGTCGAAACTATCGCACACAATTTCGTTCAATAACAGCGGCGAGCGGTTTCAATAGCAAATTTCGAGTTTGTGTCCAAGCAAAGTATAATACTATCGCGTGCGGGCGCCGGTTGCGTAAGGTGCGGTTTATTGATCATGGTATCAATCACGAGAGGCAGCGTTTTTCATTATAATTAATCTAAATATAACAAGCGCACTTTTTATAACTTTCAAAGTAAAAGTCTTATATTTTTATTCAACATTAGCTTATATAAAAAACCCTTTTTAAAAGTTGTGGCGGCGCTAACATCGCGTCACAAGCAAAAACGCATCGGAACCTGAATCACTCTATCTACGTTCCGTAGTAACTTTTCTATATATACTGCAGTATATATAGAATAGCTCTAAACTACCACATGTAGCATTGGCCCCTCCGCGGGCTGAACAACTTACATGGCAGAAGATATCCCCTTTTCCTTCCACAGCCAAAAAGTCAAAAAGTATGCCATTGCCTCAACAAGTCCCTAATGCAGAGCGACTTTGTGAGAAAAAGCAGCGTAATATATATTTATGTTACTTTCATTTTGGATCTCATTCTTTGTCTTTATTTATTGTTCATAATGGTAAAAGCAGGCGTTACATAAGTTAAAAACTACAAAAAATCATTATTAATAATCCAATCATTATTTTTGAATAATGATTGGACTTTCAGTGGTCGGCTACATATGATTGAAATGATGATCGTGAGAAATTGAATTCAACTATGCCTTTCTCGTTGTTATTATCAGCTACATGTACACAAACCTTTAAAGGAAGTACATTCCATTCACATTAGTGAAAATGTAAAAACATATTACTATGTTGTCACGGAACAATATACCTACTATTATTTTTAGTTATTCTATAATATTACAAACATTATTTTTCGGTATGTCTACGTAAAAGTTGCAGCTATCGCTTATAAGATAGAACAGCTAAAAATTCAACTTAAAAGCTGGTTAGTATCTCTTATCTAATTCCATAAATTTTAGAATGGAAACAGACAGAACGTAGCGTGTGTGTGTGTGTGTTATGTAGAATTTTAGATCTGCCATAATAAGGCATAGAGACAAGTTTCAAGTACCTTATAAAATATAAAGTGGTATATTTCTTATTTAAATTTTTATTTAAAAGATTTTATCTAACATTGGATAGTTGAAATAAAATCCAGTAGTATATCCGAAAATCCAACAGTATAACTGGCAAATTCTAATTATATTGTACAATACAAAATGTTTAACAATCCATAGTTAATTGTTTAATGGATTTAAGTCATGCAGTTTTAAGGGATAGAAGTTATTATATATTCATGATCGTTATTATTATGAATACTTTCTACTACAATATTGATTGTGTTTACTAAATCGGAAAAGCGACAGCGAAAATGATTTCATAGCCGTCCTCGCGTACAAATTATTTTTTGCAGAATATACTTAAAGAAAATTATTTACAATATAATTTTTATAATGTAACTTTCTTTCGATTTATTTATAATCTTAGAATGGACGATATATTACTTATTCCCCATAATGATAAGTATCTACTGCAGTCCGTCGATATGGACATGGATACTCGCAAACCGACTTCAAACAAAGAAGGCCGCACGCGCCTTCTATTCTGATAATTAAGATGGATTGCCACAAATCTTGAAATTATGCTAGCTCTCTTAACTTTTGAACAGAAACACGCGTGATTGTATTGTATTGTATTGTGTAGGTTGGTAATAGGTGGCAGAGTGATAACTACCCAGATGCACTCTTCGAAATATTAGCAGCCCTACCATCTAGCTCACATAGTTTTTATTCTTAATACATTTGACAATGTTTAATGTTTTAGTGTGCGGGAAGTTTCTTTTTTTATAGAATAAGGGTGACAAACGAGCACACAGTCCACCTGATGTTAAGTGGATGGTATGGCCCATAGACATCCCATTTATCCTCAATTATGAATCAAAATTCAGATGCGTTGTCACTCCTGAGGACTAAGATGGAATGCCTCGTTTCCAGTAGAAAAATGTCTCCAGATATTTACACCCACCCTACGAAACACAGCAGTATCAAGCTGCTATTTTACGCTGGTATTCTGTGAGAGCGTGTTCCTTCCGCGGTCGATCCGAATCGTTTGTGCTACAACCATAATATAGCTACAGCGTAGCTCTACCACATAAGAAATCTAATTTAATTTCTACAATATTCGCCATTTTAAGTAATTTGACAAGTTGTAACTAAAATTCAGTAAACAATTTTACCTAGAAACCTGATCGTTAGGAAAATATGTGGTGTTATTATAATAAAGATATTAATTAATTTGCCATCCGCTAACTAAATAAAATGATGTGTCTTACCTGGATTGAAGAGCACCTCCCGCCCTCCCTCAATTGCGTGCACCAATCCCGTCACCACTAATCCCAGTACCACTACTCCCAACGTCACTACTCCCTGCACCACTACTCCCAACACCACTATTCTAGGAAAGATACACCATCGACGATAATACGGCACGTGTTTCGCCTCTATACGAGGTATCCTCAGCCGCCGTAGAGTCTACATCATCATTGCTAATTAATTAATATCTTTATTATGTGGTTGTATGTTGGTATACTCTAAGAAATGAGACAACTTTTATTTAAAATTTGCTTCTCAATTAAATTACATTGTGTAACAAAAAACTTCACCTCAGTGTCAACTAGCGACATCTGGTGAGAGGAGGATTTTTAGCCCTCATTGTTAATCTATTCCGATCCTATCTCCTATCCGACCTATCTTGAATAGACTGCACTTTAAATTAACATCAAAATTCAATAACAAGGTAACAATTGTACTCTTTCTTTCAGTTTATAACTTGACCTACAAAAAGCCGAGACTCCCACGGGCCGGGACCGCCCGCTTCACCTTGAGCCACACACATTTTTGATTACCTTCTTCTATTAACGAATCACTTTCGTAACTTTGATGCTGGTATTACCAAGGTCAAACAAAGAAATCTGAAAATATTTTAATTTACTTTCATTCATTAATGAATATTAGTGGTGCGTAAAAGTTGTCTAAATTAATATATCACGAGCCATCAAAACTACGCTAACTAATAACAATAGAGACACGCCGTGGCTTCACTTACACATAGGATCAACCAATGAGGCGTTATTAAGATTTAAGATTATCAAGAACATTATTTTATCAATTATTCGATTTTCAAAAAAAAATATTTTCTTTAGATACAAGTGGTAAAATTAAAAATTTTGTACAACCGACATCATTACGAATGAATCAATGTGTAGTAAATTAACTAATTATTATTAAGTATAACTCAAAAACTACTGGTCAGCTCTTAATCATATATATAATATACATATATACGAGAAGCACCAGCTTTCAAATAAAAAAATAATCGGTTCAGACAGAAAAAAGTTCTGATGTAACACATAAAAAAACATACAGTAGAATTGACTAACTTCTCCTTCTTCCTTTTTGAAGTCAGTAAAAATATAGCATATACCCCCTGGCATTCTTCTGTCAGTAAAGTTACATCAGAATCAGTTTAGCCATTTCAAAGATTAGCTCCGATTTACTCTTAGTTCGCATATCAAACTTTGTTATAATTAAAGTTCATCTGATGATTAGTGCTTCCCGTAATTCATGGACACCTACGGCCGAATTCAAATAAAATGAGGCTAGAGATGTCTTGTTATTTCTTAGCACTAAGATGAAATGCCTCTCACCCTATAACTATAGAATCTCTTTGTACCCTTTAGACGAAACACAGCAGTGTGAATACTTCTTTTTATTGGCAAAAATATGTAAGAGGGATCAGACAAATTCATAATCAAATAAGGGTTCTACCTTCTATAATTGTAGGGTATAGCTTACTATTATGTATTACTACTATTATTGTAACACTACTATTATAGATGGCAGGAAACATCATTGCCACCTGGTCTTCCTCTGGGTAGTATTCATGTGTTGATATAAATTCTGTATAATAAGAAGTTTCAGGAATAAACTATTTAGGATCAGATCTTTATTCTAATTTCAGTGTTGCTTGTATGCTAAAACAAATCATAGTTAAAATAAATAATATCACAATTGTTTTAGCCGGTTTAGTAAATATTATTTTCTTATAAAAAGGCATTGACTATAGAAGACTTCTCTAGTCAAGGTACAAAGCAGACAAAAATTTCTACTACTAGGAAAGTCTTATTATTAGTAGGTATATTCGTAATAATTTTTTGCGTTGTCATTTATTGAAAATTGTTTCTGTTTTTTGTCTTTTTCATAAAGTTCCATTAAGCATCGTTCACACGGTTTATAAATGTTTAAAAGAATGACATTTTTGATTTTACAAACGTAAAATCTATTCATCTTCAACAAATTATTATAAATGATCAATTGTTTTGAATGTATATAAAGAGAATATACGTACTTAATTTATTATTAATTTATTTATTTCTTCGACGTGATAAACTTTTTTTTTGATTTGGTATTACAATTAAAGGAAAATTCAAAGTAAATTACTTCCATTTCTATGTATGTAGCATTACTGGCCGAAACCGAATAGGCTTTTGTTACGTCTTACATCATCACCTTTGCATCACCACTTACCACTAGGTGTGATTGTGGTCAAGCAATGGCTTATGATAAGCAAGTAAACAACTAATTGCTGAAAGACAAACTTAAATATTTTCGTAATCTTCAAAGCAGTTATTAAATTTTGGCACGTGGTAGATCCATGCCGCAGCTATATTATTAGTATAGTTGCAGCACGAATGGGTCGGCTCCATCGAGGAAGGACTACGCTCTGACAGAATACCGGCGTAAAATAGCAGCTTAACGCTGCTGTGTTTCATACGATGAGTGTAGAGAACTGGACCCTTTTTACTAGAATGGAAGCATTCCATCTTAGTCCTCACGGGTGACAACGCATTTGCGTTTTGATTCATAATCGAGGGCAGATGTAGATATCTATGAGCCATAGCAACCGCTTACCATCAGGTGGACTGTGTGCTCCTTTGTCACCTATCTCCAATAAAAAACACATATTAATTTATTTAGCTGGAAAACAGCTCTTTCTGTAAAACTTGCAACTATCTTCGATAAATTAAAAAAGACAAAGCCTATAAAACGCATAAAGTTTGATAACTTTAACTTTCGCTTATACACTTAGAACTTAAGTAATATTCACACTTTTTTTAAATACCGCAACATGGAATTCAATCGGAAGAAATGCCAGGTGTTCAGCATAAAAGTGATTATATGAACACGGATAGTATAGCTGCGTATACCTTATAAGTACATACTTCTAAGAAAAGTTAATTTGAATGCAATTTTCATTCATTATTCAAACGCTCTAGAGATGGGCTTCCGTGATTATTGAGGAAATGCTAGAACAATGGTAGAAATCGGAGCGCGGCGCGTTCCTGTGTCAGATAGGGCAATTGCACTAAATGCGTTCCACGTATGCTTTAGTCTTGTCTAGTGATTTTGATTTTATTATGAAAATTGCATGAAATAATAAAACTGTTCATGTTAATATGGGCTTTTAATGTGTTCGAATGTATTTCAAAATTCCCGACGTTTTGAGAGCTTTCGCAGGAACCATGGTCACGAGAGTACTGTAGTGTTTAACGTCGTCATCAAAACCTCAGACCCTTTTTTTTAAACTCGAGGCGCACTAGATTAAAGAATGTTTAATGGTTGATTATAGAACTGACTGAAATCGTTACGTTAGAAAGAATTACTGTATACGCTGCAGCTATAGTGTAGCTGTAGCATGAATGGGTCGACTGAGAGGAGGAAGGACCACGCTCTCACAGAATACCAGCGTAAAATAGCAGCTCAATGCTGCTGTGTTTCATCTGGTGAGTGTAGAGAACCGGAGACCTTTTTTTACTGGCAACGAGAAATTATATCTTTATTTTTCTTTCATATTAGCATTCGGGGATGACGACGTAAATGCATTTTGATACTTAATCAAGTATAAATGTAGATATCTATGGAACACAGCATCCACTTACCATCAGGTGGACTGTGTGCTCGTTTGTCACTCTTATTATTCTATAAAAAAAACTGTCGTCAGCAATATTTCGATTCTGAAAAATGGGATCTCGGACAAAAGAGTCTACTCGCTTATAAAATGCCGGC
This sequence comes from Parnassius apollo, assembly GCA_907164705.1. Lineage (NCBI taxonomy): Eukaryota > Metazoa > Arthropoda > Insecta > Lepidoptera > Papilionidae > Parnassius > Parnassius apollo. The sequence goes on along the minus strand of CAJQZP010000233.1, from coordinate 3,363,560 downwards.
AACGCACCTGCAATTTCCTTGGTGCTGCAGTATTCATAGGTGACGGTGAATACTTACCATCGGGTGATCCATATGCTCGTTTGCCTTTTCTTCCATAAAAGTGCTAATATCACTTTTGTCTGAAAAATGTTTCGACAATTTTGAATCGGAACGGTCGAGCTGTGTTACTCTGTAATCGGCCATCTCTCTGCATAGTTTTCAAGCCTAATAAACCTCGTTATGGCTCACCGTTACACAGCTAAGCAACCACGAGTCATCCTATCGCATAAACATCGTAAGGCAATCTCGCCAATTACGCGACTTTGTTTCGTCACCCGGCACGCCTCGCCCACGGTAGCGGCCATCTTGACCGTGACTCTAACGATGAGTCCGGAGATGCTATCTCAAAATGGATATTAGCTTAAACGAACTCTTTGAAAGATACACGATGATCATTAATTGTTTGAAAAGCACATTTATTTTATAATGTGTTGTCTCAAGTTAGAGTTTAATGCATTCGAAGCTTAAAATGTTGTGAAATAAATTAAGCGTCAACAACCTGGGTTGCGTTTCAGGTGTATTTACTGATGACTAGGTTCCAGATTCGAATCGTAGCCGAAATTAATATTAGTTTAAAAACACAGTGGTGAAGCAGAGGGTCGGTTTTTGAGAAAGAATCTTTAATTATTCACCTTAACTTTTTATGACGCCAAAAAGCCCTGAAAACATTTGAAAATTTGCTTAAATACTAGGTTCTGGATACGAACCTCAGCCGAAGTAAAAATTAGCTTTCAAAAACACAGTGAAATAACCGGAGATAGCATTTTTGAGAAAGTCAGCTCTCCGCCTTGACCTTTTAAATGATACCAGTGAAAACTCTCAAAAAATACAAGTGAAATTTAAAATAAACCTGTATAATAATTTTCAATACTTAAACGTTACGTTCGAATTGTTACTTCATGCGTGTATATATGCATAGTAAAATTTACCCTCAACGTTTATAAGCATAAATTAAATGGAATTAAATGAAGTATCTGACACAAAGGATTGTAACGTAATAAATTATTTGAAAAAAAGTTACAAAAGTTATTAAGAATATACAAATTTAATTTAATTTGATCATGGCAACCTAACTGCCAATAACTTACTCTTTGGGTTGTACCAAGCTTAGCTGGTAGAGATTGCCAAATAGCATTAAGCTCGCCTTTTGTGTACAATTTTGGTGCAGTAAAGAATAAAACGCGTTTTTTTCTGTTCCTCTGCTACCGCCCCTCTTCCGATATTTGCCATGTTGCCACGTTAGGCAAGGTTTAAATGTAGTTTTGTACAAACTTGTACATTTGTAGAGATCTATTAACAAAGTAAGGATCAATATAGCGTTACCCATCTCTTTTTGTTAAGAAAAACGTTTCCTATAATCTAGGATTTTCTCATTTATTGTGTGGGCATTTTACATAAGTACATAAAGTTCATAAGAACAAACATCTAAAAGTTACAGTCTATACACGTCCCACTGCTGGGCACAGGCCTCCGCACGTGGTAAATCAGCACTTAAAATTGCAATTAACAATTTGACAAAGCGAACCAATACCAACATGAATATTAGTAAGTACTAAGAAGTAAAAAGCGTTTATTATTCTTTTAGATTACACGAATACATTCACCGTCGCAAATCGTCTCATTATGGACGCATTTGTCCAGTGTAACGAGGATGGTAAGCAACTTGTCTGCGTCTCGACAGTCGATTACAAGATTTCTATTTGCTAATTGATCTCGTTCTTCTGACTTCTCAATTTATCAACTGGTTTTACTTGACGTAATATGCGTGCGGTACGCAGGTAATGCCCTTTAATTTGTCGACATTTTTCATTTACTCGATTGCGTAATTGTTTTATAACTTAAATGCTTCTTTAAGCATTTGGTTGGGTTACCAATAATAATTGTAAATGATGACGCAAGAATTAATGTTGTGTAAACAACATTGCCGACGTAAGAAATGATGTTATATAAACAACATACCGTGTAACGCGGTGTGAGAATATCCACTAAACAATATCATCCCGTGGGTGTCGTAAGAGGCGACAGAGCTAAATAAAACCAGGAGATGAGCAGTAGTGTCTTCCTAAAAACGATTAAAAATAAAAACTGCAGCTGCCAGCCCACTTGCCAACCGTGGCAACTAAGACAAATATCTCCTAAAATATCAGGCAATGGTGGAGCTCTATGTCCAGCTGTGGACTTTAATAGACTAGATATAACGTTATAAGAAGAGTCTCTAAAGAAGTCCTTTAGTCACCGTGCCACTTTGTAGCGAAATTTAACATTTGCTGTCAAACTATTTCACATGTTTCCGCGGAACATCTTTCGTGAAAATGATTATAAATTAAACCTTGATTTTAAAGCGCTTTTTTACTAAGGCTGATCATATCCTCTATATTCAACTTTTGGTTTTGCCATTATAACAAAAACAACAAAATAAATGATAATATGTTTGCATTTAGTTTTATCGCATTTGTTTAATATATAAATTTTTAATTTTCCACGTTTCGGGTCCTTTACAGCATCCATTGTGACCACTGTTTAATGTGTAATATTCACATACATATAAGAAATAATTAAGTATAGTTTTTTTTTTAATTTAATATCACTAACGTTTATTAATTTGAAAAAAAAAGCTCACTTAAGTTTGACAACTAAAATTATTTTTAAAGGGTGTCTCATATGTCACGTTATAATATGGTTTCTTTTTACTTGTGCAACTTATACAATATGTAAAGAAAACCACATAGACCCATGGAGGTGCTATTCCAACTCGCTCACTCCGGACTGCTACTGAACATTTCTTGACATACATTCATTCCTTCAATGCTGATCATAGTCCTCCCTCAAGAAATGCCACAAAGCACGGTTCTGAGCCACCTGCATCCATCGACTTCCTGCTTGTCTTACCGGGTCGTCACTCCACCTAGTGGGGGCCGCCCTATACTTCGCCTACCGGTATGAGGCTGCCAGTTGAGAATCTTTCTTATCCATTCGTTGTCGGTTCTTCGAGCTATATGTAGAAAATTTCCTGACAGAATTTTTTTATCCGATTACGTCCCGACTCGGACCTCGAACCAGAGATCAAATAATCATCAGTCACGCTCATGAACACTAGATCAACGAGGCGGCCAAAGTTAATATCATTACGGTTATATGTGCACCTTTCTGAGTTGAAATTTAGAATCGTTTGGCAGGAATTTGGGGGAGTAAGGTATTTTATTTGGTAGAGGTTTGGTCTCCGATTATAATAATACCACTCACATTAAAAGGTAATGCACCGTTCTTGAGAAAAATCAAAAAGAAAATCCCATAGAACTAACCTAAAAATGATAATTCAAAATGAATTTCGGGGGTGGGAGGTGTTGAGGAAGACGGCGGGAGAGTTATAGAGTCGCCCCCCACTTCCACCTCCTACCGGACTTACTTAGTTTTTTATAAATATTTAAAAATCTAATTTTGAGGTTTTGTTTTTGTAATTATAGTAGTAGTTTTTGACTATAAACCTGATTTATGGGGGGAGAGAGTTGAGGGAGGGAAGCACCACGTAGCGCAGTTGAGGGAAGCCCGGTCGACGGAGCCCCGCTTCGCGGGGCTCCTACTTCTGAGTGGTTTACAAAAAAATAACCACGAAGGGGATGGCGGGGTCTTATGAGCGAGCGAAGCGAGTGCATTTTAACCTAACCTGTCCGAGTTGGGGTGCCCTTAACCTAACCTGTCGGAAGTCCCAGCTCGCTTCGCTCGCTCTTGCACTCAACAAAACACCAAAATCTTAGCTTTTATAATTACTTTTAATTATAAACATAATATATAATATAATAATAAGTACACTACAGCTCGCATAGGTGTCTGCGATTTGCTACGACGGGCGGGGGGCTGCTCTCCTTTTAAGCCTACGGCTTTACAAAAACACTAGGGGTAGGGCAGACAAGACTACGTGGATTCGGAGCGTGCTGATTTAATTTTAGTACAAATCAGATATCTATAAAGTTAGGTTGCCTTTGCTCCCGCCACAACCATCTAACCTATTACAACTGAAAGTATTATTGGATGTTTAAGCAGGTATTAAATTAATTAACTGCCCAGGCAGTTTTAAACAATTTAGAAATAAAACACAGTATATTATAATCATTTCTTTATTGTTTATAAACATAATTTATTATTTTTATTAATTCCTCAAAAGGATCTCTTTTATTTTTTTACATCCTTCTTCTCCATAAATATTCATATATTAAGTCGGTAAAATTTTCTCTATAATTATAGTTATCTTTGCCGAAATATCTTTTGACGATACGCCATTGAGACTCAATTCTTTGAGTGTATGTGCCGTCTGCTGCCACAAAAGGGTTTTCAGGGTCACTATGATCTACTTTTTCGTGTATGTACCCATAATTTTCTAATCCATCATAAGCCCGCCAAAAATCAGTATGGATGATGGTGCCCTCAGCCACATGTTTTTTAATCAAGGGCCATCAAAACTTCAGAAGATCGCACATTTTGGGGGCAAACTCCTAATCTTAAATATTCACTATCATTTTCAATCATTCCCAGCACCCAATGACCTTCAATGTGCCGACCTTAAACAAGATTAAGTATTAATTTCAAATTTTATTGATAAAAATTAGCCTATTTCATCTCCAGGTCGTTAACTATATGCATGCATTTAGCCATAACTCACCTTTATTATATTTTCTTTTTTTCCAAATTTACTCTCATCTATTTAGACAATTTTTCCTGGATCGCCAATTTTTCCCAGGAAACTTTGTTTCTCTATTTCATAGATGACTACAGCCTTCCGACAGTAGTTGAACCAATCATTAACAGTTGCTCTAGATAAACAATTTTCCCTTTCAAAATAATCTTCTTTTAAAGTCATGTCATAACTCCACTTATTTGCATATGCATACATTAAGTAAAATACTTGAGGCGTTGTTAATTAAACATTCTCGAACCAAGTGCCTTTGCCACGGCTAACTTTTGATTTAGATCTGCATGGGCCTCGGTTGCAGACAAATGAGCCCACCGTTCTATTGGTGGAGTATTCTACACACATACTCTTTTTATGGTAGCTACATATTTTTGTTGCTGGGATCATGCCTTTTTCCTCAGCAAAAGCAATAGCTTGTTCCCGTGTGCCAAGTTTTCGGTATACAGTAACTAAATTCCACATTGATTTCATCTCCTCGACATATAAATGGCGTTTCACTGGCAGTTCGTCACTGTCAAAACCGCGACTTGTAGATGGTTGAGGTTCCTCCGAATCAGACATTTTCAATGTTACACGCGTAGCGTCCGGTGTAGAAAAGCAAGTAAGTCGTGTAAGCAAGCAATCGAAATCCAAATGCGCGCACAGGTCAATCACGTAGGCAGAAAATCGGTGTCCGGGGTAGAAAAGTAGATAATTCGTTGTGTAGGCAAGCAATCGGTATCCAAAAAAGAGAAAACAGTCAAATAAAAGCTACAATAATACACTGGAGAACACACATTCACGCAAGAAAAGCAAACAAGGGCGGAAATGGCGGGATGCATTAATTTTTTTTAATTTTTTTTTTGTAACCGCTGTCCATCTTTTACAGTAATATCATATAATTTTATCTCAGAAAGGCTAGAACCCAGAGTCGTAAAGTCAGTTTAATAATAAAAAATGTATAATTTTTCATACATTGCGCATTTTTAGGTTATAATAGTTTTTATTTATTTTTTCGATAACGGTGCATTACCTTTTAATGTGAGTGGTATAATTATAATCGGGGAACAAACCTCTACCAAATAAAACACCTTACTCTCCCAAATTCCTGCCAAACGATTCTAAATCCAACCCCCTTTCTAATTGGACACGGTATGCATTAAATATTTTCACTCCTCCACTTACCGCCAAAACAATCAAATACCAGCCTTAATATGAAATCTCATGTTAAAATAGTGTATTCAAATTTAAAAGAATGAGTGAATGATTATATCTGTATCCAATTATACCTACTTTAAGATATCCAATACTGATTACACTTTCACTAGGTAAAAAAATCATCTCCGATTGGTCTGTTGAAGTAAGGTTGTCGAGAGAGAGGTCACGCGTTGACGCAACCTGTCAAAACTTGACAGATTTTGTTAAACCATAGACAATGGGTTGAAAAAAGCGCTAGCGAGCGTTTATAAGCCTTTGGGTTTTACACAACCCCATTTTTTATTTTTTTTTTAGGGTTATTTTTTTTGTTATTTTTGTAATAAAATAATAAATAAACATGGTTTTGTGCCGTATCTGTCTTTAGAAAAAAGCACTTACTTCGCGCTTCCGCTTCGATCGCCATTTTGTTTACAGCGCTGCTAGCGCTTTTTCGCCAAACGCACAATAGTCGACCTTTGACACATGGAAACGCGTAAGTTTGGACATACATTCAAAACAAATCAAATTAAAAATCTTAAGACATTGAATAGGTCGTTTTTTTAATGAAACAGTTACTAATACGCTATCCAATTTTTATGAATCATAGAAAATATCTTTTTTTTTTTAAATCTAAAGTGCCAATTTTTATACGTCGTAGAACCACGCTGCAGCTATGTTATGGTTGTAGCACAAATGTATCGACTTAGCCGGGGAGTTGTTACTACACTCTCGCGCAATGCTAGCGTAAAATAGCAGCTTAATTCTGCTCAACTTTCGTTTGTTGAATGTAAAAAACCGGAGTTCCTTCAGTTGCCGGAGTTTTTTGATCCTCACATGTGATAATGTACCTGCATTTTGATTCTTATTCAGAGATAGTGTAGGTAGCCACTGCATCCAGTTACCATCAGCTGGACAGTGTGCTCGTTTGTCACCCTTATTCTATAAAAAAACAAACTTTGTAGATACAGTAATTACATAATATAAAAGAAAGTTTATTTTTGGCATTTTTTTAGTATTTACTTATTTAAGGCTTTGCCTTGAATAGTGTGCTTGTTGTGTCATCGCCAATAGATGACAATATAGTCGTCTCGTTTACGCTTGAAATAAAACTGGTCGTCAATCAGATTGTCAATCGTGACGATTAGGACAGATCTTCTTAACAATGGGAAAGGCACAAGTCCAACTGTGAATTTATACTGGCTAGGGAAGAAGTAGAATATAGCATTTTAGTCTGCAAAAGCTTGAAACGAAAATAAACGCTTCAAGATGTCATCCATCAGCCTTCCGTCACGGAATATAAAAGTTTATCGTAGAGTTGTTATCAAGATGGTGCTGCTGCCCATTCATGTATCTGTTTCAATATCTGTCCGTCGCCTCTTACGACACCCACGGGATGATATGGGTATACTTATACTGCCCCTGTAAAGTGTCAGTCAAGTAACCAGGATTGCGTAAAGCAAAATTTGAAATTCCTGTTTACATGGAAGTATTAACGCTACGAATGTTGACGGTGACTTGAGAAGCAGTGAAAACAGTTCGAGATCGATGTCCACGGCGCAAGTTATTACGTGGGCATGTTTAAACAATACGTCGTGGCGACGACTCTCAGCGGAATTAGCGGGTTTTGCGACGCATTGTACGGGTTATGTTAGTGTTAAAGGCAGTTACACATGGCGAAATTGAGTAGCTTTGTCGAAGTACGTTTATTTTTGCTTTCCGTATTTTTGCAGACAATAATTCGCCAGGGTTAAGACGGCTACTTCTTTTTTATCTGGAACTGGCGATCCGCTCCGGCTTCCTGGATTTCTGGATCTCGACATCAGTGCCGCTTGGGCTGAAATGTAAATATAAACCATCTAGGGACCCATTCCAACACATATAAAAAAATATCAAAATCGGATGGTTGACTTCAAAGTCTTCGGATATAGGTAGATTTTTTAAAAGTTTTATATTTTTCTTTATAGAATAGGGTGACAAACGAGCACACAGTCCACCTGATGGTAAGTGGTTACTGCGGCTTAAGACATCTACATGTATCCTCGATTACAAAACCAAATACAGATGCGTTGTCACCCGTGAGGACTAAAATGGAATGCCTGGTTTCCAGTAAAAAGGGTCTCCGGTTCTCTACACTCACCGAACGAAATACAGCTGCATTAAGCTACTATTTCACGCTGGTCTTCTGTGAGAGCGTGGTCCTTCCCCGGTCGAGCCGACCCATTCGTGCTACAACTATACTACTAATATAACTGCAGCATGGCTCTACCACGTGTAAAATAGACAGAGATAGATATAGAAATAGATATATACAAATTATTGAGTGAATAAAACTATTTTTACTAATTTTACTTGTTTTTTTTATCTGGGTCCTCATGATCAGCCACAACGGCCATAAGACCAAAGAGAGTCAGTTAAAGAAGGAAATTATATTGAACGCAAAGCCTAATTGTAACATGTGGTCCATGTATAATGGCTCTAAGTTCATTTACTATTCATACTTTATAATTCTATGGTAGTGCTTAGGTAATAAATTTCTTGAATGCTCAAATAATAGTTTTTGCTTGATAACTTGATATATCAAAAGGTTTTAATAACACAAAAATTCTAATTTCAATAGACAAGGAGGCTGGATACTACCACTTGCTTGGGTTCCTGTAATTAATAAAATTAAAACTAAACCCAAGCATACCACTATAAGACTTCAAGGCAGTAAGCTCATTCTGCGTAGTTTGGAATTAAATTAATAATTAAAAAGTTAAAGACACTCCGGATTAACTTTGACACGTCAAACACTTTTTTCACATTTTTAGCGAATTAAAAACGAGTTAAATCAAACACGATAAAATCCGTGATAATAGTTTTCTTCAACCCAATCAACATCTTTTTTGCAGCTATATTATAGTTGTTGCACTAATGGGTCGACTCGACCGGAGCAGGACCACACTCTCACAGAATACCAGCGTAAAACAGCAGCGTTTTTGTGTTTCTGTGTTTCGTATGGTGATTGTAGAGAACTGGAGGCCTTTTTACTGGAATCGAGACATTCCATCTTAGTCCTCAGGGGTGACAACGTATTTGCATTTTGATCCTTAGTTGAGGACAAAAGTAGATATTTATGGGCCAAAGCATCCACTTACCATCAGGTGTGTTCGTTTATAACCCTTATTCTATAAACTAATGTATGTATATTGAGTATAATTAATAGATATAAGGAGTAGATTAGTAACCATTGTATAAAGTAACCTGTAAGAACCAAATTAATGTCTGTGCTTGTTATTTTATAATTTACTTAAATGCATACATAAACACTCACGCCTGTCAACTAGAGGGGTAGGCAGAGACTACAGACTTCCATTTGGCACGATTCTGACATACCTCTCTCGCCTCCATCACATCTAAATACCTACGCATACATGTTCATCGGTTAAGGGTACTCCTAATTTGGTCTGTTTTCAGTAAATCGCTAATTTAGTCGATACATTTTCGCCTAGGACGTCCCTTTCCGACTCTGCCATTCACTTCTGCAACATAAATTTTCTTTGTCACTCCTTCCTCATTCATTCTTTCCACATGACCAAACCACCGAAGCATTCCTTTCTTAATCCTGGTCACAACATCATCTTGCAAACCACACTCTTCTCTTATCACACAATTTCTCACCCTGTCATTCAGATTCAGCCCTAACATACTCCTTAACGACCGCATTTCTACCGCGTTTATTCTACTCTCGTGCTTCTTTTACCACACCCAACTTTCACTACCATACGGTAAAGTAAGGACCAACACAGCATTGTGAATTGCAATACGTGCCTTTTTGACACATTCTGACTCTTCACAATAGAGGACTTAAATGCACTAGATATTTAAAAAACGGTAAAACCGGCTCGGATATGTCGTGATTCCTTATAATTGCGTGAACACTACACATTAAAATTGAAGTATTTACGCGATAAAATCTGTTAAAATTAGTTTCATTTAAACGGTACAGATATGACCCGAGCATCGAACTCACTACACGTGTATAACATCAGTATGACACTATCAGAATGAAAACTAGAAATGTGATCGCGCTCATCAAAAGGTCATCAAGCAAGTGCCGCCTCTCTACGGGCCGACAGCATACCTCCGTAGAAGCCGGTCTATAAAAACAGAACTGTTGCAACTATGTAACACCAGATTTAATGGGATCCGAAATGCGTTCCTATTTCCGACAGTACGGGGAGCGTTTGAATTAGTGTTGAACAAGTAAATTTGTCATGCTACTATCGGTATATTATGAATATAGAATAAAAAAAAACAATTACAAAAAAAATCTAATACCCTTAAACGAGCAATTCTTGTGTATATAATATATATTTAATCGGAATCTCGGAAACGGCTCCAACGATTTTCATGAAATTTAGTATGCGGGTTTCGGTGGCAATAAATAGATTTAGCTAGGACTCATTTTTAGAAAATGTCGTTTTATCCATGTTTTTAGGGAATGAAAAACTGCTACAATATCATTAGAATACGAAAGTAAATTTTGCCAGTTGATACAAGTTTATAACAGCTCTTATGGGATATCGGGCGGTCCTGAGATCATGGAACGCCGCGCCGGTTCAAGTCCAAAGTTTTTTTCAAGTTCATCCTTTTGTGAGAAAATATGTTATTTGGAGCCCTTTTTTAGTATATTTTTAAACCCGAAAAATAATGACCGACAAGATCGAAAATTTTTATTCGTATTTCATCAGAATGTAATATGTATCTTAATATAATTTCCAAAAAACTTTGTAGTATCCAGGTACTGTAAACTAAAACAGTTCTACACTCCGCAGTATAGCGCCAAGAATGGTTCAGTTTTCTTTTTTTTTATAGAATAAGGTTTACACGCGAACACACAGCATGAACAGGATGCGGTGGCTCATAGACGTATACATCTATCCTCGGTTAAGAATCAAAACAAATATGTGTTTTCACTCCTGAGGTCCAAGATGAAATGCCTCATTTTCAGAAAATATTGTTCCCCGTTCACTATACTAGTCAAATGGTACACGGCATAAATGTTAGCATATATTTGTCATCAGGTGGACTGTGTGTTGTCACCCTTATTCTAAAAAAAGGACACAAGGAGTACGTCAAACATCTTAGCCCCCTGTGACCATGAGTAATGCAAAGCACTCGTAACATAGATAATCAACAATAAGTAAAATAAGTGTAATTAAACGCGATAATATCCGTAAAATTAGTTTTTCTTAAAACTTTCACTATTATAATAATAATATAGTAGTAATAATTATGATATTGATGTTTAATAAAGAAAGTGAAATCAGTAATTTGAATAAACCCGACTGCGTAAAAAGTTTACTTACAACATCGAACTATATTACTTACGTAGTAATACCTCAATGACTTGTAAGAGAAAAAAATTATGTTAAAATCCATCAAGCCTTTTAGGTTACAGAGCGTGCTAAGGAATTAGACATACATACATTAAAAAATAAAACAAAGAAAAATATTACCCTCCTTCTGGAGCAGTCGGGTAAAAGTACCGCTACGTAGGTTCTGTTGATGATCATATGTCTCTTCTCATTACTGATTTGAGAATAAAGAAGAGTTCTTCGAATTCGAGACTCTTTTTATAGAAGTGAGGATGATAAACAAGCACCACAGTGCACCTGATAGTAAGTGAATGCTGTTGACAATGGGCACCTGCATCTTAACTCTTTTACTTTGCGTAAAAAGGGTTTCCTCTTCTCTACAATAACCACACGAAACACAGCAGCATTATAATGCTATTTTATACTTGTATTCTGTGCGAGTGTGGTCCTTTCCCAAACGCTTTCATAATACACCTTCAGCGTGGGTATATCAGGTCCTTAACTCCATAATAAGCAATCAATTTGAAAGAAACATAGGTTTCCTCGCGATGTTTTTTTTGCTTCTTTCCTTTACCGCCGAGCATTTATACGAACACTTGAAATTGCAATAAAATTCTTTGGCGCTACTTGTACCTAAATGTGATTGCTCGCGTCTTAAAAAATAAAAAAGCGATCCCTGAGCAATTATGGTTCAAAGCTTTTTATAATAATATATATCGACTTCCTGCAGCTCTTATCAGGTCGTCATTCCATCTTTTGAACCACACTTCGCTTACCGCTTTGGCGCTGCCACACAAAACCCTTTCTTCTCCCAATTGATTATCCGTTCTTCGAGCTATATTTCCGGACCATTGCCACTTTAGCTCACTGATCCATAAAACTATTATTAATACTACATTAAATTGTCCAAACATCGCTTTAAAAGCTTCTTTTACTTAAATCTACTGCAGTTTAAAAATAATACTTTAAATAATACTTTGACATATGTAGAAATAATGAAAAAAATTCGCAGGTGTCCTCTCCTTATATCGGTGCAATAACGTGTGCTGCAATTATTAGTAGATTATGGAGATATTTTTATATTATCTGTGTTTGCTAAATTGCATTTCTGTTTCACGTAAACAGCGGGAAAGAATCATTGTGTCGAATGCCAGGACCATCTTCCATTTTGCTCCGTGGTTGTTGAGGTAAATCTTGCTGTACTTATTATCTACATAATTTACGATTAGATTTTATAAACTTAGAAATAGAATTTATTCATTTAATTGTTTATGCATTCATTACGATACTATCGAAATTTCACTGCTGAATGTATCCCTCCCCGATAGATTGCCTTATAGGGGGATATTTGCATAGTTGCCATGCTGTGACTACCGTAGTTTTTTAGAGTTGGTATCAAGAATCACTTGGTTACATATTGCCTATGCAATAAAGTTTTGTTAAATTTTAGTGGAACTTTTTTGTAGGTATTCAATCAGTGGCCCATTGCCTATCATCATCATCATAATTACAGCCCTTCACAAGTCCACTGCTGAACATAGGCCTCCCCCAAGTAATGCCACAAAGCACGGTCCTGAGCCACCTGCATCCATCGACTTCCTGCATGTCTTACCAGGTCGTCACTCCATCCAGTAGGGGGTCGCCCTACACTACGCCTACCGGTACGAGGCTACCACTCGAGAACCTTTCTTCCCCATCGGTTGGCGGTTCTTCGAGCTATATGGCCGGCCCATTGCCACTTCAGCTTACTAATCCGTTGGGCTATGTCGGTCACTCCGGTTTTACTGCGGATATCCTCATTTCTGAGTCTATCACGCAGAGAAACTCCGAGCATAGCCCTCTCCATAGCTCGCTGAGCGACCTTGAGCGCCCTCATACGGCCAGCAGTGAAGGACCACGTCTCTGATCCGTAAGTCATCACTGGCAACACGCACTGGTTGTACGCTTTAGTTTTCAGAGATTGAGGTATACCTGACGAGAAGATGTGTCGTAATTTTCCGAACGCTGCCCAGCCGAGTTGAATCCGTCGATTGACCTCTCGGTCGAAGTTGGACTTACCTAGTCGGACTATTTGTCCCAGGTAAACGTACTCGTCAACAACTTCGAGCATAGTGCTCCCAAAACTACCGGCATAGGTGTGACATGGACATTGAGCATGATCTTTGTTTTGTCCATGTTCATCTTAAGACCTATCCGTTGGGAGACACCATTGAGGTCATTGAGCATAGTGCTAAGGTCCTCCAGCGATTCTGCCATAAGAACTATATCGTCGGCAAATCTAAGGTGAGTGATGTACTTGCCATTGATGTTAATACCGTATCCTTTCCAGTCCAGTAGCTTGAAAACGTCTTCCAACGCAGCGGTGAAGAGTTTCGGGGATATAACGTCACCCTGTCTTACACCTCTCTGCAGTTGGATAGGTTTCGAACTCTGGTTCTGTACCCTGATAGCCTTCGTAGCCCTACTGTACAAACACTTCGGCACTGCGATATACCGACAGTCAACTTGGCACCGCTGAAGGGACTGTAGCACCGCCCAAATTTCGACGGAATCAAATGCTTTCTCATAGTCCACATACGCCAGGCAAAGTGTACTCTTTGCTTCTCTTTGTTTCTCTTTGATTGTACTCTTCGGTATTCTGTACAATCTGCCGCAGGGTATGTATGTGGTCTACGGTACTGAAGCCTTTTCGGAAACCGGCTTGTTCGGGAGGCTGGAAGTCGTCGAGTCTGCGTGCGAGACGATTCGTAATGACTCTCGAAAACAGCACGTAGACGCGGCTCAGAAGGGAAATCGGTCTGTAGTTCTTCAAGAGAGCGTTGTCGCCTTTCTTAAGGAACAAGACCACCGCACTTCTGCTCCACGCCTCCGGAGTAGTGCCACCATGGAGGACGGAATTGAAGGGCTTCTGAAGGACTTCAAGTACCGGTGTTCCACCCGCTTTCAGAAGCTCCGCTGTAATTCCACCCTCGCCTGGGTCCCTGCCGTTTTTAAGGTGCTGGAGAGCCATTCTAATCTCGCTCAGACTGACGCCCGGGATATCATCGGAATAGTGTCGGGTAAGACTTGCTCTTGGATCGTTACTCACACTTGCGTATGGCTCCAACGATGATGTGTACAGCTGCCCATAGAACCTCTCAATCTCACTCAAAATCTCAGGTTCCCGGAAACGATGCTGCCACACTCAGTCTTCAGCTTTGACAGTTGGCTCTTTCTGGCAGACAGATATATATATATATATATATATATATATATATATATCACATATATATATCTGGTTTCTGATGATGGTAATGTTGTTAGTCTTTTTGCTTTTACAGCTTCTTAGATCTTAGGGCTCCGCATCGTTACTTGCGTAACGATGACTCCTATGACAGTGTACACTACACGTGGGTGAGTTATCTAACAGCCGTCCGAGCAGCGTGTGCCGGCCCCGGCTCTGACGGCTAACTAGTATCGTTTGATGTTCTGGGCGTTGAGAACTTTTTTAATTAGTAATAGAGAATTTTTTTGTAGGTATTAATTCATTGGTCTGTTGCTCATATCTATGTACTATTTTTGTTTAAGGAAATCATACATGTTGTATGTTTTCCTTAAATATAAATACAGAGTTCATCTACTATGCGGGACCCTACCTAATGTGAGCACCACATACACTTGGCCAGTTTTATTTGATATTTTTAACAATTTGTGCTTTCACTTGGCTTGTTCTTTTCTATGAATATGGTAATTGTTGACGCAGTCAAGAGGTATCTGTGTCAATGATTATACAGATCATGAGACGACTTGATTAGATCAGTATAAAACTGATGTTTGTACGTCTGTGTGAACCAGTTGAATTATTCAGTGGCACATATGATCATGTGCTTGTTACATTTATTGTAAACTCATATTGTTTACAATAATATAGACAAGAACAATGTTACATTATAAATATTCATGCTGCATGCATGATAAATGATTTATTGGCCTACTGATGTGACGTGCTAATTTTTTTAGCTTTAAAATGATTTTTATATTTACACGAACACTACACATTGATTACAACTACTTATACGGGTTTTTGACGCGTTTAATTTATGTTTTTAATACCCGACGTTTCGGGTGCTATCCAGCATCCATGGTTACGGGGGGACTGAGATGACTGACGTTCCGATATTATGATGATTACATGATATATTATGGTGCGATTTACGCAGACTGAACTTACTGTGTCTTGAACCATTTTTTAGTTTTAGTTAAAAAAACTTTCTTTTCAGCTTTAGCTAATGTAAGTCAGTCCGTGAAGTCAACATTGGGTTTTATTTGAAAATCAGTGCTGCTGTAATTTAGTACAGCAACTGTTAGCTGAAAAGTGATCTAATTTAATTTCACACAAATTCTGGTATTTTTTAACTTCGTATTATGTATTTTTCCTTAGTGATGTCAAATAAGGTTTTATTGCTTTCTTTTTCTTCATTTGTGGAAAATAATCCATCATTTTTATATCAAAAAGTTATAGAACTACATATTTTATTCGCCATTTCTTCTCCGACCAGAGAAACCTAATTTCAAAACGTATTGTATATTTGGAAAATAATGACCATAGAGAAACGGAACTTTTATTTTTATGACGATCTTAGGTATTATAATAGTAATATAAATGAGTGTGCCACAGCCCATTAACAGTTGCAATAATAGGGAAATTGCATGTGCGTCGCGGCCTTTTAAAAATGAATAGGCTCTTTTCTTGATGGTCCCTAAGTCGTATCGAAATCCTTTCTACGGTGAGAGATGCCCACGTCTGTAAGTAAACTGTTATGGGATGGATGCAACTACAATGGTCTTTCTTTGTAAAATCAATACTGTCTTCATAAGTTGAAAAAGCACATCTGGATTTTTCTCAATTTTTTTTAGAATTTTAGCAGTATGTCACCAGTGGTTTATGCTTAGTATTTATTTTGTTTACATGATTTTATTTTAATAATATTTTCATATGCAGGGATGGCAAATGCATTTGAACTCATACAGCCATGAACGTGATCTAAATCCTATTATTTAATTAGTTGAAGCGTTTCGAATGGAAAAATCATGTTGTGTATTCATTTGATTTTTCCTGCCTTAACGTCAACTTGCACACGTTTTCTTTTTTGTGCACAAGTCTCACAGATTGATTACCTCGTTTTGGCAGTAGAAGATTACACTGCGATGTGACCTGGATGTTTCAAAAATAAAATTATTTTGAGGACTAATGTGAAGTTCGCAACACACTCTCACGCTGCTGTCTCTTCCCTGCATTAAAAAATTGGTAGGTTCTTATATTTTTATTTAACGTCACGTCAAAATATTTTTTCCACCCCACGTTTGCTTTTTGCAATCCCTGGAGTTTTAATTCATAATTGTTGCGACATTCTCTTATTCTGTAGAATGTTTACAATGGTTCTAAATCACTTTGTAAATTGAGCACCTTATTTCGAAGCGTCGTGTGTTGACGCAAAATTAAACTTTATTGCGGTATTGTAACTTAATTTTTCTATAACGTGTAGAACCGAGGTCTTGAAAATTGGTAGACTAGTAGCGGAATGATTAGGCCAGTCCAGACTAAAGATCAGCAAATAGTTAGGCGCCGTCTACAGGATTATTGCACGTACACATTCCAGACTCGTCCCGTATCGATTCCCACGAAAGAAATTTAAATCGATTATGTATTGTTGAGACAATATTTTAAAATAATTAGAACTATTTATTTGATGAATTATATTTCTTTATAATTTTTATATGGTCTTTTTATAGGATTGGATGACAAACGAGCACACAGTCCACCTGATGGTAAGTGATTGCTGTGGCCCTTAGACATCTACATCTATCCTCGATTACGAATCAAAATGCAGATGCGTTGTCATCCATGAGGTCTTAGGTGGAATGCCTTGTTTCCAGTAAAAAGGGTCTCCGGTTCTCTACACTCACCATACGAAACACAGCATTAAGCTACTATTTGACGCTGGTATTCTGTGAGAGCGTGGTCCTTCCCCGGTCGAGCCGACCCATTCGTGCTACAACTATACTACTAATTTAACTGCAACATGGTTCTTTCACGTAAAAAATCTTCTTCACGGGCTTGCAATAGTCACTTAAGTGGGCTGTTACTTTGTGTTTTTCAATCTAAATATAATATTAATCAAAGAGATCTGTTCATACAAAGGTTTCACCAAAACTTTTCTTTATACGTGGTAGAGCCACGCTGCAGCTATATTATGGTTGTAACCCGAATGTGTCGGCTCAGCCGGGGTAGGACCACGCTCTCACAGAATACCAGTTTGAGCACCTCATTGTTGTGAGCGTCTACAGAGCCTCATGTTCTATATACGATAATCTTGAAAAGATTATATAGAGAAAGATTTTGTTAAGCTTAATAAACAGAATAAATCATTTGTAATATAAAGAAGTAAAGTAAAGTTACAGCCTATATACGTCCCACTGCTGGGCTCAGGCCTCCCCTCATTTCTGAGAGGGTTTAGGGCAAGGAAGTGTCCGCCGCGCTGCCCAAATGCGTGTTGACGAACTTCACATGTCTTCGAAATATTTTTTTTTCTTATTCCTCAGACATGCAGGTTTCCTCACGATGTTTTCCTTCACCGCCGAGCACGTGGTAAATCAGCACTTAAAATTGCAATTAACAATTTCATTGGTGCCGGCGGGGATCAAACCCGGGTTACTCGCGTTCTGTTATATTTACAGCGAGCGTTAACCACTGAGCTACCACGGCTCTGTTGTAATATGTGGAAACTTTAATATCAATCTCCTAGAAGGTTCCTGACTCAATATTAAATTTAGGTTATTGTTTAAATCATATGGTTTTTAATTTATATTTGGAGCCATCGCGCATTACTTTTTTACATTTTACAAATGTTAAGCCGTTCCATAAATGTATAATTTAAAAAATGAGCTCTGATCACTGCGGACAATTAGTTTCGTTACCTTATGTTCACAAAAACAAAGTAGATGAAAAAGTTATGTTTGTTCCAGTAAATACACGTCGTCGAACGTCGAACGTCGAAGTAACATAGTAAAAAAACTTCCATCACTTTTATACCAAAACAATCTAGAATTTCTGTATGGAACATTATTTAAGTTTATTTACAATGAATTTGTCAATACTTTTACTTCTAAAACATTATCCTTGAACAATCGCAAGGCATTCAATGAATAGGCGACATTAGGAATCCATAAGAGTTGACATTAGTTATATGAACTTTGCAATAAAAGGTCATGTAATCCTACCGTCGAATTTAAGGAATATGAGAATAAGGTAACGGTTTCTAATAAAATTAAAATTAAATGGAGTATAAGTAATTAATAGTGAAGCTGGTAAGGTCAACTTTCGCAATTCAAGCTACCATTTAAGTTTCAACAACAAATTAACTAAATCAGATCAGGACGTTGCAATGGTTTTTGAGAAATATTTTACTGATATTCCGATCTTAGCCACTAAGTCACTGAATTCTTCTCCTGCTGTCGCCAAATTATTACTTTACACAAATCTAAATGCATGTACCAATAATTTTATATTTCATAAAGTATTACTACCTAAAAGATATTGTAAAATATTTTAAAACAATTGATATTAAGAAAACCACAGATTTGTGAAGAATTATCGTTAAAGTTATTGCGTTTATAATATATATAATCGCATCTCTATCAACTATCTATTATTTTTAATACTAGTATCGAATCTGGTGTGTTTCCTGATTTAATGAAGCATAGTAAAGTAATAGCCTTTGCAATATAAGTAATAACCTTTATTTAAATCTTATAGTATATTGGACGCCGCCAATTTTAGACCTAATTCTGTACTGCCAACACCTAGCAAAATTTGAAAAACTTTTTTAATGTAATTATTTTACTACATAAAAATCAATTCGGTTTTACAAGGGGTCGCTCGACAACTGATGCGTGTGTTGAGTTGATTAAATATACCTTTAATGCATGAGAAATTCACATGATGCTTTGGATATATTCTGTGACCTATCCAAAGTCTTCGATTGTGTTCACCATAAAACATTAATTAAGAAATTTCAACACTACGATGTAAGAAGTGATGCTCTTAAATAAAAATTTCACATTTAAGTAAAAAAATGAAAAAGTCATTGTTTCATTATTTTATTAGTTAGTGAGTTCTTGGGTGTGCCTCAGGGCCCAGTTCTCGGCTTCTCTTTGTTTCTAATATATATTATTGACTTACCTTACATAGTGGGGGATAACCACGATATAGTATTATTTGCTGATGATACCTCATTAATTTTTAAATTAAAACGACACTTATTAAATTGTGACGAGGTAAATAACGTTATATCTAAATTATTAAATTGATTTAATGTTAATAATTTGCATTTAAATGGTACTAAAATTAACTGTATGAAATTCGTAATTCCGAATGTCAAACATGTTAGTACTAATGTTATTTTAAATGGGGAGGAGCTGAGTCTTCTTGATACCATACACCACCATTTTTCTTGGAATCGCACTATACATAAAGCTTCAATGGGGTCCCATATACCAAAACTAGCAATCAGACTTAGGTCTGCAGCATATGCTGTAAAAGAAGATTAGAAGTCTTATCAGTGTTGAAACATCTAGACTAGTTTACTTTAGCTATTTTCATAGCATAATGTCGTATGGTATTTTGCTATGGCGACACGTGACTGACGTTGAAATTATTTTTTTCAGAAGAGGGCCATTAGAACAATATATGATTTAAAACCTGAAGTGTCCTGAAGTGTGTGAAAATTTTTAAGCAATTAATATATTAACTTTGGCCTATCAATAAATTTATGAGAATGTTATATAAGTACACGAAAATAAACGTAGTTTTACCAAAATAAGTGATATTCATTCTGTAAATACTAGGAACAGACACAAGCTAGTAGTACCAGTTACTCGACTCCACCGAGTCCGTCATTCATTTTTGGGACGATGTAGATGCTTTTACAACAAAATCCCAGAAAATATACAAAACCTGCACAAAGTTCAAAAACTTTATTAAACTAAGTTTGTGTGAAAAGGGTTGTAGGGATACAGTAGTTAAATTTTGCTGAATTGACACTTAGCACTTATGTCAGGAGTTCGCGCGGCGGCGAACGCCAGTCGTTCCCCGTCACTG
Organism: Parnassius apollo; assembly: GCA_907164705.1. Classification (NCBI taxonomy): domain Eukaryota; kingdom Metazoa; phylum Arthropoda; class Insecta; order Lepidoptera; family Papilionidae; genus Parnassius; species Parnassius apollo. The sequence continues at coordinate 3,343,159 of CAJQZP010000233.1, read as the reverse complement.
CCCACGCTAGACTGCTACTAAATAGGAAATATTATTGTATCGCCAATATCAATTTCTTTATCTGTGAAATTGTGGATTCCGAATAGAAACATCAATGACATTTGTGGCTTTTATTACAGAACCCAATGGGCACCTTCTGCACCTTCTGTGAGTCATAATACTGGATTGTTAGGCATAAGTAACTAGTACCAACACGCACGTATATTGTTAAGAATAACATTCGTACATTGGTGACCCCTACATGATTTGAACCCGTACAGGGTTATTATAATATTAAGAAATTTATGGATGACAATAACCCCTGGGAAGGGTGATCGCTACCAAGCTATTTCTCATTTTCTAACGTTCTTCCCAGGACAGAGGATTTTTCCGAACCAGTGGTAAATTAAAGAAAAGTGACAATCAATAAGTATTATTTATAATCTATATTGAATAAAAGAGTTTCTTTGAATAAAACTAAATTTACGAATTTTATCGCGTTTATTTCACTACTTTTACTTAATTTTAATTCCCGACGTTTCGGGTGCTTTACAGCGCCCATGGTCAAGGGGGGGACTGAGATGTTTGACATCAAACATCTCAGTACCCCCTATTTATGTTTCCAGCGTAAAATAGCAGCTTAATACTGCTGTGTTTCGTATGGTGAGTATAGAGAACCGGAGACCCCTTTTTACCGGAAACGAGGTATTCCATCTCAGTCCTCAGGGGTGACAACGCGTCTGCGTTTTGATTCTTAATCGTGGATAAATGTTTCGCTGATGTCTATATGTTCTTTACCCTTACCTTTGGTTGCTTGTCAATGACACCCTTATAATAAACTTCACCCTTTTGTGTTTAGAGGTGTCCATGAACAAAGTTGTTGCATACTGATAAACTTGTTGACGGCTCAAATGTGCATTGTCTATTGGCTGCGGCGCTGGTGATAAGGTTATTTTTTAAAGTTATTTTTTCAAATATCTGATCTAGCAGATGTTAATAATGAACAAGCGATATTTATTCTTAAATATATAATGTACAAATAAACTAGCATAATAAATATATAATATAACTGTCCATATCGACGGTAATTCCTAACTAAGAAACAACTGAATTAGTAACCAAAGTAGCCTATGGAAACCTGCAACCAACTTCATACTTCATACATTGAATACTACAAGTGCATTGGTTACCTTCCAAATAAACTAAGTATGGTAGAATCACGCTGCAGCTATATTATGGTTGTATTATGAATGGGTCGGCTCGACCGGGGAAGGACCACGCTCTCACAGAATACCAGCATAAAATAGCAGATTAATACTGCTGTGTTTCAAATGGTAAGTGTAGAGATCCCGAGACCCTTTTTACTGCAAACGAGGCATTCCATCTTAGTCCTTATGGGTGACAACATATCTGCGTTTTGAATCTTAATCGAGAATAAATCTATCTGTATATGAGTCACAGCATTCACTTACCATCAGGTGGATTGTGTGCTTATTTTTTACACTTATTCTATAAAAAAGATATGAAGTCATCATTACAGTCCATCAGAAGTCCACCGCAGGAATCGGCCTCCTCTATACATTGCCTCTTAGAAATTCGCCATAGCTGCCACGCTTGGCAGGCGAGCGTTTACTATTACCGTGACTGTGACCGTTTTATTATTATTATTCAGGTATATTAGAATGATGCTCCTGCACATCTCTTATTGCAGTTTCATAATATGTTGTAGTGGATAACCCTAGGCCGTCATTACATGGCACTATGTCACATTGAAATGCAGTGTTTTTCTCACTTTGGATAATTGTAGTTGAGTTTTGTGATAAAGTAAAAAAATAGGATCGTCTAATAACCATATTCTAAGACAGACGCGCGAAAAAATGGTACGTATCCGCGAACACCACGCTAAGCGGCGAGGCGAGACGCAGCAGTACCGATGTTACGTCTCGCTCCATTTCCAATACGCTCTCCATTGCACGCACGTTGTCCATCCTCCGCCCGAGAAAATCCAGGACTTCTTTAATTTTTAGAGGAAACGCTTTCTTTCACATTCTTGTGGCCCACGTCCGATTGAATTGAATTTTTTATTGCAGTGCTGAGCAGCGAAAACATATAATTTTTTATCTTTCTTTGGCGATGCTATCTACCTCGGCTACCGCAAGCGATTTTTCCGGAATTTCGAGAAAAGAGCCTACTCCTTTTTAAAAGGCCAATAGGTGCGTTACTTGCCGAGGGAAGGGCTGGAGTACTACCCTAACCGCCCTGGTCTCGGGTAGGCACCGTTTGATCGCTACAAAGCTGATTCTTAATATTTACGTACTTAAATGTATAAAACATCATATTGTAAATTAATACTTGAAAATTCCGCGTGGGTTTCTTGCAGGTTCTTTTTAAGACAGAGCTTTTTTCTGTACCAGTGGTCCCAACCAATTCACAACTCACTCATTCAACCAGTAGGTAATTATTTTGTTGGCAACCTCTTTAAAGTCTTTACTACAATCTCTACTCTGTGCGACAGTTTGATCGTAGACTGTTATATGTCTAACAATTGACCTTAGTGGTATAAACGTAAATGTTTAATTTTATTTAATAAATTTTAATTTTCCTCCATATAAACATTAAAAATGCCTAATCTTATACTCCTCTGTGCGCACTATCAGCTAAGAACGTCTATTTTCTGTGATGCTTGTGCCTTTAGCCAATACTGCTCTTACAGCTTCATCTGACTCAGGGCTCGCGGCCTAAAAAGCCAAATTATCAGCTAAGATGATAATTTGACTATAAAAATATGACATCATTACACTACAGTATTCTCATCCAATTTCTATAGAAACGTTTGTTTTGACAACTCCTAAAAAGTATTTCAATTGACTAACGTAGCAAATACAGAATTTAATATATTTCTAAGTCTTTCCTATGCGGTTTGCAGCATGGTGTCCCTACGCAATAAATAATATAAGAGTAACAATGGGTCTATAAGCCTCGGGAGCAGATGTAGCCAGATATCGTCGAGGTCTGACGGTTTATCAGTTAAGTTAGAATCGCTGACGAAATCATTAACAATGAGGGCTTAATTATTTGCATAAGTGTTCACGTGGGTAGGTAGATAACTCGATAAGTATGTAATGATGAAACGCCAGTAGGTTCTTAGGGCTAGATAATGGTATAACTATCCCGTTTAGCAGTCTCAAAGTTGCGAAACATCTGGTGCTGCAATCTAAATTTGCCTGCTACAGCGCACCGGACACTTCCTTGCCCTAAAACCCATTCACAAATAAGAGAAGGCCTGTGCCCAGCAGTGGGACGTATGTAGGATGTAACTTTAACTTTATGTGATATATTTCTTTATTGAAATAAAATTAAATGAATGATTTCTATTTAAGAAATACTATTACATAATACTACTTATTAAAAATAATACTTATTTTTTATTTATCACTGGTTCGGAGAATACATCTGTCCCGGGAAGAACAGTAAAAAAAAACCCAGCAAAATATCCTGTAAATAATAAGCAAAAAACTACCCACTTCTTCGGGAATCTGCTACAGACTGTGGTAACATTGTTCGATATTATTGACAGTTACTCGGTATTGCGCACGTGCTCGCTTGCCATCTGTCGTGTGAACAGTCAATCCATTCAGCAATTACTGTCTATAAAAGTCCTCGCTTAACATAGGTCCCTGATATAAGGATTTTGACCTAGTTGCCACCCTTAGCAGGCGGATTGGCAACATATTTAGGCAAAAAAAAAAAAAATTTTGAGTTGTTATCAGGAAGATAATGCAATCCATCACCGGTTTAAAATTTCCTCTGTCGTCTCTCACGATACCCACGGGACGATACGGGATAGTGGATATTCTTATACCGCCACTACACGGTATATTCATGTAAATGGTATAACAATACAAATAATCAGTTCAGTTTCCCTGAGTTTTATAATTGTTTTTGTAAATTGTAATTCTTTATTTTACTATTAAAGTAAACGCAACACAGGTTTTCTGTTATTATTGAGCTTCTGTAAAATTCACTACAAACGCTTAGCCCCTGTGGTAAAGTTAGTAAAATCTACTACAATCTCAGTACAATGGTGTAGTTAACATATATGTATATATATATATATATATATATATATATATATATATATATATATATATACAACATGGCAACATTACGGACTGCTGTTCGTCGCTCTTTGCCTGTCTTAATAAGAGTGTAAAAAATAAAAATAAACATAAAAAATCACTTATATCAGAATGTGAAACGTAAACTATTTTTCTAAAGTACTATCTTAATAAATTGTAAATTTAAATTTTTAAATCAGCTGCAAAATATCGTCTAAATAGATTTACTTATACAGCCCAACGATGTAGTGGCATACGCATATAACATAACTTAACCAAATTCGATGAGCTACGTGATTTTCAAGGAAAAAAAATTATACGAATCGGATCTTTAAACTATGAAAATGGGCGTTAATATGGTTCTTAATTCATTACGCGCCAAATGCAGAAGTGGCTTTACATTTTGTATCTAAATCCTACCTTCAAGTACGCCATCTGCGCATGAATTTGCTGTATATGGTATTGTGGGTCGAATAGAAATTGTAAATTATAGTATAATTATCTGTGAAAAAAATACTTTTTACATGTTAAAACTAGGTGCTTAAACATTTGGCAAAAAGTCTGGATGTTAATTCTTAAAGAAGGTTATTTTTTAAATAATGGTGCAAGAATATATTAACATTCCATTATTGACGGCACCGTGGTTTTTTCGTAGTTGGTTTAGCATTGGGTTAAATCACTAAGAGCCGCGGGTTCGAATCTCGCGCGGAACTAGTACATGAATAACATACATGTAATTGGATGTAATGGATGTTTGTCCTCATGCAATTCATGTATGTAAACTGCCTCTACGATACAGGAAAAGATATTAGTCTGGGAGTGAAACTAAACGTTTTTAAGGAATTTACATTTTACTATTTCTGGTTTAAGATTCAAATTTCAATGTTAGTGTTAATACTCTTTTTTTTTCTCCTTTATCACCTGTAACAGTCCTCTTTCATTGTAGGAGCGAGAATCAAATAGGAGAGTAAAACCCAACTATGACAAAAACGAGGTTTTGTTAACGGTTCAAGGCAAGAGTGAATTCGAATCGTCGACGACCGACTTCTTTCTGATCGTAGGGATGTTGCATCCCTTCGCATTTTCTATCCCATTTTCGATCAATGCAGAATTAACTTACTGTATCTTGAAGTCTTGTAATAGAAAGCTTGGGTAGTTTTAGTTTTATTAAAGACAGGATTTCTAGGAGGTGATAGTACCCAGCCTCCATCTCTATTTAAATTTGTTGTTTTTTTTTTAAATTTAATAACCTCACGTTTTATTTAATAGGTGATAATGATAGATACAGGTGACCCAGCGCCACAAAAAAATTAATAAAATTTAACGCGATAAAATACAATATAGTAAAAAATAGAAAATATATTAAAAAATCATAAACACTATACGATTAAAGATCCTCCTCCTTCTTAAAGTCGGTTAAAATAAAAAAATAAATCATAATTATCCATGTTATATGCGAAACTTTAATCGTTGTTGAATAACTGCTGCGTTGTGATTCTAATAGCACATAAAATAAAGCTATTGTATAATTTTTAGCTATAAACTTGCTGTTCAGTTAGCTCCTGGTGTTGGAATGGAGCTGGCCTCGTAATTTAAACTTAGCACGATTTTTAATAGTACCTTACTTATTGCATATATACTGTTCAAAATTGTTCTTGTACTTTAGGAAAAATTAAAATACGTTTGTAATTTTTTTTAAAAAACTGATAAGCATTATCCTAATAGTCGATATTGAACATAAATTTTTTTTATTACAGATTAAGTATTTTAAATATGTATCGTGTTATTTTGTTTATGTATGATGTTATTTTATTTACTTAAACATAATGTATATAAGTACCTGTTTATACATTTATTATTTATTCCTTATTTTATAGTACATATTAAGTACTTATGTGTATTTTTACCAACTATATTTTGTATACTACAGGTATTTTATTTATTTGCATTTTATTATACCTAATACCTTATATTTTTCAATTCATCTAGGCTTGACTGGTATAGAATCCCATAAGGCGTTAAAGAGGCCCTTTATATCTCTTATTATAAAGTGTGTAGTAAAGATTAAATAAATAAAATAAACGTAAATATTTTCGTTTACTAGGTTTCGAGTAGGCATAGACATTTTTAAGAATGCGCCTGCTGGCTTCCCATATACCATACGACATAGCATATTGAGCTATTTCTTCCACCATCGGAGAATCCAACGCTCGAAAATAATCATCAAAATTGGTTTATTCAGAATAACGTTCTGAGGGGACATAAAAAAATACAGTCGAATTGAAAACCTCCTTCTTTTTTTTTTGAAGTCGATTTAAAAGTAGTTTCATTCAAATGCATAGCTTACAGCATTACTATTAAAATATTTAAGGACCAATAATCTGGCAAATCAAGATTTAAACGATAATTTCTAGCTTAGTAGCGTTAAAATGCGAAGCTTGCAAGATCCGTTGAAGAAACCGCATAGTCACAACGAGAGTTTCGTAGTTATGCCTCGCCTTTCGTTTACTCTCGATTTAACGATGGCTATAATGGGTTTATTCTACGTCCGGGAAAATGAGTTCTTCTAACCGAGTATTGCAAGGTGTTAGAGATTCTCGTGAAGTGAAACGTTTACTGGCTGGACTGGCTGTTACGCATGCCCGTTTCACATGATCTATAGCAGTCAAATGCTGCGGAACTTTTATTACCTATTGTTACAAATTTTTATTTGCTCATTTTATAACGCAACGAAACTTCATTATTATTATTTTAAGTATTTACAATTGTATGACGGTTATCAACCCTACAAAAAAGTGTAGGGTCCTACTCCTAAAGTTGTATTTCTTAGAAAAACATTGGAATTATAAACTTTACTTTAAAATGTAGTACGGTCCTACTCCTAATATTGCATTTCGTATGAAAACATTAGGGTGATAAACCTTACTATAAAATGTAGTAGGCTCCTACTCCTAACGTTGTATTTCTTAGGAAAGCATTAGGGCTATAAACCTTACTATAAAATGTAGTTGGCTCCTAGTCCTAACATTGTATTTCTTAGGGAACATTAGTCTTATTTCTAACGTTGTTTTTTAAAGGAAAACGTTGAGGTCTATAAACCTTACTATAAAATGTAGTAGGGTCATACTCGTAATATCGTTTTTCTAAGGAAAACATATGGGTAAAAGCCTTACTACAAAATGTAGTAGGTTCTACTCCTAGCGTTGTATTTCTTAGGTAAACATTAAGGTTATAACCCTTACTATAAAATGTAGTAGGGTCCTACGCCTAACAATGCGCGACGTGACGAATCCTGTATGTCACAGTAATTAAAACATAACATTTCGAAAGTATGTGAAGTCCGCCAACGTGTTGGCGGACATTTCATTGCACTGAAACCCTTTCAGTGATAAGAGGTGGACAGTACCCAGCAGTGAGACGTATATAAGTTGTAACTTTACTTATTTTTTTAAAGGAACAGGGTTTAAATTATAGTACTTGAAACCCTAAGGTAGTAGAAGTCTATCATCCATCACTTACAGCCCATCAAAAGTCCATAGTTGAACATAGGCCTTCACTAAGCATTTTTGCTATAGTTGTTACGCTTGGCAGGTTTTTCCCTAGATTGTTTCCTCTGACGTCTCTTACGACAGTGTAGTGGATATACTTGCACTGCCACTGCACGGTCAATGTAAACACATTGAATAAGTACATACTTCAATTAATATGATTTACTTTCCCTTTCCACTATAGACGTGTGAAATGCAAATTTCGCACCTATTCGAGAAACATTTAGATGTAACGCGTGAAGCCGTTTGTTTTGTTCACGAGATAATTAGCGCCGGAACATAATAAAATAACTTTTTAGGTTAAATGAAATTTTTTGAATAAAGTCATCGTCGCGTTCTATCTTGGTCGGGCTGAAGTTAGTCGCGAGTAGCTGAGCATGTATGGTCCGTTCGCTTGGTATGGTCCGGTCGCCTTTGTGTCGCATCACCTTGGCACGTGCCGCATCATGTGCCGCCGCGAAATCAAAGGTCAGATCAGATCACACCGAGACGCGCCGCGGCAATATTTTATAGCGGAATAGCATTTTTTAAGTACAAAATATAACTTTATTTACTATACAAAAAGGTACACATTTTATTGAGATAATTTGAAAAGCATCACGACGCAGCGGCGCTTCATCGGTAGGCGAAGCGTGCAAGAGCGGTGTGCTACCAGCGACATCACAATGCGGCTCGCGACGTCACGATGTGTTACGCGGCGACGCGCTGCGCCGTACAAAACCACTAGAAGCTTCAAGCATCGTCGCGTCGCGTTTCTATGAGATCTGACCCTAAAAACTAGATACACCAATAAGCTCATTAATATTAACATATCACAAATACACAGTCATAAATAATTACTTCTGTACGCAACAAAGTCTTCTAACTACATGATAGAATTTGTGTTTTCCACTACAATCACTTCATAGCGCGGTTTAAAATTCTACAGCGATATCTGTTGAGCGAGAATAAAATTATTATCCAGTTTCAATGTTATCGTTTTTATGAGCTGGGGGTCATAAAGGTTTATATATTTAAAATTATTATATACGTTTGTTTGTTTAAGAAATAAAATTTGACTAACTTTCTAGCCGATTTCAATAATATTAATTTGTTCGTTTTTTCAACCGACGAAAAAACGGAGGAGGTACTCAAGTCGACGCGTATATATATTTTTTATGTTCTAGTCCGATTATGATAATTCTTTTTTATTGGATAGGGTACCTCGAATTTGGTCCCATATTGAAAAAAAAATGTTCTACCTTAGGGTAGGAAAATAGGGGTGATTTATTTCAGAGTAGTCCGATTTTGATAATTCTTTTTTGTTGAGTAGGGTATACCTCTAAATTGGTCTCATATAAATATGAAAAAAAAAATTACCCTAGGGTGGGAAAATAGGGGTGATTTATTACAGAATAGTCCGATTTTGATAATTCTTTTTTAGTTGGATATATCTCTTAAATGGGCTCATATAAACTTGAAAAAAAATACCCTAAGGGTGGGAAAATAGGGGTGATTTATGGTTTACTCATAGATTTTAATGCTGAGTTGTATATTACAACATTACTGTGGAACGTAACTGTCTCGTTGCCCCAGTGGCCGTAACCGTGAATTCTGATCATGAGGTACCGGGTTCAAATCCAGTTATTAGGTTTTTCTGTCAAACAACTCTCAGTAGCGTCTCGGAGTCAAGAATTTAGCTGTGTTTCATTCACCCCCGTGCCTCAGCAACCACGTTAAGCCGTTGGTCCTGCGCCTGATATCTCTACGGTCGTTTTGAATCACCGTTCTATCGGAGTGAGGAATAGAGAGTGAAATGTGCATACACAAGTGCACTATAATCTTGTTCTGCAAAGATGGCTTTATTCGTCGTATTGGAACTGACCACGGTGACCGAATTGCAGTCCGAAGAACATTTTAATATGCTCTATCTTAACCATATTTTGAGTTATGCTGTTGTGTTTCATGGGGATCGACAACCGGCGGTCAAAGCATTCTATTCCCATTATTACTGGTAACAAGGCAATCGATATTATTCTATGGCATTTTTTTAAAATAAAGGTGACAAGCGAGCGAATCTGTCCTCGATTAAAAATCAAAATGCAGATACGTTGTCACCCCTGAAGACTTAGATGTGATGCCTCGTATGTACGTATCCAGTAAAAAGGATCTCCGGTTCTCTTCATTGATCATACGAAACACACAGCAGTAATGAGCTGCTATTTTACACTGATATTATGTTAGAGCGTGGTCCTACCTGGTTGAATACTCAAAGTACCTCGCCTATTCGTGCTACAACCATAATATATATACAGCCGTGGCTCTACTACATATAACTTTACGTTCATTAGTTTCAAATTATTGATAATTATGCTGTAAATATTTTAATAGTAATCACAGGCTTATTATGAAGTGTATAAAGTGATGTAGGATTTCCATATAACATTGCACAAAAAAATAAAACAAAAGTTCCAGTCCCAAAGTTTCGTGCTACAACCATAACATAGCAGCAACATGGTCTTCAGGGAGTATATAATGCAAAAAGCTAATAGGTGTCTATGTAACACTTACCATCAAGGGGACTGCATTTATCTATCATCATCTCATTAAAAATATTCGTTTTCAATAAAAATTAGGTTATGATGGGATGCCTCGTTACATGTGAAAAGAGTTTGTGTGCTCCTTTCCGGGCGAGTCCACCCATCTGGACAATAAAATAGTTGCAGCGTGACTCTACCGTGCTAAAAGCAAGGCTCTACCACGTCAAAAGCTCTTGGCATGGTATAGCCACACTTAGAGCGTAACGCTCCACTACGTTAAGAGCGTAGCTCTATTACGTCAAGAGCTTGGATTTACCACGTCGAGAGCATGTCTCTCCATGTCAAGAGCGTAACTCTACCACGTCAAGAGTTTGGTTCTACCACGTCAAGAGCTTGGGTCAACTACGTCATGAGCGTGGCTCTACCACGTCAAGAGCATGGCTCTACCACGTCAAGAACGTAACTCTACTACGTCAACAACTTGGATCTACCACGTCAAGAGCTTGGATCTACCACGTCAAGAGCGTGGCTCTACCACATCAAGTGCAGTGCAGTCAAATGCAGTTGAAAGAGAATTACAGCTTGCTTATACAAATCTAAAAATTTTGAAAATACAATTATGGTCGAATTTCGTCCACTAGGAGGCTTGTTATTTATAAATAGTTAAACACTGCAATGTCAATCCACGAAATATCGACAAATTATCTAACTTTACTAGCTTTTTAATAATATTTTTAAACGTTAATAAGTAGTACTGATTTGTAAATTGTATCGTTGAATTAAAAAATTAGTTGTTACGACAAAGTTGAAGGCTGGAACATATCACGATAGCGTGCTTCAAGCCTCGCCCGTGCTTCAGGGAGTGCTAGTTGCCTGCCGTGGTCAAATGCAGCCGCGTGACAGCTCCCGGGTGTGGCCCGTACTCTGTCCACTTTTAATTTAAAGTTATTTTAGTAAAGCCATTTAAGGGCAAGCAGACTATACGAAGTTGTATATTTTTAAAAGGCGATAAACGAGCACAAATACCAGACAGTAAGTGGATACTGTAGCCCATAGACATCTACACTTATCCTCGATTAAGAATCAAGAGATGCCTTGTCACTCCTGAGGATATAGATGGAATGCCCTTTATCCAGTAAAAAGGGTTTCTGGTTTTCTATACTCACCATACGAAACACATTAAGCTGCTATTTTACGCTGGTACTCTGTTAGAGCGTGGTCCTTCCCCGGCAGAGCCGACCGTATCGTGTTACAACACCTGCAGCGTGACTCTTCCATGTAAACATAAGGAAACTAAGTTTGCCTCTGATATCTTAATCACCGATATTGATAGCTATATTAAAACGGTGAAGAACATAACGCAGTATTTAAATACATAATGAATTTATAATTTTTTTTAAAAATTAATATAAAATATTGACAACATCGCAATAAAGTCAGTGCAGAGTAGGAGACGATAAGGAGTGTTATAGCTCAAAATGCGATACGTGGCAATACGCGTAATTTAGTGGCAATATGTGTCACAAGGCTCTTTTAGGTATGAAACAAAAGACCCAAAACCCGAAATCTGGACATGTCCTGACTGAGATTAATTTAGCAAAAGGCGATAGTCAAAAAACGCCATGAATTAACCTACTCAGATGGAAATATCCATGAACACCGAGCAGATTAATATTATGTAGCTACGGACTTTCTGGCGGGAGGTCCAGTACCTCAATTCTAGCTTAACATCATGTGATGATACAATAGGCTACTTAGAAATACATAAACATTTTTGAAAAATAGATCTCAACCGATCTCAGTATAATTAACTTGGGTGAGTTCGAAGAAACTACCCATAAACTGAAAACCGACATGGATTAGCAAGATTAAGACCTCTTGGGGAACGATATAGAAACACGGAGTCCTGGAGGACTGTGACGAGGATATCATGCATGTCATAACAGGCTGTCCAATAAAAATAGGGGTCGACTTGGCGAACCGTGAGCGAGTGGATATGCGACGTGCAGGTGGTGCGATATCGATGTATGACGACTAGGAAATAGAAATGATGGTGTCACTGCTACATCCACATCCGTGCACAATTGTCGTGTGCCTCATGAGCCATTCTGTTCGCGATACGTTTTGCTTTTTTTATGTAAGAGGGGGTAAACGATCTTATGGCTCACCTGGTCGTAAGTTATTACCGTTGCCCATGAACAACTGCAACACGAGAGGAGTTGCAGGTGCGGTACCGGCCTTTAAAACCGACTAGCCTCTTTCCTTGAAGCTCCCTAAATCGCATCGGTCCGGAATATCGATGATGGTAGCCGATTTCACAAGGAAGTTGTGCTAGGAAGAAAATTTCTGGCAGATCGCACAATGGTGGACCACCGATCATCCAGATGATATAGATAGTATGTATGTATAAACCTTCGCCCATGAATATCTGCAACACCATTATCGGCCTTTAAGAAAGGTTTGGTAGAATGGGTAAAATAATTATAATCAATAGCCCTTGACCAATATTTGTTGAACCTCTATGAGTAAAAAAAACATCCGTTGCTATATAACGATCCTTTTGAAGTTCCGATGTAATAATCGACAAGTAAACTCCAAACCTGTTCACAATGTTGCTTTAGGATCACTTTTCAAGAATTTTCCGTACATCGCTATCGGACCGAAATAGAATTATCTATTAAAGGAAGATTTACATATTTTTTTTAAATATTTACTCATAATGTTTACATTTGATAACGAGTGTGTTTTAGCTCGGTAACTACTAACGTCTTAAATTTATATATACTTGATAGATTGCGGTATAATTGACCTTTATGATAAAACCTTCGTGTAGCTTGAGAGAATCTATTACCCCATATCATCTCGTGGGTATAGATGGAGATGACAGATGGAAGAAACAGAGGATGGGTGGCAACATCATCCGAATAAGCATAATATAACATAAACACTCACGCCTGTCACCCATGGAGGTAGGCAGAGAATATAGACTTCCATTTGGCATGATCATGACACACCTCTCTCCCCTCTTTTACATCCTACGCATAGATGATCGTCAGTTAAGGGTACACATAATCTGGCCCATCTTCAATATATCGCCAATATGGTCAATAAACTGGAGATGGTAGCAGCATTTTCCTAATAACAACTAAAAATGAAAATAAACTGCGGTTGCCAAACTGCCTCGCAAGTTCAAGGCTGTGAGGTTTTTATCTTAGTGTATCATAATACATAAACACATAGGCCATTCACCCAGGGGGGTAGACAGAGACTACAGACCTCCATTTAGCACGATCTTGACACACCTCTCTCGCCTCCTCTACATCCATATACCTAACCATAAATGCTCTTCTGTTAAGTGTAGGTACTTTTAATTTGGCCTATTTTCAATATATCGCCAATATGGTCGATAAACTTTCGTCTAGGGTGCCTTTTGCCGACTCGGCCGTCCACTTTTGCAACATACATTTGCTTTTTCACCTTTTCCTCGTTCTTTCTTACTACATGACCAAACCACCGAACCGAATTCCTTTCTTAATACTGGTCACAAAATCATCTAAATTAATTGACCTTTATAATAGAATCTACTACGTAAAATCATCCTGTGGGTGTCGTATGTAGCAGAGAGAAATAACATCGTTAGAAATGGGCAAGAACATTTTCCTAAGCGAAATTCAAAATATTAAAAAAGTGCGGTTGACATCTGCTAAAGGTGGTAAATATGGCAGGTAACCCCGCGATGAGACAATTTATGGGGGTGGCCTATGTGAAACAGTGGAACTTTGAGAGACTGTAGTAAATGAACGATTAACAAAAATAGAACTGGTAGGTTTAGAATTGTCATGACAGACTTTCAGAAGTCCACTGCTCGAAAAGCTACCCCCAAGGATTGCCACAAAGCAATAAATTTAAAGCTAGGATTTTTAATCATCGTAATCGTCTTACTTCCTAGGAGGCAACCGCGTTCGATCACCGGCTGCGCCAATGAAATTGTTAATTGCAAATTAAGACATTTGGAAAGCAAATCAAAAAGGAATAAAGTTTTATTACAATATTGATTAACTTGTTAAATAACACTACAAAAGAACTTTATTTTGTGAGAAATTGAATCGCAGATATGTAAAAAAAACATTTGCTATGAAACATTTAGAATTTTGAAAATCTACTATTTCTTATATTTACGCGAACACTATATTAAAAATAAAACGAGTTTTACGGATTGTATCGCGTTTAATTTTAACTTACTAATTTCCGACGTTGCGAGTGCTTTACAGCAACCATTGTCCTAGAGGTGACTCTCCTCTTGAGCGTGGCTGGAAAGTTAAAATTAACGCGATGAAATCCATAAAATTAGTTTCATTTAATTTGGAAACTCTGATGGCAGTTAATAGTATACTCCTCACAAAAATGGTGTAACTTTCGGTGTAAAAACAAAAGACCTATAGAGGACATGTGAAGTTTGTTAACTCTAGTAGGGTCACGTGGCTGACTTGGTTGTAAAATAATCCTTGCATTTACAGGTATGATATTTTCATGTAACAGAAACAGAAACTTTTTTATTCAATATAGATTATAAATATGTAATATTTATTAAAAGTCATTTTTTTATTTAACACACTTGGGGAAAAACCTTTGTCCTAGGAAGCACCAGCAAGAAACTTATATATATTTTTAATAGCAACTTACAATATATATATTTTTTTGTAATTTGTATATTCACTGATATTAGACACTCTTTTCCTGTGAGGTATGTTACTCAACGTCTTCGTTAATTGCGAACCAAATGTAATGATTCCTTTTGAAATTAGAACTTCTTTTTCCGTTTGTCTTCGTTGTGATTTGAGATTCGATGAAACGAAAAGGCTACATTAATAAGAGACAAACATATAAGTAAATCTATAAGATTTAGCCTGCATGAGAAGGAGATAGAATACAGTATATAGTGTTACCTATTATCTTAGTCTCCTTTTCTGAAGGTTTCAGTTTTACCGCGTGTGAATCATGTCTTACCAGATCGTTACTTCCTCTAGAGGAGGAATGCCATACACTTCGCCTGCCGGTACGACGCTGCCACTTTAAAACCTTTTATCCCCATCGGTTGTCGATTCGTCGAGCTATATGGCGGGCCCATTGCCACTTCAGCTTAATAATACGTTGGGCTATGTCGGTTACTCTGGTTCCACTGTGGATATTCTCGTTCCTAAGTTTATCACGCAGAGAAACTCCGAGCTCTCTGTCCAAAGCTCGCTGAGCGGCGTTGAGCTTCCTTATACGGCCAGCAGTGAAAGACCACGTCTCAGCTCCATAGGTAATCACGTGCCAGTAATGCCAGTGATATCCATCATTATGAGAGAAAAAATAATAAAATTTTGGCTTGTAATGTTCCCAAATCTTCTCAAAATTAAACGTTTAACGAAAAGTAATAGCCGACCTCAAAGAACTAAAAGAATAAAATTATTTCCACATCTAACAGATGCTGCTGCCCATCTCCTGCCTGTCTCCCTCTGTCGCCTCTTACGACACCCACAGGAAGATATGGGGTAGTGGATATTATCACACCGTCACTAGGTGGCTCAGGACCGTGTTTTGTGGCATTTCTTGGGTGAGGCTTTTGTTCAGCAGTGGACTTGCGAAGGGCTGTAATGATAATAATTATAGATGCAAAAGTCGGTGCTACGATATAGTGTGTAGAAATGAAGCCACGACTTCTGAAGTAATCAGGAGTTAATGCGAAAATTATTTAATTATTGTTAGTTCTTTGAAGTTAGCTTAATTTTTTTTATTGAATAAGGGTGGCAAACGAGCACACAATCCACCTCGTGGTAAGTGGTTGCTGCGGCCCATCAAAATGCAGATGCTTTGTCAACCGTGAGGACTACAATGGAATGCCTCTTTTCCAGTAAAAAGGGTCCCCGGTTCTCTACACTCACCATACGCGTTGTACACATGAGTGTTAAGCTGCTATTTAACGCTGGTATTCTGTGAGAGCGTAGTCCATTTCCGATCGAGGTCACCCATTCGCGCTAAACCTATACTACTAATATAGCTGCAGCATGGCTCATCGATTCCGATTAACCAGGATGAACAGAAATACAGACAAAATTCTTAAAATGGTTATTCATATCTTACTGGCATGCCAATAGCCCTTCAGCTTAATTAAAGTACTACAGACACTTTAATTTTATTTGTATATATAGGTTAATTAGAAATTATGAACACTTACGTAAACTTAATGATGAACTAATGTGAAAGCTTGTTAAACCGCACCCAATTTAAACAAATTACACGGGAGAAAGTGATTCGCATCTTATTTTTAATAAATCTCGAACACAACTCGACCGGTTCGTCCGTCCATTTATCCTATCTCGTGCTTTTTTGTAACTCATTACGTGTGCTGTAAATTACTGAAATTTATGGCGGGAAAAAATCTCGGCTAATTATTTTGTGCAATCAGGGAATGTGATAATCTAAATGTACTAATCTTTTTACATTTTCACTTATGGCAACAGAAAAGTTGCTTAGAAATTCTAAGTGTTCATTGCCGGTCCGAGACAAGTTCTAGGATGTAGCTAGAAAGCTACAATTTATTTATATGTGTGTATTGTTTACGTTATTTTCGCTTGTACAAATTAAGTCAGTTGTTGATGCTTATACTGACAATATCCCAAAGTAAATATTTGCATATGTATGGTATACTGAGTCCAATGTCAAAAACTTAATAGTCTGTGGCAAAATAGCCGCACGGAGTAGTCGATAATTTCTTGTTGCCAAATTATTTTTAAATGTTTCCAATAAATAATAACTCATGTTTCTTTTTCAAAAGCGTGTTACGTAATATGTCAATGCACAAAATGTGTTTACTTTATATTTCGTATATTAGATAACTGTGTTTAATGTATTAATTAATGTGCTGTTGAAAATGAAATGTAGCTTGCTTCATAAAAAAAACTTAATAAATTAATGAATTCCGGTCGAATTTTGACCACTAGGGAGCCATTATTAACAAATATGTAAAAACTTGTAGAGATATGGGGATTGTTCGATCAGTCACATAAGACCTTATCCTCTTTTTACTTTATCTCATAGATACTTTTTACGAAATCGAAATTAAAATTGCTACGGAAAACTTGATCCGTTTCTTTCTCCACGATTTCGGAATCGCGGCGCAAGTAGAGGGCAGTATTGAAGTAAAGTTACAATCTAAGTACGTCCCACTAATGGGAACAGGCCTCTTATTTTGTAGAGAATTATAGAGCAATAAGTAATATAATAATAACATCAAACCGTCTTTCAGAATTCCTTGGATTAAGTAAGAATAAAAAGCGTATTTGACGAGACCCCTGACTAGACATTGTTGTTTAAAAAAGCAACTCAATGATGTGCCGATACTGTTCCTTAACACAAGAAACACTTCTGCACATCATAACTGATTGTGGACTCTTAATAAGGAAACGTAATACTCATCTGAGAAACTAAGTACTTAGCCCAGAAGAAGTGAAATTGCTCACAGATAAGCAACTCCTTCAATTCATTGCAAGTATTAGGGCGTAGCAGTGAACTATAGCCATAGCAGTGATCACAATAAATCTTATTAGACCTGCATAGCTGCTCGTACAAAGAAAAAAAGTTATCATTTCTCGATAATTATTCGTTTATATATTTTCATTTTTTTTCATCATAATTATAAACGGTGTTGATGTTGACACATTAAATTGTCAGTGCCAGATCGATTACGGTTCAAAAAAAAAAAGAAAAAAATCGAAACATGACTGGCCAAAAAATATAATACTAATCGACCGTGCCCAATCGGCGGGATGGCGGACACAACGGTTGACTGGATCCGGTAAATACTATACCAACTTGCATTTCTTCGGATTTTTTATGAGTTTGTAGATTATAATGTGAATGGTCTGCAATTGAAGTAAAAATATCTGAAGAATATTTGTTGTGAATAATATCAGCCTTCGCGTCATTTTTTAAGCTATTTCTCACCATGCCTTTAATTATCGATTTCCTGCATCTCTTACCAGGTCGTCACTCGACGTAGAGTGGGACCGCCCTACACTTCCCTTTACTCCTAACGTCCTCCTTTCAAGGTGTAAGTAAACATATTTTGTGCGCCTTACTGGAGATACATGCCGTGTAGTGGCGGTTAAGAATATCCACTACCCCATATCTTCCCGTGGGTGTCGTAAAAGGCGACAGAAGGAGACAGGCAGGAGATGGGCAGCAACATCTTCGTGATAAAAGCAACTGTACGACAAAAAAAACTGCGGTTGCCAACCCGCTCGCCAAGCGTGGCAACTATGGCAATATACCCCCCATGAACAATTACACAAATAGACGGCCCCCAGTCCCCGGCGGCCCCGCTATTCCTGGCTACGGTGGCGACCATGGTAACGGCGGGGCAGGGGGTGCTAAGAATCTTCGGTGGAGGTTCGGTTGCCACCTACGACGACTCGACCTGGCAACATTTAACGCACGCACCCTGAGAACTGACGAGAAGATCCTGGAGCTGGAAAAAGAGATAGACAAGTTGCGCTGGAGTATTATAGGATTATCCGAGGTCCGAAGAGAGGGGGAGGACACGGTGATTCTCGAATCCGGCAACTTGTTCTATCACCGGGAGGGCGACCATCTGTCCCAAGGAGGTGTCGGATTTATCGTCCACAAGTCTCTCGTCAACAACGTTGTAAAGATTGGGAGTGTGTCGACGAGGGTCGCGTACCTGATACTCAGAATCACCAAACGGTATTCGCTGAAGGTCATACAGGTTTACGCACCAACCTCGGCACATTCCGATGAGGAGGTGGAGGCAATGTATGAGGATATTTCCAAAGCCATGCATTCCTCCAAAACCCACTACACGGTGTTGATGGGAGACTTCAACGCAAAACTAGGCACAAGAGAAAACGGTGAGCTGAAGTTAGGGAAATTTGGAGTAGGGCAACGGAACCGAAGGGGCCAGCAGCTGGCCGACTTTATGGAGAAAGAGGGACTCTTTATGATGAACTCTTTCTTCCAGAAGCGGCCCCACAGGAAGTGGACCTGGTCAAGCCCCGACGGTTCGACAAAAAATGAGATTGACTTCATTATGACGACCAGACGCCAACTGTTCAGTGATGTCTCAGTGATCGCAAGGGTGAAAACTGGCAGCGATCACCGAATGGTTAGAGGCACATTGAACCTAAACGTTAAGTTGGAGAAGTCTCGTCTAATGAAGTTAATGCTCCGTCCCCCCTCGTGCTCTGATCCAAAATCCCGAAAACTTTCAGCTCGAGTTACACAACCGCTTTCAGTGCCTACAAGATTGCAATGCAGTGGACGATATGAATGACAAGCTCGTGGAAACTGTCCATGCGGTTGGAGCTAAGTTCTGCAAGACCCGCCGCAGAAGAACACAAAAACTCTCCGATCACACTCTTAATCTCATGGCTGTTAGACGGGAGATGAGGCTGCAATCGTCAACAGATTTGACAGCATACAGGCAACTGAACAGACAGATCTCCAAATGCATGCGGCAAGACTTACGCAACTTTAATACTGCTCGTATTAAATGAGCGATCGAGCGGAACCAGGGCTCCAAAGTCTTTGCCAGAGATCTGTCTGCCCGTAAGAGCCAACTGTCAAGGCTGAAGACTGAGTGTGGCAGCATCGTTTCCGGGACACCTGAGATTTTGAGTGAGATTGAGAGGTTCTATGGGCAGCTGTACACATCATCGTTGGAGCCACACGCAAGTGTGAGTAACGATCCAAGAGCAAGTCTTACCCGACACTATTCCGATGATATCCCGGGCGTCAGTCTGAGCGAGATTAGAATGGCTCTCCAGCACCTTAAAAACGGCAGGGCCCCAGGTAAGGATGGAATTACAGCGGAGCTTCTGAAAGCGGGTGGAACACCGGTACTTGAAGTCCTTCAGAAGCTCTTCAATTCCGTCCTACATGGTGGCACTACTCCAGAGGCGTGGAGCAGAAGTGCGGTGGTCTTGTTCTTTAAGAAAGGCGACAACGCTCTCTTGAAGAACTACAGACCGATTTCCCTTCTGAGCCGCGTCTACGTGCTGTTTTCGAGAGTCATTACGAATCGTCTCGCATGCAGACTCGACGACTTCCAGCCTCCCGAACAAGCCGGTTTCCGAAAAGGCTTCAGTACCATAGACCACATACATACCCTGCGGCAGATTGTACAGAAGACTGAAGAGTACAATTTGCCACTTTGCCTGGCGTATGTGGACTATGAGAAAGCCTTTGATTCCGTCGAAATTTGGGCGGTGCTGCAGTCCCTTCAGCGGTGCCAAGTTGACTGTCGGTATATCGAAGTGCTGAAGTGTTTGTACAGTAGGGCTACGATGGCTATCCGAGTACAGAACCAGAGCTCGAAACCTATCCAACTGCAGAGAGGTGTAAGACAGGGTGACGTTATATCCCCGAAACTCTTCACCGCTGCTTTGGAAGACGTTTTCAAGCTACTGGACTGGAAAGGATACGGTATTAACATCAATGGCGAGTACATCACTCACCTTCGATTTGCCGACGATATAGTCCTTATGGCAGAATCGCTGGAGGACTTAAGCACTATGCTCAATGACCTCAATAGTGCCTCCCAACGGATAGGTCTTAAGATGAACATGGACAAAACAAAGATCATGTTCAATGTCCATGTCACACCTATGCCGGTAGTTGTTGGGAGCACTATGCTCGAAGTTGTTGACGAATACGTTTACCTGGGACAAATAGTCCGACTAGGTAAGTCCAACTTCGACCGAGAGGTCAATCGACGGATTCAACTCGGCTGGGCAGCGTTCGGGAAATTACGACACATCTTCTCGTCAGGTATACCTCAATCTCTGAAAACTAAAGTGTACAACCAGTGCGTGTTGCCAGTGATGACTTACGGATCAGAGACGTGGTCCTTCACTGCTGGCCGTATGAGGACGCTCAAGGTCGCTCAGCGAGCTATGGAGAGGGCTATGCTCGGAGTTTCTCTGCGTGATAGACTCAGAAATGAGGATATCCGCAGTAGAACCAGAGTGACCGACATAGCACAACGGATTAGTAAGCTGAAGTGGCAATGGGCCGGCCATATAGCTCGAAGAACCGATAACCGATGGGGAAGAAAGGTTCTCGAGTGGCAGCCTCGTACCGGTAGGCGTAGTGTAGGGCGACCCCCCACTAGATGGAGTGACGACCTGGTAAGATATGCAGGAAGTCGATGGATGCAGGTGGCTCAGGACCGTGCTTTGTGGCATTACTTGGGGGAGGCCTATGTTCAGCAGTGGACTTGTGAAGGGCTGTGATGATGATGATGATGATGATTATTGGAGATCCGTGGTAGCTCAGATGGTTAACGCTCGCTGTAAATATAACAGAACGCGAGTAACCCGGGTTCGATCCCCGCCGGCACCAATGAAATTGTTAATTTTGCCATGTACTCGGCGATGAAGGAAATCATCGTGAGGAAACCTGCATCATGCCTGAGTAATAAGGAAAAAAATAATATTTCGAAAACATGTTAAGTTCGCCAACACGCATTGGGGCAGCGCGACGGACACTTCCTTGCCCTAAAACCTTCTCAGAAATGAGGGGAGGCCTGTGCCCAGCAGTGGGACGTATATAGGCTGTAACTTTACTTTAGTTTTCTATTGGAGATCGTTGAAATCCGTGATTAAAAAGTTTAATGTGTTTTTCTGAGTATGCACGTGTTTTGGTCGGATTAGTACAGACTTGACAGTTTCAAATTTTGGTATTTAGTGTTATTTTCCCTTTCCTTTCCTTTCGTATAGTCTATTTTTAAGAACAATTTAACTGTATTATTGACCTTTATAAATTTCAATAAATGAAGAAAAATAAGTGAGTCTTTCCCTACTGTGTTAAAAAAATCTAATTTTAAAGCGATTTGAGATTAAAATGATATTCCACATCCATGATTTATCATGGATGAAGTTTTAATATCTTATTTTTGTTAATAAACATCTCCTTCTTATTCCTCATCAGCCAGTAAATGTCTGGGCATCTGCCTTTTCCTTATCAGGGATTTGGCTTAATCGTCACGCTTAGAAGACAGATTGACCATCGCAGCACCAGACGTGTCGCATCTTTGATGCTGCTGACCGTCGCCGGTCTCGATATTTTCCTACCGGCATAGGTGTTACACCCCAATGCTTCGCTAATCATGAGGGCCTGGGTTCGAAGACAGGATATTTTCAGAAGCAGCCCGGAGTTAATAAGTTGGCGGTGTTTTACCGCCGTGCCTTGGAAAGCACGTAAAGCTGTAGGTATTGCGCCTCTCTCCGCTCGTTTCGGATTACCGTTCCATGGACTATGAAAGTGAGGGAATAGAGAATGCACATGCGCTTGTGCATACAGTGCACTCTTACCCGTTTGACTGTTCAGCACCAGCACTCGAACTGCTGTGTTACAGTCAATTACACTGTGATCAATTACATTACACTGTATATATATGTATCATTACAAGTCCTCAGAGGTGAAGTTGGCTGCAGATGACCATGAACTTCAGTAGCCACTTGGTATTAGGTGGACTGCAAGTAAGTTTGTCAGCTAAGTTTATACGTGGTAGAGCCACGCTGCACCTATATTATGGTTAGCACGAATGGGACCGGGGAAGGACCAGGCTCTCGCAGAATACCAACGTAAAATAGCAGCTTGATGCTGCCGTGTTTCGTATGGTGAGTGTAGAGATCCAGAGACCCTTTTTTTTTACTAAAAACGAGGTATTCCATCTTAGTCCACGGGGGTGATGACGCACTTGCGTTTTGATTCTTAAGCGATGAAAATCTATAGGCCACATCACATCCACTTACCATCAGGTGCTAGGAAGCTATTACATTTCTTGGCATTTCCAATAGTCACCTTTCCCACTCACTAGATCTTTTAAGGTACCTAAGCTGAAAAGTTAAAAGAAAGCCGAATGCGTTGGTATGGCCATATTCTTAGGCGAAATGATGATCATTCAATACGTATAGTTTTGAATATCCCTGACCGTTCGTGAGGAAGAGGACGACCACGTGCCACCTGGTGGTCAAACATGCAGAGGAGAATCTGAGAGGAAACCTGAGTACATCGACAAGCCAGAGTAGAACTCTCTGGCGCAATCGTACAAGGAGACCCGACCCCAGCTAAACTTGGAAGAGGGTTGGACAAAGGAGAAGAAACCTTGGCAAGCGGGTTAACAACCTCGGTTTTTTTCAATTTTAGTCGTACTATTTAAAAATTCTATGTCCAATCCAATCTACCAATTTGTCTCCTCTGTCGCCTCTTACGACAAGCACGGGATGGGATATATATAATGGGATAGATATAGATAATGGGATAGGTATAGATAATGGGATAGTTCTTACACAGCTATTAAACGGTAATAATAGCCATGATAGTTATATTGTATATTATGTAATATGTAATTACATTTGGTATTTAGTGACTGTCATTCCAAGAAATTAATATAATGACTAAGAGTAGTGTAAATTTAATGTATCCGAGACACAAGGTGTTAATTATAAATCAATCATTAATTAATCGATTTATAATGAAAACAAAATCTGTAACATTACATAAAACATTCTTGAGGAACGAAAATTGGGGATCTAGAAGTTACTCAATACCTGTAGGTAAATATTACCCTTTTCTTACAAGAATTCTATTGAGAAATTATAAGTCTTCACCATGTATTTCATAATTCATACGTTTCATACGATTATCACGTGTAATATTTTGGAATCTTATTTTGTGGATGTCCCACGGAATTATATAAGGTTGTAGATATTTTTACACTACCACTACACGAAAAACATCAATCTAATTTATTTATTTATTTTCCGTCAATCCGATTTAACCAAACGATATATTTGTTAGAGCGGTGTTTGACTTTGTAACAAGTGGCGTGCTAATCAGCCATGATGAAGCGCGGTTTCGTACGTGGCCGTGAAGAATCCGCAGGTCATCTGCAATGGCCTTGATAATCGCTGGCATTGACTCGTTTTCAGAGTTATTTGAAACCACGTGCTCTCGACACGCCGCTAAGGTGGCTGTCACCTCGCCGCTTTGATAATGAACTTAAGGTCGTTTTATTGTCGTGCCTGAGGCTTTTTCATGATTATTCTATCGCACGTTACTGTGAACCGTGAACACGTATCGGTCCGAAAAAATCGAAAAGTTGTATACAGCCTTCGCAATCTTCGGATTTTTATTAAAGAGGGATAAATAGGTATCTGGCTAGCCTAGCCGGCTATTTTAAAGAAGTTGGTTCTGTTCGTAACAGTTTTTTACTTGCCTGATTTAAGATCTTAGCGGTTCCTCGAATGTCTTTATTTCTTGATAGTTAACGTACGCAGGAATGAGATTATGGTCACTGCATCTCCTCAAGAAATTTAAAGATGTTATAATATCTTGCGCACTTAATCTTTGGATCTTGTAATTGGCGAATTTTGGACCGTGATCATAACGTGACGTGACGTGAATGCTGCGTTCCATATTAGTGTAAACATCACAGAAATCTTATTATTTAGATTTCTGTGGTAAAAATGATTGTAAGCTATTATTGAAAAAAAAAATATAGTCCCGCTGGGTTTCTTGCTGGTTCTTCCCAGGACAGAGGTCTTTTTTTTCGAACCAGTGGTAAATGAAAAAAGTGACTTTCAATAAGTATTGTTATAATATACATTGAATAAAAAAGTTTCTATTTCTGTTTCTGTTTCTAGTCCTCTTCGCATTTTGATTCTGAATCGAGGGTTTTAATCCTCTACTCTACTTATTTAGACAGCTACATTTGTAGATGTCTAATGTTTATGGGCCACACCATCCACCTACTATCAGACGGGTTGTGTACCCGTTTGTAATATTATTCTATAAAAAATTTAGTGTTCTGTGTTAGGAATTTGTAATAAACAAAGACAGCCTTGAGAACGACCCACGTGATAAATTTTAGTATTCCACGTAATGTGTGAATCTGTGAAGTTCTGTAACTAAGAATATGAGCATTTTAATAAAAGTAAAACCACTACTAAATGAATTTTCATTGCATCAACCTCAACAAGTTAAATGAGAAAACAATAAAATAATACGCCGCGCGAAAAACTTGGTTCATGCGAGTTCTAAACTCGCGTGAGTTTACGCAATCCTTATACGAGTACTGCAACATAGCGGAACATGTTATGAGAAGAAGCGATAATTATTGATTTTCTTATCTTCTAATATAGAATGGAATTATGCTATTTTGCATAAGGGCTGATTTTTCAAGCATCATTTAAAAGATATCCATCAATTAAATTATATAACCTGACTGAATATAAAAGTAGTTCAAGTTCAACTATTCTAGTCATAATACTGTATGTTTTTATTTGTTTGTGTTGTATTTCTTATCCTGTAAATAACTTTTATCTGATGATTGTAATATCAGATATAAGAGAAATGAACGAGGCACACTGATTTTAGAAGGTCGTTATAGTTTCTTGAATTATGTTATTGACTCGCTAGTTATCGACACAAGTTACTATTTCATAAGAAATAAATCGAGTTAGGACCAACTTTTATTTAAATTGAATTTTACATCCAGTATGTATACATGTGAACTTATTTCAAACTTAATATTGTTTAATTTTTTAAATGAATAAAAAATTTATAAAAACTGGGACCGTGTAGAGGCTTTGTAAGAATATCCACTAACCTATTTCGACCCGAGAGTGTCGTGAGAGGTGACAGGGGAAACGATCTAAGAGATGGGCAGTAGCGTCTTCGTAATAATACTAAAGAACTAAAAATTTCGGTTGTCAAACTGCCTGCCAAAGGTGGCATATATGCAAACATCCACCCTAGGAAGCTATCTATGGGGGAGGCCTATGTTCAGCAGTTGACTTTCGATAGGTTGTGACGGTTACGGTAACGGTTTACAAGTGGTAAAATTAAAAATGTTTTACAGCCGACTTCAATATACATAAAAATGAGAGAACGTCAATGTATTTGAAGTCTATTAAATACGCATTATTAAAGAATACTCAAAAAATACTAATTGCATCTTGACCAGATTTATATTGGTCTACATGTGAAGCACCAGCTTTCAAATAAAAAGAATCATCAAATTCGGTGGCACACATAAAAAAACATACAGTCGAATTGAGTAACTCCTTCTTTTTGAAGTCGGTTTAAAAACCGAAACTACTTAGTATTCGATATACAACGGCCTTATTACTTCAAAACATAATTTTCATAATATTATTAAGGTACGTGAGGGTAATATTAAACTTTGCCATCCTATAAAATAAGGAAGAGGACAGAGACAAAAACACAAAATCGTATACTACTCGTATAACTAATTTTTTATATATATATATATATATATATATATATATATATATATATATATATATATATATATATATACGATAAATAAATAGTATTCGATTTTTAAAACAAAGGAGTTTTCAATTAAAAAGATTTTAATATGACAGGAACAGTAGAAATATTCCATTACCGATACTTTTAGTGCAGCCTAGGTATTAGGAAAAAAATAGCAAACAAGCTTTGGCAATATCAGAAACACTACGAAACATCAAGTTAAATAAAACTAACTACACTACACCATACTATGGAGTGTCTATACTCCATGCACCATACTAAAATCAACTAAAGTAGGAGTTTTAGAACTAATTGTCGCTTAAATAATGTGATGGATTTGAGTAAAATTTTTGTAAATTAAGTGTGAAAACGACGAAACAAGTGCTTTAATGTCGATATAAGCCTCAAGTTATTTTGACCGCTTGGGCGCCTTCTGAACTTGAGTGGCTGTCGTCATCAACTGTCCGCTGGGTTGAGCTGTCGGCAAAATCTCCCAAGGCCTTCGCAATGTGACGCATCAGCATATTGTAAAGATATATAAAAATGAAGATTCTGAAAGAAATGATAGCCTCAGAAGGGCTAGAACCCAGAGCCGTAAAGCCAGTTTATTAAAAAAATCAACTAAAATATTTACTTTTATGTCAACTGTCAGTCTTGTCGATAAAGCAGCGTCCTTTTGAGCCTTTATGATTGGCCGAGTAAGAGCTAGCGTATCACAAAGCCGTCTATTCAAACAAGGCTGTAGCTTTTGAGTTATAAGAAAGTGGCCATATTATTCCGATGATCATATTACCCTCACGTACTATATTAACTATTAAAATCCAAAAGAAAAAGTTTTGTTTTCAACTTATTTTATTTCACAAAACGTTTAATTGGATTGTGCTTATGACTTGGGCCGGTCGTATTGAGGTTCGCGGTACGCAAGCAAAGCGGCAGTTGCTATTGGCAGTGAAAGGTATCAAAGTATCAGATGTTTGCGGCACCACAGGTACAGGCTTGGGTTGTACTGGCAGCCATAACCGCTAGAAACCTCAATTGGTTCTGTTACGATTCAAGGCCACGAATATCAGTTGCAATCGTTTCTAATGTTGCACATAATCGATTTATTTCGGAAATATTTTAGTATATAGCTTTATCGTGTGTAACAATATAAACTTAATGCTATAAAATGTTACTACGCGGATATACTAACAAATACACGTGATGCTGAGATAGGAGACGAAGGGTAGCGTAAAACCTCACGATGCATCAGTCACTATATATATATATATATATATATATATATATATATATATATGCCGTGTAGTGGCGGTTAAGAATATCCACTATCCATCTTCCCGTGGGTGTCGTAAGAGGCGACAGAGGGAGACAGGCAGGAGATGGGCAGCAGCGTCTTCCTGATGACAACTGTGACGTAATAAAAAACTGCGGTTGCCAACCCGCTCGCCAAGCGTGGCAACTATGGCAAATACCCCCCAATGAATAAATACACAAACAGACGGCCCCCAGTCCCCGGCGGCCCCGCTATTCCTGGCTACGGTGGCGACCATGGTAACGGCGGGGCAGGGGGTGCTAAGAATCTCCGGTGGAGGTTCGGTTGCCACCTACGACGACTCGACCTGGCAACATATAACGCACGCACCCTGAGGACTGACGAGAAGATACTGGAGCTGGAAGAAGAGGTAGACAAGTTGCGCTGGCATATTATTGGATTATCCGAGGTCCGAAGAGAGGGGGAGGACACGGCAATCCTCGAGTCCGGCAACTTGTTCTACCACCGGGAGGGCGACCATCTGTCCCAAGGAGGTGTCGGATTTATCGTCCACAAATCTCTCGTCAACAACGTTGTAAAGATTGGGAGTGTGTCGACGAGGGTCGCGTACCTGATACTCAGAATCACCAAACGGTATTCGCTGAAGGTCATTCAGGTTTACGCACCAACCTCGGCACATCCCGATGAGGAGGTGGAGGAAATGTATGAGGATATTTCCAGAGCCATACATTCCTCCAAAACCTACTACACGGTGTTGATGGGAGACTTCAACGCAAAACTGGGCACAAGAGAAAGCGGTGAGCTGAAGGTAGGGAAATTTGGAGTAGGGCAACGGAACCGAAGGGGGCCAGCAGCTGGCCGACTTTATGGAGAAAGAGGGACTCTTTATGATGAACTCTTTCTTCCAGAAGCGGCCCCACAGGAAGTGGACCTGGTCGAGCCCCGACGGTTCGACAAAAAATGAGATTGACTTCATTATGACGACCAGACGCCAACTGTTCAGTGATGTCTCAGTGATCGCAAGGGTGAAAACTGGCAGCGATCACCGAATGGTTAGAGGCACACTGAACCTAAACGTTAAGTTGGAGAGGTCTCGTCTAATGAAGTCAACGCTCCGTCCCCCTCGTGCTCTAATCCAGAATCCCGAAACCTTTCAGCTCGAGTTACGTAACCGCTTCCAGTGCCTAGAAGATTGCAATGCAGTGGACGATATGAACGACAAGCTCGTGGAAACTGTCCATGCGGTCGGAGCTAAGTTCTGCAAGACCCGCCGCAGAAGAACACAAAAACTCTCCGATCACACTCTTAATCTCATGGCTGTTAGACGGGAGATGAGGCTGCAGTCGTCAACAGATTTGACAGCATACAGGCAACTGAACAGACAGATCTCCAAATGCATACGGCGAGACTTACGCAACTTTAATACTTCTCGTATTAAAGAAGCGATCGAGCGGAACCAGGGCTCCAAAGTCTTTACCAGAGATCTGTCTGCCAGAAAGAGCCAACTGTCAAGGCTGAAGACTGAGTGTGGCAACATCGTTTCCGGGACACCTGAGATTTTGAGTGAGATTGAGAGGTTCTATGGGCAGCTGTACACATCATCGTTGGAGCCACACGCAAGTGTGAGTAACGATCCAAGAGCAAGTCTTATCCGACACTATTCCGATGATATCCCGGACGTCAGTCTAAGCGAGATTAGAATGGCTCTCCAGCACCTTAAAAACGGCAGGGCCCCAGGCGAGGATGGAATTACAGCGGAGCTTCTGAAAGCGGGTGGAACACCGGTACTTGAAGTCCTTCAGAAGCTCTTCAATTCCGTCCTCCATGGTGGCACTACTCCAGAGGCGTGGAGCAGAAGTGCGGTGGTCTTGTTCTTTAAGAAAGGCGACAACGCTCTCTTAAAGAACTACAGACCGATTTCCCTTCTGAGCCGCGTCTACGTGCTATTTTCGAGAGTCATTACGAATCGTCTCGCACGCAGACTTGACGACTTCCAGCCTCCCGAACAAGCCGGTTTCCGAAAAGGCTTCAGTACCATAGACCACATACATACCCTGCGGCAGATTGTACAGAAGACTGAAGAGTACAATCTGCCACTTTGCCTGGCGTATGTTGACTATGAGAAAGCCTTTGATTCCGTCGAAATTTGGGCGGTGCTACAGTCCCTTCAGCGGTGCCAAGTTGACTGTCGGTATATCGAAGTGCTGAAGTGTTTGTACAGTAGGGCTACGATGGCTATCCGAGTACAGAACCAGAGCTCGAAACCTATCCAACTGCAGAGAGGTGTAAGACAGGGTGACGTTATATCCCCGAAACTCTTCACCGCTGCATTGGAAGACGTTTTCAAGCTACTGGACTGGAAAGGATACGGTATTGACATCAATGGCGAGTACATCACTCACCTTCGATTTGCCGACGATATAGTCCTTATGGCAGAATCGCTGGAGGACTTAAGCACTATGCTCAATGACCTCAATAGTGCCTCCCAACGGATAGGTCTTAAGATGAACATGGACAAAACAAAGATCATGTTCAATGTCCATGTCACACCTATGCCGGTAGTTGTTGGGAGCACTATGCTCGAAGTTGTTGACGAATACGTTTACCTGGGACAAATAGTCCGACTAGGTAAGTCCAACTTCGACCGAGAGGTCAATCGACGGATTCAACTCGGCTGGGCAGCGTTCGGGAAATTACGGCATATCTTTTCGTCAGGTATACCTCAATCTCTAAAAACTAGATTGTACAACCAGTGCGTGTTGCCAGTGATGACTTACGGATCTGAGACGTGGTCCTTCACTGCTGGCCGTATGAGGACGCTTAAGGTCGCTCAGCGAGCTATGGAGAGGGCTATGCTCGGAGTTTCTCTGCGTGATAGACTCAGAAATGAGGATATCCGCAGTAAAACCAGAGTGACCGACATAGCCCAACGGATTAGTAAGCTGAAGTGGCAATGGGCCGGCCATATAGCTCGAAGAACCGATAACCGATGGGGAAGAAAGGTTTTCGAGTGGCAGCCTCATACCGGTAGGCGTAGTGTAGGGCGACCCCCCACTAGATGGAGTGACGACCTGGTAAGACATGCAGGAAGTCGATGGATGCAGGTGGCTCAGGACCGTGCTTTGTGGCATTACTTGGGGAGGCCTATGTTCAGCAGTGGACTTGTGAAGGGCTGTAATGATGATGATATATATATATATATATATATATATATATATATATATATATATATATATATATATATATATATATATATATATATAACAACGTGTCCCAAAATTCAACGATAAGCTGACACCGGAGGATAGACCTGCCCCGGACTAATCGGGGAAAAAAAAGAAAAAAAATATATCCCAATTATATTTTAAGTTATATAAAAAAAATGAAATTCTTCCGAAATTGAGACCGTTTATGATATTTTTCACTACCATGACCACAATTTTTTTTTAATATTTGTTTCTTTTTATTTTATAGGCAACCTGAATAGCACTGCTATCTACCACAATTCTTAAAAAATCCAGAATAACTCTTGTTTTATCACGAAAATTAATGAAACTTTTTTATTCCCTAAATTTTTTGAAGACTTTTACTTTTAACCAAATTTAACTTACCGTGGTGTAAAAAAAAGTATGAACACTAGTATGGCAAGTTTTTTTAAAAATTGACGAAACTAACTAACATTCCAAAATGGTATAATACTTTAGGAAAACAAGTTATAAAAAAATATGGATCTATTATTTCTTAACAGGGGCCGAATTCCTTAAATTGTAATTGTCAGTAATCACTTTTACTACATGCCCAAAATGGGTTCTTGTTACAATTTCTAGGAATTTTAATGGGGCATGCATACCTTATATGTTAGAGAGAGATAGATAGATAGAGATATTTACGTTAAAAAGAGACAACAACAGGGCAGGTAGAGAAGCTGTTATTATTCTCAGCAAGTCAGTTTAGTACGCTCTGCTCCTTTGTTTACTGCGCACCGTTCCCAATTCAACTTACGTGGCTCTCGTACATACTATTTGACTATACTATAGACTTTTGGCATGGCTTTTTGTACTGGAATCTACCTGCAAACTTAACTGGCCTGGCATTATTTGGACTTTCGGGATTCCTGTAGCTTCTTCTATGGCACGTACCGAAGTAGTCGAATCATTTTCTATCTCATTGAGAACTTCTTCATCACGATCCAATCTAGGTCTCCCAGCGCTTCTCCTATTGGATGGCATACGAACCTCCGAAAACGCTTGATGCATATTAATAAACACTCGATAATCAGGATATCTTTGAGCATTTGGGTATCTTTTTGATACAGTCTGCTAGCAGCGTTAGCATTACATCGGTATTCTCCATAGATTAAATGCATATTTTTGTGGTGTGTACGGTTGCGGCATGTTAAACGCCAAACAGTCCAAAATGCGCCAGAACTCTAAATCACAAAACACACAATCGTAGTCCAAGATAATGCCAGGTCAGTTCAGTTTGCAGATCACTTCCAGTCCAAATAATGTCAGGCCAGTTAAGTTTGCAGGTCGATTCCAGTCCAAAAAGCCAAGCCAAAAGTCGATAGTATGTACGAGAGCCACGTAAGATGAATTGGGAACGGTGCGCAGTAAACAAAGGAGCAGAGCGTACTGAACTGACTTGCTGAGAATAATAACAGCTTCTCTACCCGCCCTGTGGTTGTCTCTTTTTAACGTAAATATCTCTATCTATTTATCTCTCTCTAAAATCTAAGGTATGTATGCCCCATTAAAATTCCTAGCAATTGTAACAAGAACCCATTTTGGGCATGTAGTAAAAGTGATTATTGACAATTACAATTTAAGGAATTTGGCCCCTGTTAAGAAATCATAGACCCATATTTTTTATAACTTGTTTGCCTAGAGTATTATACCATTTTTAATGTTAGTTAGTTTCGTCAATTTTTAAAAAAACTTGCCATATTAGTGTTCATACTTTTTTTTACACCACGATAAGTTAAATTTGGTTAAAAGTAAAAGTCTCCAAAAATTTAGGGAATAAAATAAGTTTCATTAATTTTCGTGATAAAACAAGAGTTATTCTGGATTTTTTAAGAATTGTGGTAGATAGCAGTGCTATTCAGGTTGCCTATAAAAAAAAAGAAACAAATATTAAAAAAAAATTGTGGTCATGGTAGTGAAAAATATCATAAACGGTCTCAATTTCTGAAGAATTTCATTTTTTTTTATATAACTTAAAATATAATTGTGATATATATTTTTTTCTTTTTTTTCCCCGATTAGTCCGGGGCAGGTCTATCCTCCGGTGTCGGCTTATCGTTGAATTTTGGGACACGTTGTATATATATATATATATATATATATATATATATATATATATATATAGTGACCATATTATATATGTTTATTTATTTTAAGTATAAAGTAGTTATATATTGTCTACCTAACTACCCAAATGTTAACTACTAATGTACACATTACCTACGAGGCTACTCACCGCGGGTTCGATTCCTGCACGGAACGTTATTATTAGACTAAAAACTAATTGTTCCGAAATTTTCTCTTATTTCTCTAAGATTAAAGTACCCACACATTACTGTACGACTACTACGACAAGCAAGCAAGATAAAAAACCAAATTTCATATTGCGATAGAATTCATGGACATAAAATTTTTGATATTAAGGTTTTCTAAAGGTTTCCTAAGCAGTGTCTAATTTTGAAACAATATTTGCATATATACTGTCTTTATCTTTATTAAGCGATGACGCCATTGAACAATTACGCGGTCATGTAAACATTGTATTAGAAATTAGTATAAAAATTATATAAAGGACATGACGTTAATCTTGTGATATCGGCAAACCGTATCAATGAAAAACTGCATTTACATTACCAAAACTTCAGACTGGTTGAATGATCATAATCTAAAAATAAATTTTTCTAAAACTAAAATATTACTTTTCATCACCATCAAAAAACTGCACTAAATTTAAAATTCGATTACAATGGTACAATTTTAGAATCTGTGAAAGAATTTAAATTAGAAAGCACATGTCCGTAAAGTGAGGTCTAAACTTTCAGGCTTCTCATATGCAGTACGTGAAATATAAAAACTACCAACATAGAAACGACAATAACAAACTACTATGTGTATGCGCACGCTTGGCTAAAATACGGCGTCATTCTGTGGGGCAACAGCACAGATGCAGCCTCTCTATTCACCCTCCAAAAGAAATTAATCCGGATTGTAGCAAATATAGATTAGAATAATAACTGTAGACCGTTTTTTCTTAAATATGAAATATTAACCTTACCTAGTTTATATATATTGGAAATATGTAAATTTGTTCGAAAACATAAGCAATTTATACAAAACGTGAACATTTACCATGCAAATATACGCTACGACATAAAAATAAATTAGTATTACCAACTTCCCGATTAAAACATTAAACACTTCTAGTACATTTAGTTCTTCCATAAAATTATATAATAAACTACCTGACATTAAAAATTTAAAATAATGATATTTACAAAAAAAAATTAAAAGAGTTTCTAACTGATAAATGTTACTATAATACTAATGAAGATTTATTAGATAATACATAAATATATAGGTTATACAAAATAATCACTCAATTAAATTGAATTATATTTCAATAAACCACATGACATTCTTATAATTAGTTAAATACGCTTTCTCTCTCCTAGCCAACAGAGTCCATAACACGGGCCTCACTTTATTTTATAACATCGTTGTACATTACGCAAAATTGAGTTTGAGTTTGAAAAAATATAAGAAAATTTAAAAACCACGCATTGCTCATGAGCTGTGATGATACTAGAGAGAATTATCCTGGTGATCCTGATCAGGATACTCATCATCATCATCATCATCATCATCATCATCATTACAGCCCTTCACAAGTCCACTGCTGAACATGGGCCTCCCCCAAGTAATGCCACAAAGCACGGTCCTGATCCACCTGCATCCATCGACTTCCTGCATGTCTTACCAGGTCGTCACTCCATCTATTGGGGGTCGCCCTACGCTACGCCTACCGGTACGAGGCTGCCACTCGAGAACCTTTCTTCCCCATCGGTTATCGGTTCTTCGAGCTATATGGCCGGCCCATTGCCACTTCAGCTTACTAATCCGTTGGGCTATGTCGGTCACTCTGGTTTTACTGCGGATATTCTCATTTCTGAGTCCATCACGCAGAGAAACTCCGAGCATAGCCCTCTCCATAGCTCGCTGAGCGACCTTGAGCATCCTCATACGGCCAGCAGTGAAGGACCACGTCTCAGATCCGTAAGTCATCACTGGCAACACGCACTGGTTGTACACTTTAGTTTTCAGAGATTGAGGTATACCTGACGAGAAGATGTGTCGTAATTTCCTGAACGCTGCCCAGCCGATTTGAATCCGTCGATTGACCTCTCGGTCGAAGTTGGACTTACCTAGTCGGACTATTTGTCCCAGGTAAACGTACTCGTCGACAACTTCGAGCATAGTGCTCCCAATAACTACCGGCATAGGTGTGACATGGACATTAAACATGATCTTTGTTTTGTCCATGTTCATCTTAAGACCTATCCGTTGGGAGACACCATTGAGGTCATTGAGCATAGTGCTAAGGTCCTTCAGCGATCCTGCCATAAGGACTATATTGTCGGCAAATCGAAGGTGAGTGATGTACTCGCCATTGATGTTAATACCGCATCCTTTCTAGTCCAGTAGCTTGAAAACGTCTTCCAACGCAGCGGTGAAGAGTTTCCCGGGATATAACTCTCTCTTACACCTTTCTGCAGTTGGATAGGTTTCGAATTCTGATACTGTACTTGGATAGCCATCGTAGCCCTACAGTACAAACACTTCAGCACTTCGATATACCGACAGTCAACTTGCACCGCTGAAGGGACTGTAGCACCGCCAAAATTTCGACGGAATCAAAGGCTTTCTCATAGTCCACATATGCCAAGCAAAGTGGCAGATTGTACTCTTCAGTCTTGTCACTCAAATGTCACTCAAAATCTCAGGTGACCCGGAAACGATGCTGCCACATTCAGTCTTCGGATCCGGATACTAGATTAAAATTATTAAATTATTGTATTGTTGTCGGTCTTTGATAGGTTTTCAATTCAATCGGCCGTCTACAAGTTGGTAAAAATTACTTTTTTTTATAGCATTGGGTGACAAACGAGCACACAGTCCACCTGATGGTAAGCGGATGCTGTGGCCCATGGACATCCACATTTATCCTCAATTAAGAATAAAAATGCAGATACGTTGTCACCCCTGAGGACTAAGATGGAATGCCTCGATTCCAGTAAACGCTGATAATGCTGCTTTTTACGCTAGTATTCTGTGACAGCATGGTCCTGCCCCGGTCGAGCCGACCCATTCATGCTACAACTATAATATAGCTGCAGCTTGGCTCTACCACGTAAACATTAAAAGATTCCTTTACATAGATAGATACACGCGAACTGATAATAGCGTTATAAAAAATATCAAATTTCGACACGTCTAAGGAACACACACACACACACACACACACACACACACACACACACACACACACACAGCACACACACACACACACACACACACGCACACACGCACGCACGCACGCACGCACGCACGCACGCACGCACGCACGCACGCAAGCACGCACGCATGCACGCACGCACGCACACATACACACACACACACACACACATGCACACATACACACACACACACACACACACACACACACACACACACACACACACACACACACACACGCGCGCGCGCACGCACGCACGCACGCACGCACGCACACACACACACACACACACACACACACACACACACACAAGTGCGCGCTAGCACGTTCCATCAAGATAAATTTATTAACGTTTAATTATAATAGTACTCACCACAAGTAAATGAATTAGTATTACGTATAATTATGATTAAAATATGTATTCCAAGATTACATACTATTGTATCTAATGATTTCTTATATTTTCTTATTTTATATTATCCCGTGACCATGGGTGCTGTAAAGCTCTCGAAACGTCAGGTATTTAAAAAGTTAATATACGCGATAAATTCCGTAAAAACTAGTATTATTTCAATACTATTGTATCTGTCAGCTGAGAGGGAGACCCGATGACCTGAAGTACAGGTTCGTTGCCTAATTTAGTCATCAGTCTATCACATTAATTTGTGCCTTTTTTTGTCAAAAATCGATATTGTTAATTTAAAGTGGTGGGAAAATAAATTATTAAATTATATTATATCTGAGGTGTAAGATGGAGCGCCTCACAGCCATAATAGAATGTACCACTGGCTCTATACGATTCGGACCCGGACACAGCAGTGCAAGTACTGATGTTTGACGTCAGTAATGGGCAAGAGTGTGGTACCTACCCAGGCGAACTCCTGGGTGGATCATTTTCTGTAAATTAATGTTTAAAAAAGTCTCGCTGGGTTTCTCGTTGCTTCCTCCCTAGACAAAGTTTTTTCAGAACCAATGGTAAAGCTTAAATAACTTTCAACAAGTATTCTTGTAATCTATAATGAATAAAAACTATTCCATTCTATTATGTAGTACGAATGGGTCGGTTTAACTGGGGCAGGACCACGCTCTCACAGAATAGCAGCGTAATGCTGCTGTGTTTCGTATGGTGAGTGTAGAGATCCGGAGACACTTTTTACTCGAATCGAGGCATTTCATCTTAGTTCTCAGGGGTGACAATGCATTTGCATTTTAATCCTTAGTTGAAGATAAATGTGGATGTATATAGGCCACAGTATTCACTTACCATCAGGTGGACGGTGTGCTCGTTTGTCACCCAATGCTATAAAAAAAATTCTATTGTATTCTATTCATAAAATGTAGGGGAGTGCACAAGAAGTTATTGATATATATTTATTTACTATCTATACTATCGTTATTCTTAATTTGAATTATCTTTTATAACAAATATCAGACACAATAACTGTTGAACGTTGCCGCGTGTAGAAATATAGTTTAAAATTTCTCCCGAACCAGCGCTCCAGGCGTTACGTGTTGTCATTCAGTTTCAGTGGAGTGTTGGAGGTTGGAGCACTGGCGTGGACGACGCTGCTAGAATATATTTATGAATAACGTTGGTCATTATTATTAATATTTTAGCAGTAAAATTTTTGACGTGAATACGTTTTTAATTGTATTGTGTTATATAGCTTCCATAGTGGGAGACGATTTAGAAAACTGATGATAACAAAATCAGGGGTTACAGTTTGATATTGCAGCTACATATCTATCACCTAGATCCAAAAATGCATTACGCCACTCGATAGCTTAAGGATCAAAGAAATTCGTACGCATTAAGTGAGGGAAGTGAGTCGCATAATTTCCGTCCGATATTTTGCATACTTTTTATTCCCTTTAGAATTTTGTATGTGAATATGATTTTTTTAAATACTAAAGCAGCCAGTTTTTGTGTTTGTTTTTATTGCGTTTCTCTGATATTACATTGTAGTTTGCCTTCGATCTTGTTCCTCCTCGTCTTCAATAGTCTACAAAAGTGGCTGACATACATGGGTCTTTCCCGTGGTAGACTAAATTTTTTCTTCAAATTTATATGGGACCATCCATGAAGTATGGCCTATTAAATGACAAAGTAATTAAAAGCTCACAATTGATAAATTTGTCGAGTAACATTACGCTAGTATTGTATAAGTCAATGAGTAACATACAAAAAGAAAACATAAAGTAGAATTAGACAATCTTCAGCGTACTACGCCATGCTGCGGCTATGTTTGTAGCGCAAATGGGTCGGCTCGACCGGGGAAGCACCACGCTTTTACAAAATACCAGGGTGAAATAATAGCTTGATTTGTGTTTCGTATCGTTAGTGAAGAGAACCGGAGATCCTTTTCACTGGAGACAAGGCATTCCACCTTATCCCTCAAGGCTGAGAACACAGCTGCACTTTGCAACACATTCTATATCAAGAAAAGACATAGATGTGGTAGACTGTGGTGAGCTCGTTTGTCCTCTTTATTCTATAAAAAAATAAAAATATAGAACTATCTTTTTTCAAGCAGACTAAGACGTCCTTATTACTTTGTATATAAATCTCTGAACTTGTGAACCGAGAGATATAGGTATCGTTTATTTCATTAGATTAGTTTAGGAAACCATTGCATTGTACTGTGGTTTAATACATTTTGAAGGCATCTGTTTAAAACTTGCTTCATTTTAACAAGGCACATTTATCGCTCGAAGCTATCACATTCATGGTGTATTGTCAGCTTTATGTTGTCCTCGGGCTATGGCGTAATGGGTTGTTAAGGATATTGAAATATTTGTAGCGCCGCGTTCTGCTCCAATTTTCCTTAGCACTCGACCACACAGAGAGTCGTAAGTGAAATAATAATTTAAGCCGTTTTGTGTTTTATTACTATGTTTATTTGTACGATATTAGCATACACGTATTCCATTGAAAGTTTCGTATTTTCTATTATTTTAACAAGTATATTTATATCTTAATGTCGACGCAGGGCGTTTCCATTCGCTTCTTGTTATATATGGTACATCACTACTTCAATTCCCATAGGAATGAAATAAATATGTCACGAGGGCGTTTTTATGTGAACGATTATTTAGATTTAAGATTGTTTATTAGGCGGTAGAACTCGTTTTCTGTCTTGGAGGTCGTCCTGGTCGGTATTCTTTTACCCATCTTGTGTTTTGGTCTGAAGGCTGTAGAGACACAATAATTACAGGCTGAAAGACCATCCATTAACTTCCAACAATCCTCAGTGGTAACAATGCATCTCTAACTTTATTTGCATAAAGTTGTTTGCAGGTATTCCAGGACTTCCTAGCACAACCTCTTTGTAGATTTCGTTACCACCGGCGATTTTTCAGGACCGATACGACTTAGGGAGTTTACTACCGGCGATTTTTCAGGACCGATACGACTTAGGGAGTTTACTACCGGCGATTTTTCCGGACCGATACGACTTATGGCAACTGCAAGAAAACTCTAGAGGCAACGCAACTCAATTCCCCTGGTGTTACAGTTGTTCATAAGCAGCGGTAGTCACTTCATCATGTGAGCCGCATACTCGTTTACCTACTATACTATACTACATACTATCTTTTTTTTATTTACACCCTAAAAAAGGGTTACAAAAGGCGGACTTAATGCCTTAGACATTCTCTCCCAGTCAACCCCAGCCAAAGTGATGTGTATTTAAAATTTTTTTTGAATATAAAATATTCAACACAATAGACGTAAAACAGTATGTTATTTAAAAATTGTTACGCTTCAACGAATCTCTAACGCACGGAAATAATATTATATAAACATTATCAAGAAAATACTAAATTCAAGATCCATAATTCTTCATTCAGTATCTTAAATTCATTCCTTTTAAATATAAGTTTTATTAAGTATATCTTTTTAAGGGGACCTCCCTCTTCGGTAATAATATTAATATTATCAAAATAAATATAATAAGAGCTTCAAAAAACTTAAATAACACACATTGATCATGAGCCGTGTTGATCCTGATAATTATTGTATTTTATCCTGGTGATCCTTATCAGATCAGCTTAAATTACAGCATTTTTGTCAGTCGGTAGTGTTAATACGAGTGCAAATTATAAAGTCAATCGGCCGTCTAAAATTTGGTGAAAATTAAATTAAAAGATTCTGTTACATAGATAGATACACGCGAAGAAAATACAAGCGTTTTAAAAACATCATACACATTATAACCATAGTTATAATTGAAAGATTACGCCACAATTGTCAAAACTGTCCTATTTTAATTGTGAATGTCTCTTCCTTTTTTTACACGTAATCACAATTATGGCGAGTCAAAAACCAGTTACAAAATTACATGTGCACTTCCTTCTGGTGCAAGCATACGAAACGCAGACAAGAGAAAGTGACGGAACAATGCTCATTAGAAATAACATACAGAGTTGATATGCCACGGGCTAGTGCGCGTAGAAATTAGATTATAGTTAACTAGACAAACTACAGGAAACACAACGATAATTACGACATTATTCTTAGAGGATTTCAATTATGGTAGAGCCACGCTGTAGCTATATTATGGTAATAGCACGAATTTTCATCTTCTCGGTTTTTCTATCTCAACCGGGGTAGGACATATCGGCGTAAAATAAGAAATTAATGCTGCTATGTTTCGTATGGGAGTAGAGAATCAGAGAGCCTTTTTACTGGAAACGAGGCAATACATCTTGATCCTCAGCAGTAACAACGCATCTATATTTTAATGCTTAATCAAGGATGTGTGTGGATGTCCATCGGTTGGCTGTGTGCTTGTTAGTCACCCTTATCCTATAAATTAATCTGGCAAATTATGAGTTCTGCAGCTCATTTGGTTCCGTGGATGTCCTGCTTGTGTTAGGAGTAGTTCACGACAGTAATCGAATCTCAGATTCAAACCCATGTCTTTTGAGTTTGTGGTGTTTGTAGTTCGAACAGTACCATCAGGGTACGGTTATCACCTTACTGTTTCATTATTCTAGCATATAAATATAGATAGTTCAGTAGCTCAGTAGTTAAGCATTTCGCTGCGGCTTTGCACACCTTAGATTTGAGTCCCGAAGTGAGAAGTAAATACGTCTTTCATCTTTGACGCTTGCCCCGTCGTCGATATTGTACATCTAGCGTAAACGCTACGGTATAACGCCATCTATCGGACGTCGATTTTTCGAAATTTTATATAGACGCCTCTTAATAATAAATTCTTCTTTGCGAAATAATTGTTAATGCCAACATCATTATAGACTATTAACTTTTAAGATCGGTACTGACTATTATGGCAAAGTCATTAAGGTGCTTCACTAATTAACATTGCGACGTTTGAGTGTCAACATCTTGTAAAGCGAGGCATTTAAACGAAAAAGTATCTCACATTTAAAACCATACAGTCTGTTTCGCTTAACTCGTATGAAATTAGCATCCGTAAAATGTGTTTATGAACGGGCTGTTACAAAAAATAAATACTTGCCAACTAAAATTTATTGAATGTTCGCGATGGCCTTTTGCTTGTTTAAACCGATAAAAAATTAAAAAGTTAGCACCTTGTAAAAATGTTATCATAAACGTGTAAAGAAAACATAACACGGTTTTTATTCAATTTTGTTCAAGTCTAACTAAACCTTTTTTTCGTGTTATAAAAGAAGTAGTCAAGTCATCGAGTAGCGAAGAGAATCGAGTAAAATTAGTAGAGAGCCGAGTGTATAAAAGAACAAGTAGTCGAGTCTATGACTCTATGTTTTTTGTATGTGTGTGTGTTTATATCTTCGTCTGTTGTGAACTGATTGTAATGATTATTTTTATTGGATAGGTTGTACTCCAGCGGTTATCTCATATAAATTGCAAACATTCCATCTTTAAGTGTGAAAAAAATGAGGATTAAGTTCTTAATCGAACCATTTAGACGACATTCTAGCTAATAACATTCCTTAGTCTACTCAAAACGCTAAAAGCATTACTTTTAATAGAAAGTAAAAGTTGATAATGG
Source organism: Parnassius apollo (assembly GCA_907164705.1). Classification (NCBI taxonomy): domain Eukaryota; kingdom Metazoa; phylum Arthropoda; class Insecta; order Lepidoptera; family Papilionidae; genus Parnassius; species Parnassius apollo. The sequence goes on along the minus strand of CAJQZP010000233.1, from coordinate 3,300,841 downwards.
TTTCTTATATTTAGGCGAACACTACTCATTGATTAAAACTACTTTTACGGATTTTATCGCGTTTAATATATATGATTTGTATTTCCCGGCGTTTCGGGTCCTTTCCAGCACCCATCGTGCCCCGTGACCATTAAAGTAATTTTAATCAAAGTAAAAGTTGACTTTATTCAACTAAAAATAATAAAATAATTGAACATTCTGAAGCCGGGGTTGTAAATCATTTAATACACTATGTCTTAGCACCGCGCCCTTGAAGTCGGCGTTTACTTTATTAAAAGTTATTTTTTCAAAATCATAGCTCTTCTTCTAATTTTTTATATATTTAAATAAAGTTATTATTCGCCATCTAGTAGTAAGATAATATAATGTACTACTACATATCAACCCGTGGTTGTTGTAAGAGGTCACAGAGAAATGAGAGGCGGCAATATCTACGTGTAAGTAACACAAAACTTTTCGGTTTTTAATAGGCCGTAGAGAATGAATCAGTGCAACCTAATGCAGCTGCAATAAAGCTGTATGTGTTTTTCCCTGTATTAACACACTCAGTTAATATGAGTTATTTTGGTTCATTAATGTAGAATTATTTATTACCTTGATTACATCACCCATTGGATCCTAGCATAGTTATGAACCATCTCGACAACACATGTGTGAATACGACCTTAGTCGTTCAAATAATAACATATTACTCAACCACTAACAGACGCACCAACGATTATAATATAATATAATGATTAATTTTATACTAACAATAAACCTACCTTTTCAGTTGAAGCAGCCCTCGTCCGTAAAAGAACGTCATCGTTCAGACATCAATTCTACTAAAACCTGTAGTTTTACATGTAAACATACACTTTTAAATATTAATCAATGTTGCTAGTGGACCAGAGCTTTTTTGATTACTTCTTTTTCTTTTATCAGTCTTCATTTATTCTTAGATTGAATTACTATTATGCAAGTGTACTAAAAGTGTGCCGTGTAGTGGCGGTTAAGAATATCCACTACCCCATATCTTCCCGTGGGTGTCGTAAGAGGCGACAGAGGGAGACAGGCAGGAGATGGGCAGCAGCGTCTTCCTGATGACAACTGTGACGTAATAAAAAACTGCGGTTGCCAACCCGCTCGCCAAGCGTGGCAACTATGGCAAATACCCCTCAATGAACAAATACACAAACAGACGGCCCCCAGTCCCCGGCGGCCCCGCTATTCCTGGCTACGGTGGCGACCATGGTAACGGCGGGGCAGGGGGTGCTAAGAATCTCCGGTGGAGGTTCGGTTGCCACCTACGACGACTCGACCTGGCAACATATAACGCACGCACCCTGAGGACTGACGAGAAGATACTGGAGCTGGAAGAAGAGGTAGACAAGTTGCGCTGGCATATTATTGGATTATCCGAGGTCCGAAGAGAGGGGGAGGACACGGCAATCCTCGAGTCCGGCAACTTGTTCTATCACCGGGAGGGCGACCATCTGTCCCAAGGAGGTGTCGGATTTATCGTCCACAAATCTCTCGTCAACAACGTTGTAAAGATTGGGAGTGTGTCGACGAGGGTCGCGTACCTGATACTCAGAATCACCAAACGGTATTCGCTGAAGGTCATTCAGGTTTACGCACCAACCTCGGCACATCCCGATGAGGAGGTGGAGGAAATGTATGAGGATATTTCCAGAGCCATACATTCCTCCAGAACCTACTACACGGTGTTGATGGGAGACTTCAACGCAAAACTGGGCACAAGAGAAAGCGGTGAGCTGAAGGTAGGGAAATTTGGAGTAGGGCAACGGAACCGAAGGGGCCAGCAGCTGGCCGACTTTATGGAGAAAGAGGGACTCTTTATGATGAACTCTTTCTTCCAGAAGCGGCCCCACAGGAAGTGGACCTGGTCGAGCCCCGACGGTTCGACAAAAAATGAGATTGACTTCATTATGACGACCAGACGCCAACTGTTCAGTGATGTCTCAGTGATCGCAAGGGTGAAAACTGGCAGCGATCACCGAATGGTTAGAGGCACACTGAACCTAAACGTTAAGTTGGAGAGGTCTCGTCTAATGAAGTCAACGCTCCGTCCCCCTCGTGCTCTAATCCAGAATCCCGAAACCTTTCAGCTCGAGTTACGTAACCGCTTCCAGTGCCTAGAAGATTGCAATGCAGTGGACGATATGAACGACAAGCTCGTGGAAACTGTCCATGCGGTCGGAGCTAAGTTCTGTAAGACCCGCCGCAGAAGAACACAAAAACTCTCCGATCACACTCTTAATCTCATGGCTGTTAGACGGGAGATGAGGCTGCAATCGTCAACAGATTTGACAGCATACAGGCAACTGAACAGACAGATCTCCAAATGCATACGGCGAGACTTACGCAACTTTAATACTTCTCGTATTAAAGAAGCGATCGAGCGGAACCAGGGCTCCAAAGTCTTTGCCAGAGATCTGTCTGCCAGAAAGAGCCAACTGTCAAGGCTGAAGACTGAGTGTGGCAACATCGTTTCCGGGACACCTGAGATTTTGAGTGAGATTGAGAGGTTCTATGGGCAGCTGTACACATCATCGTTGGAGCCACACGCAAGTGTGAGTAACGATCCAAGAGCAAGTCTTATCCGACACTATTCCGATGATATCCCGGACGTCAGTCTAAGCGAGATTAGAATGGCTCTCCAGCACCTTAAAAACGGCAGGGCCCCAGGCGAGGATGGAATTACAGCGGAGCTTCTGAAAGCGGGTGGAACACCGGTACTTGAAGTCCTTCAGAAGCTCTTCAATTCCGTCCTCCATGGTGGCACTACTCCAGAGGCGTGGAGCAGAAGTGCGGTGGTCTTGTTCTTTAAGAAAGGCGACAACGCTCTCTTAAAGAACTACAGACCGATTTCCCTTCTGAGCCGCGTCTACGTGCTGTTTTCGAGAGTCATTACGAATCGTCTCGCACGCAGACTTGACGACTTCCAGCCTCCCGAACAAGCCGGTTTCCGAAAAGGCTTCAGTACCATAGACCACATACATACCCTGCGGCAGATTGTACAGAAGACTGAAGAGTACAATCTGCCACTTTGCCTGGCGTATGTGGACTATGAGAAAGCCTTTGATTCCGTCGAAATTTGGGCGGTGCTACAGTCCCTTCAGCGGTGCCAAGTTGACTGTCGGTATATCGAAGTGCTGAAGTGTTTGTACAGTAGGGCTACGATGGCTATCCGAGTACAGAACCAGAGCTCGAAACCTATCCAACTGCAGAGAGGTGTAAGACAGGGTGACGTTATATCCCCGAAACTCTTCACCGCTGCATTGGAAGACGTTTTCAAGCTACTGGACTGGAAAGGATACGGTATTGACATCAATGGCGAGTACATCACTCACCTTCGATTTGCCGACGATATAGTCCTTATGGCAGAATCGCTGGAGGACTTAAGCACTATGCTCAATGACCTCAATAGTGCCTCCCAACGGATAGGTCTTAAGATGAACATGGACAAAACAAAGATCATGTTCAATGTCCATGTCACACCTATGCCGGTAGTTGTTGGGAGCACTATGCTCGAAGTTGTTGACGAATACGTTTACCTGGGACAAATAGTCCGACTAGGTAAGTCCAACTTCGACCGAGAGGTCAATCGACGGATTCAACTCGGCTGGGCAGCGTTCGGGAAATTACGGCATATCTTTTCGTCAGGTATACCTCAATCTCTAAAAACTAGATTGTACAACCAGTGCGTGTTGCCAGTGATGACTTACGGATCTGAGACGTGGTCCTTCACTGCTGGCCGTATGAGGACGCTTAAGGTCGCTCAGCGAGCTATGGAGAGGGCTATGCTCGGAGTTTCTCTGCGTGATAGACTCAGAAATGAGGATATCCGCAGTAAAACCAGAGTGACCGACATAGCCCAACGGATTAGTAAGCTGAAGTGGCAATGGGCCGGCCATATAGCTCGAAGAACCGATAACCGATGGGGAAGAAAGGTTCTCGAGTGGCAGCCTCGTACAGGTAGGCGTAGTGTAGGGCGACCCCCACTAGATGGAGTGACGACCTGGTAAGGCATGCAGGAAGTCGATGGATGCAGGTGGCTCAGGACCGTGCTTTGTGGCATTACTTGGGGGAGGCCTATGTTCAGCAGTGGACTTGTGAAGGGCTGTAATGATGATGAATGATGTGATGATGAAGTGTACTAAAATGCAATCTTAAATTGTTACTTACTGTTCCGTCAGATGGCCTATCGGTATGTGTTTACAAATAAGCATATATTCTAAAATTGAAACTACAGAGTAACTGAAACATGAAATCAAGTAGGCTATCATAACAAAAGTCTTCGCTTACCCTTTGGATAAATTCATTTGTGAAATATTTATTTTTTATGAGATATTTACAAAAATGAATGTATTTTTAAGAATAATATTCTATTAATCTTAAAAATGGGGCAAGCTTGTAGTGGGGGTTTAAGAATATCCTCTACCTCACATGAGTGTCGTAAGAGGTGACTGAGGAAAAAACAGGAGATGGACAGCAACATCTTTCTGATAACAGCTCAACTAAAAAACTGCGCTTGACGCAAATCTCGCCTATAAGGCATCTACGGGGGAGGCCTATGTTCAGCAGTAACTTTTATGGGCTATAATGGTAATAAAATCTTAAAATGAAAGAAGAGATAACATTATATTTGTTAACGTGAGGGATAGAAATGTATGATTATTGATTTTCAATTATTTTTAGAAATTATGGCTATTACGATTTTACTGGCACGATACGACTTAGAGAATTTCAAGAAAGAGCTTATTCCTTTCTAAAAGGCCGGCAACGCACCTGCAATTCCCCTGGTGTTACGGTTGTATGAACAACCGCCCATGAGGGCGGCGGTAGTCACCTAACATCAGGTGAGCCGTATGCTCATTTTCCCCCTCTCTGGAAAAATATATATTAATTGCAGTATGTGTGTAACGATATGTCATGACACCCACGTCGTTTGAAATTTTCATTTCACATTTCTCATCCACCCATGCGAATGTGCGAATTAGCAGTGACCTCCAGCTACGTAAACAGGTTCGTCGACCGATCTGTTGCGTGTGTCTGATTTCGCTTTCAAACGCGACTGCGCTTCGACCAGCGCAGCGTGTAGCCGGCTGATGCTGCTAATTGGCTTTTATACGCTAAGCTTTCCAATTTTGAAGAAAGTTTTTTGTTAGATATCGCTTTTGGAAGATGTTTCTTGATTTAATGTAGTAAATGTGTTTCAGACATTTTGGTTCTGTGATAAGTTAGTATTATAGAATAAGGGTGACAAACGAGCACACACCTGATGGTAAGTGGCCCATAGACATCTACATTTATCCTCAATTAAGACTTAAAACGCAGATGTGTTGTCACCCTTGAGGACTAAGATGGAATGCCTCGTTTCAAGTAAAAAGGGTCTCCGATTCTTCACTCACCATACGAAAAAGAGCAGCATTAAGCTACTATTTTATGCTGGTATTCTGTGAGAGCGTGGTCCTACCCCGGTCGAGCCATCCCATATGTACTGCAGCCATCGTAAAGCCGCAGCATTGTTCTACAACGTAAACAATTATTTCTTAGCGAATACTACACATGTAATAAAACTAATTATACGGATTTTATCACGTCTAATATAAACTTTTTTAATAACCGATGTTTTGGGCACTATAGCACCCATGGTCACGGAAGGGAGTTAAATATTTAATTTTTGGTTCGATCTTCGCAGAACCAGCTTACAGTATCTTGAAGTCTTTTAGAGTATTTTTGGATAGGGATTTAATTTTGTAAATTATGTGATAACAAGTAGATGGTCCAGCAATCATCTTTATTGATGTGATTTTTATATTTCAACAGCCTCGAGAACCATCCTTGCTAGGAATGTTTATTTTTTATTTAATGCTATATAATATGTTCCAAATTAATCAATTTGAATAGAAATTCAAACTAAGCAGTTACTTATGAATCAAGTCGACGTACGCAGTGTTGTAAGTATCATTGGAACACCTGTATCGATAATTTCGCCATAAAATTGATTATGGGTGCAGTTCCATCGGGTGAAAAATGCCGCTGGACAGGTGGGCGTCGAAAGTGAAACGATTTCGCAAAGCACCGGCTCGACCACTGCCAGTTCGGGGTTAGGGTGACCAGCTTGTAATTGTCAAACTTTGAACCCTATAATTTGTGTCACTAGGTAGTTTTGCACTAACTTTTGCAGAATAGAAGTCAGCCTTGTTAGCAGTTTACTTAAAGATATTTCTTTCGCCAATCTGCAATGCATATAGAACTATGTTCCGTTTCGAAGGGTCAATTGTGCACTTTTTCTGAATAGAAGTTAGTCTGATTTGGAACCACACTTTAAACCATTTATTTCGCAACTTTTTTGCATTCCGTACGCAATTATTATATATACAGAACTATGTTTCAGCTTAAAAGGTTGTTGGACTGTGCTGGTAAGCAGAAATTTTATCTTATAAACATCTAATTTGTGGCCTTCTTCATTTTATGTCGGATGCGTGTATGCGGGGAATTTATGTAGATACTTTACTAGCTGGCTGGTATAAGAAAACTCAACTTCGCTAAGGAAGCTATGGAAAGGCTAGCTGGAGGTTCTTCTGCATGCTACGAGGTTATTACTGACATAACTAAATTAATTAGTAAGATCAAGCGGCATTGCGCAAACCCTATCTTTGAAAGAGTAACAAACGAGAATCGAGTAATATAACAGCAACCAAATAAAAATTATACTCGACTATTTACACTATTTTTTCTTCAAACGCGTGTAGTTAGAAAAACAAAATTATAATTTGTATTAAAACTTATTAAGCGTTAAAAATAATCCAGTATCCGAAAATATAGAAAGCATGGTGACCTTATTCGAACCGGTTCAGCGAGTACAGACATATCATGTAACCATTAAATCATTGAAGCTGATGTGTGGAACCAGAGAAATTTCAGATCGGGTCATTATTGTTTTTTGACTTCACAAATTTCATTAAGAGAGAAAGTGTTCGGTTTCCTCTATAAAAACTTTATTATATAATATAAGCGGTTGATTTTGAGAACTAATCAGTAATTAATGAAAGTTGTTGAATAAACATTCATTAGTATTGACATTAATAAACAAAATTACGTTAAAGTACGATAATGATTCTTCCAGTATATTGGAACGTCAATTTACACAACAAGGTGTTAACTGCACAGGAAACAGTTTTAATTTTTTTTTAAATTGGCTCCAACTCATGAAAAGTCCACTGCTGAACATAAACCTCTCCATGGATTGCCGCATAGACCAGATATTTGCCTTAGATGCCATGTTTGGCAGGTAGGTTGGCAACCGCAGTATACCATTGAGGATTGTTGTTATAGTTATCAGAAAGAAGATGGTGTTCATCTTCGACTATACTGTACTTCTTTCGCCTTGTATTATTAAAAGCCATCTGCGGGATGACTTGGTTTATTTGTTTCTCTTCGCTTCCTCTCTACACGGATCCAATATAGCTCTACTTTTATTGAAACGTTAATCTATTTCGTATGCTATTTCTACTGTATTTTGCAGGTATTTTACATACATAAATTGCAGATAGATCAGAATACAGACCCGGAACAGTTATTTGTTACTCATATAAATATTATTTATACGTGGTGGAGTCACGTTGGTGTGCGTTCGGCTCAACTGGGTTAGGACCACGCTCTCACAGAATACCAACGTAAAATAGCAGCTTAATGCGCTTATTTCGTATGGTGAGTGTAGAGAACCGGAGTCCCTAACTGGAAACGAGGTATTCCATCTTAGTCCTCACGGGTGACAACACATCTGCATTTTGATTCATAATCGAGGATAAATGTAGATGTCTATGGGCCACGGCACTTGCGCGAGTCCACCATCGGGTGGACTCGCACAAACACAAATATTTCTCTTATTTTAACCGACTTCGAAAAAGGAGAATCTTCCTTTATATAAATTCAGTGGAAAATTGAAAAAAGACGATGAAATTGATGTAACTATTTGTCCGATATTCTGTTAGTTACCTTGAACTTGTAATAACCCTCCTTATTTCTTTCTAAAAAGTAAAAAGCGATGTCAAAAAAGAACTAAATAGAATAAAAAATCCACATAACAGCTTCTGCAGTTGTGGTTTTAATTCTTCTATGCACTAGGTTAGTACTTAACATCGACTTCAGAAGCTTTATCCTTATTCGATATAACACGTATGGATCTGGAAGGCAAGCCTTGCTTGATGCACTTCGACAATTGAAACAACGTTCGATCCCAACAACTTTGATTCGGATCAGAAATTTAAATACCGACTACGATAGTTTCCTCGTAATTCCTAGTTTACTTATTAACCGACTACCGAATTTAAGAACTACGAGAAAAATATCAGAACAAGAAAGTAAAATATTGTAAATTTTCTATAGAATAAATACTTCAACCTGACGGTAAGTTGATGCTGTCGCCCGAAAACACCTACATCTATCCTCGATTAAGAATCAAAATGTAGGTGCATCGTCATGGTCTGGCGTAAACACGATAGACATATCGTCATCTATCACGAGGCATAAGACGTTTCTTTCAATTCCCATAGTCAAATAGACAAAAAAACATGGCACAAAATAGGGAAATGGAATTACGGATGGAAGAAAAACCATTTTGTATCAAATGAAAGGCGTAATTATCAGATACTATTCTTTTTTTAAATTGCTACACTCACGTTGAATTTTCAGCGCTCCATGGGTTGACTGCCTTTAGGCATAAAGTTCGTCCTAAGGGATTGCAATAAAAATGTTAAATAAGTTAATAAATTAATCCTATGATCAAAAATTCATATAATCATCTCCCCCATATATAACAAATTTTCATCAATAGTCGACCATAGCGTTGTGATAATAACCATGCATGGTGGTGGCAGGTTGCGTGCGACATGCATGGCTTCACGTACGAAACAATTAAATGACGAAGATAGTTTACGTGATCTTGCACTATCTTTGCGCACACGTTACATTAACTGTAAAGTTTCGGTAATCGAACTCGAAACGGTTATTAAACATTTGGATTTGGATATTAGAGCATATAAAACGCCACCTTTAGGCGTAATATCCATTATGAAGACACACACACACACAGCATTTGTTAAATATATATATATATATATATATATATATAAAAATCATAGACTACCACTCGAATACCTCTTTTCCCCAGCGGTTGCCGGTTATTCAAGGTATATGGCCGGCACATTGCCACTTTAGCTTTTTTTTTTTTGAATAAGGATGACAAACGAGCACACAGTCCACCTGGTGGATGCCGTGGCCCACAGATATCTACATTTATCTTCGATTAAGAATTAAAACACAGATGCGTTGTCACCCCTGATGGCTCATGCAATGTTCCAGTAAAATAGGGTCTCCGGATTTCTACAATCACCATACGAAACATAATAGTATTAGGTTGCTATTTTACGCCTAATATTTTACGCGGTAATCTGTGAGAGCGTGGTCGTTCCCCGGCCAAGCCGACCCATTCGTGCTACATCATATTATAGCTGCAGCGTGGCGCTACCACGTAGCTTACTGATTCCTTTCGCTATGTCAGTTACTCTAGTTATACTTTATTGCTTTCTGAGACAATTTTCAGTTATAAATTCGTAGCATATACTAAAACTATCTCTTTTGTTCACAGGTGAAAATTGACTATAAGCCGTGGTGTGCTTATGCGACGCGCTTCCCACTATTCTAAGGTAAAATTACAATAAGGTGTACTTCCAATATGTAATGTATACAACAAAATAATAATAAAAAGTAAATACAAGAAACCGACACGAACCAGTTAATATCAGTTACTCTATTCGAGTCTAAAGTCGTTACGGGATCAGTAATTTGTTCATTGGGCAGTGTTTACGCTTTTTCAACAAAATCCAAAAATTATACAAAGTGGGTTGGTTGGCAATTCAAAAAAACATTACAAAACAGGAGTTATATTTAAAGGGTTATTATGAAATACACGGATGATGTTAATATCCCTGAGAATGAGGTGATCGCTACTAAGCTATTCCTTTGTATAAATACAATCAATTATAAAATTATGAATTAGCATAATACAACATAATACTAATTCATAATTGCAAGCTGTTATTCCCGCTGATTTTTTTGCTGTTTCTTTAATCTATATTGATTAAAAATAATCATTTTTTTTCCGGAACTTCTTTAAATAAAATGCTAATAAAAATCGGATTATCCGATAAATTCAATTAAATGTAGGCCGCATAACGTATAATGTTCATGCCTGCCTCAGGATTATAACTATAGTACGTGAGGATAATATGGTCAGCCGGTTAATATGGTCATTTTTTATTACTCAAAAACTACAGCCTTGTCTGCGTAGATGGCTTTGTGATGCGATAGCTCTTCATTGGTCAATCAAATAATGAAGGATCAAAAGGGCGCTGCTTTATCGACACCATTTTGACAGTTGACATTAAAGTAAATATTTTAGGCGATTTTAGTATGGTGTAGTGTAGTTAATTTTTTTAAGTAGATTTTACGAAGTGTTCCTAACTATTGCCAAGGCTTGTTTGCAATTTTTTTCTTAATGTATTAGCTATGGTATACGACTTTGTGTTTTGTCTCTGTACTTCTCCTAGTTTCAGTTTTACAGGGCGGCAAAGCTTAAGGTGACCATATTACCCCCACGTACATCTTATAATAATTTTGTTATGTGTACTTTAACAGAATCATTTTAATGCGACAACATTTCCGTTACGATTTTTATAACATTCCTTATTTTTAATTTTACGTTGCAATACATACTCGTAAAACCGTGATCAATTGTTTTCGTGGCAGGTACTATGTCGAGTTATGTAAAATTAAATAACACATCAGAAATGTGCATGACTCGGAACAATATTGAACAAATTAACGTGTTACGAAAACAGTGTGCATCGGAATTATGCAGCCTCTCGGTTGGGGGCATAATTGTTCAGTATTATGCAGCCCATTGTATTATATTTTTTAAACGAATCACAAGCGCAGTGGCTAAGTGCTTGACTGCGGTGCATTGGAACGTAGGTTCTTATATCACATGGGCAATTACTGACTATGGAGCAATCCATGTCAGCTCTGAGATAACAGCACGTCTGTAGACTGCTATTTTTTTTTGGTTTATTTGCCACTCTTATGAAAAATCTTTACATTTTATTTTTCCTTCACCTACACATATAAAATATTTAAAGATTTATCATCATTACATCCCTTCCAATTCCACTGCTGAGCATAGGCCTCCCGCAAGGAATGCCACAAAGCACGGTCCTGGCACACCTGCAGCCATCGATTTCCTGCATGTTCTTACAAGATCGTCATTCCATCTTGTGGGGAGACGCCTTACACTTCGCCAGTCGGTGCGAGGCTGCCACTATAATTAAAGATGATATTTATGTAATTGTTTTATTTAAATTTTTACAGTGGTGTTCTTGTCTTATCAAAATAAAATAAAAATTGAAAGCTTAATAATTCTAGCAGTGTTTGTCCAGGTTGTTGAACTGAAATCTCAGTAGGTATGATTCGTAATTTTTTTTACATAATTTTTGAGTATATTACGTGAGGGCAACTACAGCCTTGTTTGCATAGATGGCTTTGTGATACGATAGCTATTCATCGGTCAATAAAATACTAAATACTAAAGGGTCTATAACTAAGACAAAAACACAAAGTATAATATATATATATATATATATATATATATATATATATATATATATATATATATATATATATATATATATTATACTTTGTGTTTTTGTCTCTATCTTCCTCCTAGTTTTGGTTTTATAGACCAGCAAAGCTTAAGATGACCATATTACCCTCACGTACCTAACATTTTTATGATACTTCGGTTCGCAAACGGGAAAAACATTAAAACTTAAATTATAGTTTATTTCATTCATCATTCATTGCAGCCATTAAAATTTCATTTCCGAACATTTGCCTGCCAAGAAAATATGGGGATCAATGGGCTCCCCCATTAGTCTCCATATATACCGGGTGACTGAACCGATATATTCGCCATAATGCCACGCTTGACAAAATGACGATATGAGTGATTAGGTAATACCACTCGACCTTTTCTCCCCATCCGTTGTCAGCTCTTCAACCAGTAGCCGGCTCATACTTTAAATTTATTTCTGGTTGTTATCATGGAGACTGCTGCTCATGTTCTGCTTCATCTCCATTTGTCTCTTCTTTTGAAATACACGAGAGACATGGGGCAGTGAACTCTCTTACTCCTTCAACACAGCGCATGAGTTTTTTTTATTAAAATTCATAGTGGGTGAACTATATTCTTAATTCTTATTCATTAGAATTATTATTTCTAATGGACACTGCGGTATTTAAGACTATTTTCAATTTTGAAGGCATTTACTACTTCTACTACTAGAATCGTTTGGGCCTAGAAGTCTGTCTGGGTACCTGGGTACCACTCTCTACCTATTCCTGCTGCCAAATTGCATTGCTTGCACTGACCAAGGATATAAAACTAGTATAATTATAGGATGTAAGGTGTTCCAGCTTTGGTTTAATTAACACTGCTGCGGAACGGAATGGAAGCGAATTTTTGTAACGAAATTGTACATAGTAATCTGAGTCTTATATTAATTATGTAATATGTATTGTAACGCGCAAACTAGATATGAACCAAAAAAGAAGTCACGTGTCTTCCGGGAAATTCTTGAGGAATTCCGTAGCTACTTTCAGCGAAGTCTGTGAATTTCGCGGGAAGTGGCGTGAAGGGCGTGGAATGTAAACTAACTCTTCTACAGCCCCAAAACGACTGTCGTATAGCTCCAAGGAGAAGTCGCGGAAATGCTCAAGCATTCCAAGGATTGCGCGCCCTCCCGCGAGTCGCGGCAAAATTGACACTTCCGTTTCATTCCATTCCGCCGCAATTTAAATTGAATCTTAGTCCTCAGAAGTGATAACGTATGTGTTGCCTTAGTTTGAAGTTAGCTGTAGGTGTCTATAGACTACAGTAGTTACTTACCATCAGGTGGACTATAAGCTTACTTGTCGGTTCACTTTTATTAAAAAAGATATGGAATAAGTGTGACAAATGAGCACACAGTTCAACTAATGGTAAGTGGATGCTGTGACCCATAGACATCTACATTTATCGTTAATTAGTAATCAAAATGCATATGTGTTTTAACCCCTGAGAACTAAGATGGAATACCTCGTTTTTGGATCTTCTCCGGAAACTCCGGCTCTCTACACTCACCATACGAATTACAGCAGTATTAAGTTGCTAATTTACGCTGATATTCTCTGAGGGCGTGGTCCTACCCCGGTAGAGAACACCCATTGGCTGTGGCTTTACCACATATATACCACATATATCATTAGTGGCAGAAATCTAATCGGACCCTGCTGCATCGATGATTTAACACGTAATTATAGGGTTTACAAAAATAGAAATTAAATTTACATTACTAGTACAGGATATTAATCTGCCTTAGTTCGTGGGAGACTCGACCCGCTAGTTATAAAGACACTGGGAACGGTATTGTGCTATTGTTCTTATAATATCTGTTTGTATCGTTGTTGCGTGTCTGCTTGTCAGACTTATTGTGTTTTTAGCTCGAGGTCGTCTAAAATAGTGATCGTGTATATGGCGATAAATTTTATACGTATTTAAAAATAGAGTTTGGTGAATTTTAAAACTATATTGATTTATACACCACGATGTTTTATTATAAGAAAATGTTTATTGGTATAAGTAACTAATTTAAGTTTAGGTATTGTAGTTTATTTTTATTAAAATAACGTTACCCCACACTAGGAATTTCTACTGTATCACGGAGATATATTCTTAGGGACAGTTTACATGCACAAAACTCACAAGGACAAACATCTAGACATAGAACAATTGTTTGTAGGCTATACAAATACTTGTCCCGTTTGTAATTCGAACTCAGCTCTGTAACTCACTGCTAAGACAATACGACACGGTGCCGTCTAACTATTTAACGATTTTTCTTTATAGAATAAGGGTGTAAGACGAGCACAGTCCATCTGATGGTAAGTGGATGCTGTAGCCCATAGACATCTACATTTCAGGTCAGGTCAGGTTACAGCCTATATACGTCCCACTGCTGGGCACAGGCCTCCCCTCATTTCTGAGAGGGTTTAGGGCAAGGAAATGTCCGCCGCGCTGCCCCAATGCGTGTTGGCGAACTTCACATGTCTTCGATTTTTTTGTTATTCCTCAGACATGCAGGTTTCTTCACGATGTTTTCCTTCACCGCCGAGCACGTGGTAAATCAGCACTTAAAATTGCAATTAACAATTTCATTGGTGCCGGCGGGGATCGAACCCGGGTAACTCGCGTTCTGTTATTTTACAGCGAGCGTTAACCATCTGAGCTACCACAGCTCTTACATCATGACATCTACATTTATTTTAATAAGAATTTTGAGAATCAAAATGCAGATGCGTTGTCACCCCTGAAGACTGAGATAGAATGCCTCGTTTCCAGTAATAATGGTCTCCAGTCCTCTACACTCACCATACGAAACATAGCAGCATTAAGTTGCTATTTTACGTTGGTATTGTGTGTGTATTTATGGGACAACCCCTGAAGTGTATGGTATTGTTTATGAAAAATTAATTATCAAAATCGGTTACTGAAGATATCGCGTAAGAACATAAAGTCGAATATTTTTTATTCTGAATAACCTCGTTAAATTATCATCATCATTAAAATTACCACAATAAAAATTAAGGGCCGATACAGTACCCATTACCTATCACATATTATGTGAAATAAGAAATTTAAGTTAATTTAATTTGACGAACTAATGACAACCATTGGGTAAGAAAGGTTCTCAAGTAGCAGCCCTATACCGGGAAGCGAAGTATATCCTCGGTCATCCATTAGATGTAGTGACGACTTGATTGACTTGACTTGATAAGGGATGCAGGAAGTCAATGGAAGCAGGTAGCTCAGAGATGTCCTTTGTGGCAATGCTTGGGCGAGGCTGCAATAAAGATGATGAAGTATAAAGTTGTAGTAGCTCAGGTACTAAGGTCGTCATAACTTTTGATGACGGTAAATTGATGCTTTTAAGATATAAGCGAAAGTTGCCTAATGGCAGGGAGCGGACCGCTATCTCATAAGCTCGTGTCGTGAGGTCGTCCTCTCTCTGTCTAAATTTGTGGGGAGTTCTGTGACCAGCAGTGAAACTATGTGAGTTGATAGATTATTTATTTTAATGCATAATGATTTCTTATATTTACTCGAATACTACAAATGGAATAAAATTAATTTTAGGAAGTTTATCGCGTTTAATTTTAATTCCCGACGTTTCGGGACCCATGGTCACGGGGAGGACGGAGGAGGGTGAGGTGTACGATGTCCTAATGTCATAGTTAACTAAGGCTACCTTCAACTTTTTATTATTAACTTTTGTTCCGATGTATATCATAAACATGTGTGCTGTAAAGTGCCTAAAACATCGGGATTCACAATGTTAAATTAAACGCGATAAAATCCGTAAATTAGTTTTATACCCTATTTTAATGCGGTTAAACTTATTGCTGGCCAGTTGACCCATGGTAGCTCTATGAACAACCCGTTATTAATCAATAATCTCGATGCTAACATAAAGAAAACACACAAACATCCGCGCAAGTGCGCGGAGACGGCACTTTTAATATTCGTAGCTGTTGCAGATTCTGCACCGATATCTCTGCAAGAGATCGCAACCACTCAAGTACGGAGTGATTGGAAGGGCTGTGGATATCTTTAACTTAACGTATGGTGCAAGTGGTTGATAGGTTTTGAATAAATCATAGAAATAAAGAAAAACATTTACTACATACAACACAAAAAAAAAGGAATATAAACTGACCCTTTTTACTGAAAACGAATCATTCCATCTTAGTCCTCAGGGGTTACAATTCATCTGCATTATGATTATTTGTCGGTAATAGAAAAGAAGATAACCATGGGCCACAGCATCCACTTACCATCAGGTGGCCTGTGTGCTTGTTTGTCATCTATAAAAATTGGTATTGCAACTTACGATGGGGCTACAAACCAGAACATGCAACAACCATACATTGTGTTTTTTTACTTTTTTCTTTTTTGTTTAGTTTTTTATTACTTCGTTGTAATGTTTTAAATGATTCGATACTCGTCTACTTAAATTGTTAAAATATACCTTTTGTTATAGTTTATAGAGTTTAAGTAATTCCAATTAATGTCATATTGTAATATTGCATATTGTAATATTGCATATGTACTAAGTTATGTATCCTCCTTCACATCTGTCACTTTTGTAATTTATACTATAAATATTGTTGCGCGGCTAAGTTGACATCTGACACTAACGCCATCTAGTGTGGGGAACGGAGCGATGGGATAGCTTTCCAGAAAATGACATCACTAATCTTTCAACCGACAGCGCCATCTGTTGTCGAAAGGAAGAACTAAGCTTCTGGAAAGCTGACTCTCGAACTTTCGGCACTTTGTCGATTGGTGCGCGTATTTACTTGAATGTTCTGCATGATTCGGTACTAATGTGTATTTTTATAGGCGCTGCAAGGTGCAATCGGGGAAGTATTGAATTTGGCGAGACAAGCGAAGCTTCGGAGCGGAATAAAGTGAATCAGTGTGATTAATTATTAGTGTTTTAAGTTTAAATTTGTGTAAAGAAAATTAAAGTGCTAATTTAGGTAATTTTATCGGCAATTTTTATTGTCACGAACCTCAAGCTCGTAACAATATTCTGAGGCTAGTGGGCTTCACCTAATTTAAAGTCTAGGATTAAGAATAGTCGTTAATCTACTGTGAAGTTGGTAACTGGTCCGTAAATAAATAAATAAAACATCATATGCATTGAGTAAGCCACGCGACCTATTAATGATTGTGATACTACAAATAAATAAGACTCGGTATTACCATGTTTTTTGAAGGATATTTTAGGAAATATGATTTACTTGCATATACCTAAATAAACTCTCACGCATGTTTTCCAAAGATTTAGCGAAAGACTCGACTGACCCACCTCTCTCAGTTTGCCGTTTGACGCCTTTCATATTTGATGATAGCATTAATAATTAATGAAAACCAGAAATAATAAGAAAGAAATATGGAGTAAAATAAAATAAAATAATATTAAAAAGAAATACAACAATAGAGTATACAAGCAGTGAACGCCTAAAATCGAATTGAAAGGCACACACGGTACATACACAACTCACACAGCGATGCCATAAAGTTATACCGCGAAGTTATAGTACATGCGCACGCAGGGAGTGGAGAGCGCTGGCGTAGAATAGGCATGACGGCATAAGAACGGGTCATGCCATTTGCCGTCACGGCATATAAGTCGATTTTACTATTAAGGCGCATCAATAGATGTTCCACATAATAATATTAGAGCTTAAAAAACTTAACACGCATTAGTAAGAATACTAAGTCATAGTCTTGGAACTATTGTATTATCACCTATTCTCATTACGTCTGCTAAATTTCAATCAGACTTTAAGAGGGGTAAATAAACTGTATGATTACAAATCTCCGTGTTTGCCGAAATTATTGTTATTTGATATGGTGATTGATAAGGATACAAGGTAAAGTTATTAAATTAATGTATTGACATCGGTGTTGATACGATCAAATTTTCAAGCAATCGATTCCGTACAAGTTGTCGCGAAGTAAGAAAAGCGAGTTACCTCCAAACTGATCAATAAAGCCGGTTGCAGGCCGCTTCCGCTTATATATTAAGGTTCGTCAGCAGCGCAAGCGCGAGCGGGGGCACGCGCAGCGTAATCTCCGCAATCGCTCGTTGTTAATTGATCGCTCGCACCTGTCCGGCGCGAGCGCATCTGGACCGCCCGTGAGGCAAATTATCCACCGAATGCGATGCTATGCGTTGTAACGCGTATAACTTTAGTAGTTTTGGATTAATAGTTTCACCTGTTAAAACTATTTATATATTGAATAAAAGACCACACTGTGACCTATAGTGTAGTTAGGGTTTTGTAACCCACTGCAAGACTTCAAGATAACATAAGCTCATTCTGCGTAGATTGATTTAAAATTAATAATTAAAAGCTGATGGTTTTTAGGTTCATACGATTTCAAGACAGCGAATACCTCAGTCCACTGTGACCCTTGTGCTGCAAAGCAGCCGAAATGTCGGAAATTAAAAATAACAAAAACAAACGCGATAAAATTCGTTAAAATAGTTTTATTCAATGTGTATTCCTCTTTTCCTTACTAAATGATAATAGAAAGAGACCAGTATATATAATACATACTCAATTAAAATAAGTCATAATCAAAGATGAAAATAGGAGTAAGATGTATCGATCGTAACTTGAAAAAAAAAACAACAAAATAACACATAGCAGTTATTATGTCTAAACCTAAATGACTATTTACACAAGCGGCCAATGTTCAAAACCATGTCTGAAATAGCTTTGGACAAGTTCTTCTATATTCTTGCTTAGGGTTAACACCTGTCATCGTAAAATAACTGTTTTGGGCATTCGGTTACATACAAATATTTTAGTTTACGATCCCTAACATTGAATTGATGGATTGTCTTACGCAGCCACGATACGGCAAACTAATTCTTACTAAATAAAACTTAAAATCTGAATACCCAAGTAGCGAAAAATTGATGACATGATAAGCTTAATTGTTAAAACTGCAATTTAAAAAATCAGATTGCGTTAAATAATTTACTTACAAAAACCTTCCCTCTATTTTTTCATTTGTAGATGCAATATATAAATATCATACAACCTATGTAACTAACACAAATAATACGAATCCAACGACAAGTCACGTGTTTAAAAGCCGTTTAGGCTACAGAGTTTGACAAAGAAATAGACATATCCACATAATATATACCCACAAAAAGTCGGGTAAGTACAAGAACTCGCAGCTGCAAGATAACAAAATTAGAATGTTATCATCAGAACTAAAATTACTAAATCAATCGTCAGCTCTGCGCCGATATCTCTGCAAGAGACCACTCAAGTACAGAGTGATTGGAAGGGCTGTGAAGTGTGTGTTCTCTCAAATACTTGCAGTTGTGAAAGAGGCATATCGAATAGATTAGTCATGATGATTTTGATGTACGAATCATCAGATATTTTTATAATATTGCTGTGCTTGTTATGGACGACGAGCTTAAGTAATCTCGAACACTGTCCGCTCAGTAACGTCCAGTTTGTTTTGCTCCCGATGTCGCGACATGTTTGACGTCTCGCTTTACTTCTAGCATTTAGACATGCGCTTAACCATTTCCATTTCTAGGAATACGATCGCCCATTGATATCGGCGAAGATTCGTAGAGGCTGCTCTTTTATTTTCTTTTAATACAAATTCTTAATTTAGAAAACTCCTTTGAAACTTGCTATTTTTTATAGTATAAGAGTGACAACGAGCACACAGCCCACCTGATGGTAAGTAAATCTTGTGGCCTATAGACAGATGTCTAAAGATGTCTACATCTAGCCTCGATTAAAAATTATAATGCACATGCGTTGTCCTCCATGAAGACTAAGACGGAATGAATAAAATGCGCTTCTGTCGCATTAATGAATGCAGCAATTGGCAGTTTTAAATATTATTAGAATTGTGACAGGCCTGTGGAGAGACTTAACACTAAGTTGCGGAAAGTCAATCGATGTCTTACAAATTTCAAGAGACTGTTGCTGATATGTCCAGGTTCTGTCCGCAAAAGGCCCACGTTTCAGGGTTTGTCTTCATCACTATGATTGGCTTTGCATTAGCTACTAGACGACTCACACCTTCAACGCTGTGTCTCGAAGGGCATTTTACATTTGACTTGAATGGTACCGTCATCTATCGAAAGACATAAGACCTCTTTGGTGAATCGGACACCTCTTACGAAACCAATGAAATAGGACTAAATTCATATCGATATTGTAGTACTAGCTGGCCTGGCAGACGTTATTTGTTGTTGCACACACACTTTTCTATAAACTTACGTAATACGTACAGCTAAACCCTCTCTATAACTAATAGAACTACCACAATCATTACGACAATAAACTTAACAAAAGAAAAACGTAATCCTTCTTTTTTGATCTTCCGTAAGCTTAACAGCTATCATTTACTGCCTACACACCAACTCTCATGGAAATCTGTCCAGTAGTTTTTGCGTGAATCGTGAACAAATAATTTTTCTACAGATTTATTATATGTATAGATTTAAATTAGGGCCTTGAATTCACACGTGAACGATTAGAGTTGTATCTTCTCCTCCTCTAGCAACAATTCAAGATATAGTTGAAATTAGTTAGAAGAACAGATTTCAACACAAATTACTGACTTTTTAGGAAACAAAAATTACTGAACTAAGTTGAATTTTTCATCCGTAAAATTATCAAATACTAGCGATCTGCCCCGGGTTCGCACGGGCGATATCTGAATTCTACAACAGTGCTACCTACCGGATCCAACTGTGCTATTACTTCGCAGAAGTGCAAGCAATATGTTCACAAAGTTTTACCGCAATCTGATGAACGGTATGGCAGCGCATAAAGTACGGATAAACAAAAATTAATATTTATATATTATATCTGTAAAATATCCAAAAAAAACAATTTTTTACTTTTAGTTTTTTCTCCTACATCGTGTTTCGTTTACCCTCTCTCCCCTTAATTAAAACACGTCCCCTCTTGTATAAAACACGGCAACTCAGCGCAGCAGTCGATGGCTATTGCATACTGAAGTGATAAACGCGAATACTGATATGAAATTAACTACTTAAATGAAACTAATTACTCTCTCACGGGGGGACTGAAGTGTTTGACGCCCCGATGTCATATTTAGCTCCCGGGCTAAGATCCTTTGAATATTAGTTTTTTATCCGATCTACGCAAAACAAGCTTACAGTAACCTACCTTTTTTATAGAATAAGGGTGACAAACGAGCACACAATCCACCTGTTGGTAAGTGGATTCTGTGGCCTATAGACATCTACATTTATCCTCGATTAAGAATCAAAACGCAGATGCGTTGTCACCCTTGAGGACTAAAATGGAATGCCTCGTTTTCAGTAAAAAACGGTCTCCGGATTTGTACACTCACCATAACACAGCAGTACTGAGCTCGCTATTTTACGCTGGTATTCTGTGAGAGCATGGTCCTTCCCCGGTCGAGCCAACACATTCGTGCCACAATCATAACATAGCTGCAGCGTGACACTGCCACGTGCAAAAACAATTCATCATCATCATCATCATCATCATTACAGTCCTTCACAAGTCCACTGCTGAACATAGGCCTCCCCCAAGTAACGCCACAAAGCACAGTCCTGAGCCACCTGCATCCATCGACTTCCCGCATGTCTTACCAGGTCGTCACTCCATCTAGTGGGGGGTCGCCCTACACTACGCCTACCGGTACGAGGTTGCCACTCGAGAACCTTTCTTCCCCATCGGTTATCGGTTCTTCGAGCTATATGGCCGGCCCATTGCCACTTCAATGTACTAATCCGTTAATTGTTGGGAGCGCTATGTTCAAAGTTGTTGACGAGTACGTTTACCTGGGACAAATAGTCCGACTAGGTAAGTCCAACTTCGACCGAGAAGTCAATCGACGGATTCAACTCGGCTGGGCAGCGTTCGGGAAATTACGACACATCTTCTCGTCAGGTATACCTCAATCTCTGAAAACTAAAGTGTATAACCAGTGCGTGTTGCCAGTGATGACTTACGGATCTGAGACGTGGTCCTTCACTGCTGGCCGTATGAGGATGCTCAAGGTCGCTCAGCGAGCTATGGAGAGGGCTATGCTCGGAGTTTCTCTGCGTGATAGACTCAGAAATGAG
The DNA here is from genome assembly GCA_907164705.1 of Parnassius apollo. NCBI lineage: Eukaryota > Metazoa > Arthropoda > Insecta > Lepidoptera > Papilionidae > Parnassius > Parnassius apollo. Next base: position 3,278,993 of record CAJQZP010000233.1, on the reverse strand, counting down.
GATATCCGCAGTAAAACCAGAGTGACCAACATAGCCCAACGGATTAGTAAAACAATTACTTATACAAAATTAATAAATACAAAAACCTTTTCTTTGATTACATGTATGAATTTTCCCAACAAATTACGCAGCGGTTGTTAAAGCAGTTAGAGATTAGGTCCAGATCCAGTTCGCTCTAGGATACAAGGTACTTGCGGAGGAACGCGGCGCACGTCCGGCGTTAGTAGGGCGACGGGTCGCCTGAGTTACCGCATCAGTTAATATACCCTTGCATTACCGTAACTATACATAATCAAAACGAACTTACGGCACGCCAAACGTTTGACGAATTCGGTGCTCTTTATATCGAGAACTGAAAATATTTATATGGTTTACACTTGATAGAGGTTTCTAATTTTATATAGTTTTATTAAATTACTGGTTAAATAAAATCCTGCCTGCCAGGCGTGGCAAATATGGCAAATATACTCGTATATCAATATGAGAAAGGATCTATGAGGGAGGCCTATGTCTAGTAGTGGACCTCTTATAGTCGGTAAAGAAATGATGAATTAGTTTTATTAACTTGACTTGTGTCCTAGCAAACCTCTATAATAACACATTCGTATCTTTTTTGCGCTACATTTATAATCTAAAAACGTCCTAGATTCTAATCCACTATACGAGTACAGTCATGGACCTATTTTTGTCATTTCCCTTCTTTAAAAGGCCTATACACAGTAGTTGATTCTAAAGATTTATAAATTATTGTACACCGCAAAGCACAAATAAAAACAGAATACAGGAAAAAAGGTTATAAGAAAAAGCTAAGGCGATATTATCACTAAAAAGCGATCAGTTCCAGACAATCTTAAGCTAAAGGAAAATTTTAAATATTGGCCAGTGATTGGGATTGTGATTGGTGGTGGTGTATATTAAAATAAAAACTGCTGCTAGTTTAGTAAACTAAATCAATATATAATATTATAATAGCAAAATAATACACTAATATATTCATAGGATGTAAAGTATCCAGTACATATGAGAGTTTGAGGATACCCTCTCACAACTTCAAAGAGACCTGTGTGCACTAACTACTAATCTACACTTTACTTATCCAGATATTAATGAACAGTCTAAAAATCACGAAAGTGACAACCCTATCGCGAGCCCACAGCGAATTCCACGAAGTTAATAAGAAAGCAAATAAGTATTTCAAACTTTCCCAATGTAGGGTTCACGCCGCTCATTTTCCTCTTAAGTTGACACGAATCACTCAGCCCCTAATTAGTACGGCGGCCGCGGCTGCAGCTTGTCATTATGAATGATTGTGCGCTCTCATACACGAGTTTTGTTTATTACAGGACCTTTGTGCGTGTTCAGAGATATTATTTTAAGTGATTTTTTGAATTCATGTTCGCAAAATGTAATATGACGTGACTCGGAAAGTTTCATTAGTGTTGTAGGTCATAATTGTAATGGCACTTAAATATAAGATTTACAGTGTTCGGTAATGGGCCGGAATACTGTGTTATGGCCCTTCAACCAACCCTTGGCGCTTATTGGTATTATGTTCGAGCGTGATTCCTTCTCGGTCGAGCTGACTTATTCGTGCTGCAAACTTATATAAACAGTATGGCTCTACCACTAAAAAATATTAATAATATAATTTTCTTCGTCATGAAAATTCATCATGAAAATCACATACAATCATATGATAACAACAGATAGAATATAAATAAATTATTGAAATTAAAAAAAATTCATGTAAATGTGTATACACGTACGAAGTGAAACTTCTTTACAACATGTCATACTTCTTTCATTTTCTATTTTACATAAGTAGGTTAAATAATAGTGTACTCATGCCCCGGCTGTGAAATATTAAAGAAAACGTGACGTATTTTTTAATACCGTACTAAATTTCCCCCACTACTTTGGAAAAGAAGTTTCACTTCAAAAATTATATATTACGAGTATATTATAGCTAAATGTACAAGAATTCATTCAAGCCCCGTTGCAACCATCCTCGACCGGAGCAGGACCACGCTCTCACAGAATATCAGCGCGAAACAGCAGCTTAATGCTGCTGTTTTTCATATGGTGAGTGTATAGAATCGGAGACCCTTTTTACTGGTAACAAGGCATCTTTTACCTCAGAGGTGACAACACATCTGCGTTTCGATTCTTAATCGAAGATAAATGTAGATGTCTATGGACCACAGCATCCACTTACCAGCAGGTGGACTGTGTGCTCGTTTGTCATCACCATTCTATAGAAAAAAAACTTGATGTTTAGTACCTATATTAATTGAACATAAAAAATATACACAAACACATACAGTAATAGTATGTTAAATTAGGTATTATTTAAATGCGTTTTAATCATAAAATTTGATACAACAAATCAAGATTTTTCAAATCAAGAGTTATTGAAGTCGAAATGTACGAGTATATTTTTATAAAACTGAGGTGACAACGAACGTACAATCCACCTGATATTAAACGGCTGCTGCAGTCCATGGACCTGCAGCCAACTTCATTCAAAATCTACAGATCCGTTGTCACCCACGGGGACTAAGATGGAACTTCTCATAGCCTGACACTATACCAGCTCTCTACCCTTCATATATGAACATAGCAGTACAAGAAGCTGTTATATGACGGCAAAACCAGGTAAGATGGTGTTCCCACCACCTAGCGTCTATCACCTACAGTATCCACTTACTGACACGAATGAACGTTTGTCACTTATTTTTTTTGTTAAAGCCAGAGCTTAACTACACCTTAACTATACCACATACCTGATGGTATGTGGTGATGCAGACAAAGATGGGGACGCGTACTGACTTAAAAAAAGCCTATTCACTCTTGCCTGGAATACATACACATTGAAATCGGCAAAGACAGTTGCGGTTTCTTTTATAAAAATGTTAAAATGGTATCCTCGGGCCGTCATGCGCATTGCTATCGAAGTTACATAATACACACAATTTAAGCGTGCTCGCTAGGTGGTGAGCCAGTGAACAATGGGAGAGAGCAGGGCGCGCGAACAATAAGCCCTCCCCGCGGGCTCGCGGCCTCGGACAATGTTGCAAATGCCGTGGAGATATGTCGAGTACTGAAGGGGGCTAATGTGTAATTTAATGGGAACATTATAAAGAAGCATTAATTTCCAAACAAACATTCTGGTTTACACTTTAACACTGCAGCTATATTACGGTTGTAGCACGAATGGGTCGGCTCGGCCGGGGAAGGACCACGCTCTCACAGAATACCAGCGTAAAATAGCAGCTTAATACCGTTGTATTTCGAATGGTGAGTGTAGAGATCCGGAAGCCCTTTTTAACCAGGAACGAGGAATTCCTTCTCAGTCCCCACGGGTGACACGCATCTGCATTTTGATCGTTAATCGAGGATAGAGGTAGATGTCTATGGGCAGCAGCAACAACTTACCATCAGGTGGACTGTGTGCTCGTTTGTCACCCTATCCTAGTTAAAAGAAAAACTAATAGTACAGAAAATATATTAACTTTTATATTTTTTCAAAGAAATTAACTTCCCGCAATGTAATCTGTCAAATATTACACCTCAATTTAAGTGGCGCCGCTTCATTTTGTCCATATACGGTACTTATAAACATTAGCGCAAAAACTAATTTTAATTGAAAGAAGTATTAGTAAATATGCCACCTCCAACAACTTCTTTACTTTTACATTAACAACAATCCTTCAAAATAATAATGTCCTGTACTAAAATATACATTCACAAAATTATATAAACAAATCACTAAAGGCCTTCTTAATGCTGCATTGTTTTTATGAATATTTTTTCTAAACCCAAATCTATTGTCTTTCGTTTTCTGTCAAGATTATCGTTTTAATTATCATTCGTTGTGACCTACGATATCAGCTCCATATCCATTGTGCTAGCCTAGCTCGTGGTCTAGCTATTAGAGCGTTTGGTAGACAATATGCGAGATGTTAGATTGGCGCCATTGTTTCCGACAGCCCTGCCGGCCGCTGACAAGGGCAAAAAGAACGAGCTGGACTGCGCGGACCACACCCGGATATTAACGCCAGTATTGCCTTTGCTTTATTTCGATGGAACAATGCTTAACAGATGTAAAGAAATTGTCGGGTCCAGGTCTTGTCTGATATTAAAAAAATACTCTAATGTAAAACCAGAATGATTTTATTTGATTATTTTAGAGCTTTCGCTATCATGCGACCCCTTACAATTTCTACCCATTTGCCCATATGTGTCACAGTATCATAACTTCTAGAGTTTTGACTGAACCGGTTAAGAAAGCCTAAATTGAAAAAAGCAGTTTTGCCTTTGAAACATATTATTATCGTAATGATTACAAAAATGTGTGAAAACTTCGTGTACTGGGAACTTTAACTTTTCCCATCATACTTCTCGTTCTTTCTTTAACCTATCACACTTATCCTCAACCGTTATCATCTTACGATTTTGTTTTTATTTATATTTTATTAAATTGTTTAATTTATGTACACCTCTCCTATTTGCTATTTGTTACAAGCAAGAGTTCTTTGTGTAAAAGGCTGAAAAGAAAAACGTTTGCAGAACGATAAGACTGCCTTTTGTAGGTATCTTCTATATAATTTATTTAATTTGTGTGCTTTGTGACATTACTTGGGAGCACCTGTATTAAACAGTGGACTTATGAAGGGCTGTAATGGTCATGACGATGATGATGATGATGTGTATTGGTATACAATAAAGAATATATTGATTGGTTGTTTACTTTTTTCATCTAAATATTTAAGAAAAGCTTTAAAAGTGTTTTTTTTTTTGTTTCATTAGAATAGCACACTTCAATTTGTTCGTCTTGGATGGCCATGATAAGCTACAGCAAATGGTCGCAAATACACTTGCACTCGATTGCGTTACACCATCTTAATAACTCTCTCACACTTTCTTTAGCCTTCTCATTGCCTATTATCTGCCATCACGAGCATCGTCCAATATAACCTAGCCTCTTGCCGAAGCGCACACAAATTAGAACTCCTGAACGAAGTACACCCACTCCGAAAGGGTCAAGTAACCTTGGTCACTTGCTATCTTTAACCCTTTTGTATAATTTTAATCGTTAACATATGCCCAGTCATTTTACAAGCCTCTGGTTTACAAGATGAATTAAACTTTATGTTAATGCAGTTAAAGTTGAAATTTATTTCATTTTTGTGATTTTGTGATGCTGAATTATTGCGAGTCTATCCGGATGAGTAATCGATTTCACTTCTTTTATAAAAATTACGATCGCTTGCATTTTAATTAACACTTCGATGCGAGATTATTTCATGACTAAGAATACATTGCTGTGAAACTTTTTAGCCTAATTTTTATTTTATTTCTGTGAATAAATGCAATTAACAAAAGAGAAGAGCTAGAATGCGGTATCATTATAGGTTTGCCAGCTATTAGCAGAAGAAAATATTTTAAACGTTAAATCAATCAGCCAGTTTTTAAGGCGACAATAGACTAATAGTTAATGATTCAGACAGCAACACTGCACACAAAGGTCATTGGTTCGAACCAGTTATTCGGACTACTGCTGTGTTTAACTCCAAATACAAGCTTTTTTTATAGCATTGCATAGCATTGGGTGACAAACGAGCACACAATCCACCTGATGATAAGTGGATGCTGTAGCTCATAGATATCCACATTTATCCTCAATTAAGAATCAAAATGCAAGTTCTTTATTACCCCTTAAGGACTAAGATGGAATGCCTCTATTCCAGTAAAAAGGGTCTCCGGTACTCTGCACTCACCATACGAAACACAGCATCATTACACTGCTATTTTACGCTGGTATTCTGTGACGGCGTGGTCTTGCCCCGGTCGAGCTGACCCATTCGTTATACCTACTACTATAATATAGCTACAGCGTGGCTCTACCTTTTTAATCTTAGTTGAAGTGGTTTACGAAGGTATGTTATATAGAAGGGTGACAAACAAGCACGCAGTCCACCGGATGGTAAGTAGAAGGTACCACCATGTTACCTATTTCCGCCGCCAAAAAGCACTTCTGGTCTCTCATTCCAGTCGAAAAAGTATAAAGAGTCAGTATAAGTACAGACTGCAAGGCATTTCATCTTAGTCTTTAGAAGTAATAAGGCATCTGTAGCCTTCTTTGAATTTGGCTGCAGGTTCCCATGGACTGCAGTGAGCACTTACCGTCAGGTGAACTGTAAGTTCATTTCTCACGTAAGTTTTATGAAAAAAATTGGATGCTGTAGTCCGTAGATGTTGCGTTGTCATCCCTGGGGACTAAGATATGAGGAATGCTTCGTTACCAGTGAAAAATTCTTTTGCAAATAAAAAAAATGGTTGACCCTGCATGCTACCCCTGCAACTTCCCGCTAGTTCCAAATGCAAAGCGCTCCAAATTTCACCAAATTATGTTGCGAAATCTCGAAGTTATGTTAAAAAAAATGTTTTTTTCGAATTCTTTCTCCTTCGATATCTCACAAACGAATGAACCTATTTTTATTTTCCAAACGGCATTCGACGTCATTTTTTGAGCTAATTAGTTTTTGAAATCGATCGGTAAAGCCGTTTAAAAGTTATTTCAAAAAAACAGTTTTTTAAAAATTTTATTTTTACTCGTCCGAATCAGTTCATGTTATCACCAAATCTATTCCACATTAAGATTAAATATCTTCGCCTCAATCGAACGCCTCGAACGCCTCAAACCGCATCTCAATCGATTAAGACGTTCAAAAGTTATGAAAGATTTACATACTTACACACGTACATACATACATCCGTATGGCCACCCACGTGAAATTAGTCAGAATAGCTTCCTCGGATCTCAAAACGTCGAGATCACTCCAGTAACCAATCCGAAACCAATAACTTCCCTATTTTTGAAAACTTTCAATTTTCTTAGCGGGAAGTTAAAAAAATAATGTATAATATCACTGTACTTATTACAGACATATTTATCATATTAAGCACAAAGAGACAAGTGTGGTGTGGGAACTTTGTTTGTACATGTATTGATTGATTTAAGTCTAGTAATATAAGTGATACGTATTAAGTTATTAATCAAGACATTTTAAACTGATTGTATCAGGATGAAGAAACATTATGTTTAAGGTCACTCACTATATTTCATCAGTTCATTATTATTAATCATTATCATATGGTCATCATTACCATATAATATCCATTAGTAGTGATTTCTTATAATTACGTGAATACCCACATTAAATGAAACTAGTTTTACCGATTTATCGTGTACCAATTTGACTTTTTAATTTTCGATGGCGAAATTAATATAATATAGTATTCAAAAGCTTAATTTGGCTAGGCTAACTGTGATAACGGGACGTCAAACACCTCAGTCCGCCTCATAGGTGCTCTAAATTATCCCGAAACGACTGGAATCAAAAAGTCAAATTTAAAAGTGATAAAATCAGAAATTAGTTTAATTTAAGAATATTAGTAGTGTTAAGAGTTTTGCTACTACTGCTTTTAATTGGAAAAGAATACACAATAAACACTCACTTATGTAAACATAAGAGACTAGTTTTGTTAGGGTCTGTACCTAAAGGGGGCTGTATAAGTAGTAACCAGTAACTATAGTCTCATTCGGTTGCGCTGAGGTATCGATCTTTGTATTTGCTCTGTGGATCGATCACATAGAACGCATTAAAGTAGTCAGATCATCAGATGTCAATAGACTTCCGTCTAGACGTATTAATTAAGTAATAAGTAATCTGTATATAAATATGAAATTGATATGTTTTTCTTTAATATTGAAATAACTGGCTTCTAGTAAGTTCGCTTAACTTAATAGCATGTAATAGCCCCTATTTACATGCTATTAAGTTAAGGCATATTCTAATTTTTTTAAATATAATAAGCCATGGTAGCTTAGATGGTTAACACTCGCTGTAAATATAACAGAACGCGAGTAAACCGGGTTCGATCCCCGCCGGCATCAATGAAATTGTTAATTGCAATTTTAAGTGCTGATTTACCACGTGCTCGGCGGTGAAGGAAAACATCGTGAGGAAACCTGCATGTCTGAGGAATAAGAAAAAAAAATTTCGAAGACATGTGAAGTTCGCCAACACGCATTGGGGCAGCGCGGCACACACTTCCTTGCCCTGAAACCCTCTCAGAAATGAGGGGAGGCCTGTGCCCAGCAGTGGGACGGATATAGGCTGTAACTTTACTTTTTTACTTTACTAACATTTTTTAAACGTCTGTCTATCTGTCTGAGCTAGTCTTCAGAATGGCTGGACCCGGTTGTGTTGAAACTTTACGAACAGATTGTGAGCAGTGCCAGGAGGAATCTAGGCTATATTTTATCCGAAATACCTTAACATATATCTTTTAAATAATAAAATAAACGATCTAAGGTATTGTCCTAACTGGCAACGTTCGTACGAGCAAAGATGCGATTTCTTCGCAAGACGAGTATTAAACACACGTATTTCTTTAGAGTGTTCTGATTGACGCTTCGAAGTGATCGCACGTGTACAAGAAATGTTTAATAATAATCGTATGGTTGGTTTAATTGCACGATTGTATAATCAAAAATACAAATCTCTTTTGAGTGCACTAATTGGTCACGCGTCACCGCGCGAGCGCAGCAATCCAAGGACACCGACGAGTTGAGGTAGAGATGATTAGAGACCAAAGAGAGTAAAAAAACTGTGCGTCTCAGTAAACAGCCATTGTTGAAATGGCGCCGTTGCGGCGACGGAGCGGCGGCATCTCGCCATCGCGCGATCTATTAGGACACATGTTTGATCATCGAACGATTTTTTCCTCGTGCGATGAAATCGCATAGTTTAATCGTACAATCGATAGCCGACTAGGACAACGCCTTAAATTTTCTTAAATCTAAATAACGCCACAATTACAGGTCATATTCAAACGAAGCTGGGACAGGCTGCTAGTTACCAATAAAATTGATTTAAAAATATATTTTATTTTCCCATCATCTTGACAATTTGCTTCTGTAACCACAGTCATCCGGTTTGTTAACCTTAATTGTATTGGACACTTACAAAGTAATGCAGAGTGAATGCATGCAATAGTCTAAGTGGGAAGTAAATCGCATCGGTTTATTATATTTGTCTCATATTAAAAACAAAATGGAAATATCCCGCACACATCGTTAGTCCACAACGCCGTGAAGTACATTTCGATGGCTCATAAACTACTCAATATAATATATTCACGTTTACTTGTTATCTATCCAGTCTGGTGGGCTTGTTAGGCATGGACAGATAGATTGCGTTATAAAGAAGGTACAAGGTGCTTATCCGGATGTGTATTTGTTTTAATATGATAATGTTAATAACCAAAATAATAAATGTTAATAAAAAAAATAAACGCGATAAAATCCGTAAAAGTAGTTTTAATCAAAATCATAATGTTTTCATGTCGATTGCAGATACAGTGACAATTTCTGAACACTGTAAGAAAGTTTTCAACTGTGCAAGTTATTTTGTGTTTGGCTTTATGGTCAGATATTTGTGCCTCAAAACAGTGAGCCAATGCTGTAAAGCGTTTTGAAACTAAGCTGCTATTTTACGCAGGTATTCTGTGAGAGCGTGGTCCTTTCCCGGTCGAGTCGACCCATTCTCTAATTTGTATCTTTTTATACGTGGCTCTACCACGTATAAAAACATACAAATTAGAGACCACGTACAGATGATAAGAGGCTACTGCGGTCTATATACACTCACAACCAACTTTAACAAGAAGACTATAGAGAGAAGGGAGTCTGTAATTATACTAGCTCTATATATACCCTTAAAACCGGTTCACAGCAGTATAAGGACTGCTATTTCGCGTCAAAAATAGGTAAGTGTGCGGTACATGCTACCTGTTGCTGTGTTTCGAATACATTTCCACACACATAACTTTGCAACATTCACGAGCCCGATCTGGATAAACGTGGTAGAGCCACACTGCAGCTGTATTGTGGTTGTACCACGAATGGGGATCACCACGCTCCCATAGAATATCAGCATCAAATAGCAGCTTATTGCTACTGTGTTTCATATGGTGAGTATAGAGAACGGGAGACCCTCTTTACTTGAAAACGAGGCATTTCATCTTAGTCGTCATGGGTGACAACGCATCTGCATTCTGATTCTTAATCGAGGATAAATGTAGCTGTCTATGGGCCACAGCATCCACTTAGTTGACTGTGTACCCGTTTTTTCACTTCTATTCTTTATAAAAAAAATCTACCTTCATGAACTATAAGGTAGGAAATGAATCTTGGAAAACCTGATAAAAAAGATGATATCTTCGTCACTCGTCATACTAAATATAGCAGCATTATTCTACTATTTCACGCTGGTGTAGATGCGAGCGTCGTCTTCACGAGCCGAGGCTACCCATTCGTGCTACCTTGAACGAATGGTGGTTAATTCGTTTAAGCTTGCTACATTTATAATTTGCTGCGTTGCTCTACCCCTTTTAAAATTATATATCAAAGTCATTCCACCGAAAAAACCGAAACACCAATCCGAAGTGAACAATTCGAGAGGGAATGGTAAGTGAATGCTCGCTCTTTTGATAACTACAATTATTTGTAACCGCGATATGAAGGAGCGTTTTAACGCTGGTTTTATGATTAAGGCGAGGCCTATATTAATCAATTAATATATTAAATACAAACTTACAGATTTTGGGAGCTTATAATTAGAGTAAATAATTTATAATTTTGACTATTGCCACTTGGTGAAAATCCATCTTTATTGATATTTAATCAATGAAATTCATAATGAAGGTGTAGGAAGGAAAGTCAGAGGTGTTGATAATTGTATTAACACTTACTAATACAATTATCAACACCTATACCTATCTTTCTATGCATATTCCTATATATAGAATAGATATATATATAGTGGATATTCCTATGTCGCCACTATACCGTATTATTACATTTAGTTATAATTACACTAATATTTTTTTTACTTTGCTAAGTAAAACATCATAATAAAACGCATTAGAGAGGTGGACTTAACGTGTCGTGGCGGTGTAAGAATGACTTTTTCCCCTTTGTCTTCCCGTGGGTATTCTTAGAGCCGACCGAGGGAAAGTGAAACAGGAGATGGGCTAAAGTAACTTCCTGAGAACAATCGAAAACAATAAAAAACTGCGCTTGCCAACGCGCCTGCTGAACGTGGCAGCCAGTGTCAAAATACCCCTATAGGACAATATATGGGGAAGGCCTATATTCAGCTGTTGTACTTTAGATATACTGTAATAAATTAAATGAAGGGTCGTGGTAGCTCAGATGGTTAACGTTCGCTGTAAATATAACAGAACGCGAGTAACCCGGGTTCGATCCCCGCCGGCACCGGCGTGCTCGGCGGTGAAGGAAAACATCGTGAGGAAACCTGCATGTCTAAAGAATAAGAAAAAAAAATTTTCGAAGACATGTGAAGTTCGCCAACATGCATTGGTGGCAGCGCGGCGGTCACTTCCTTGTCCTAAAACCCTCTCAGAAATGAGGGGAGGTCTATGCCCATCAGTGGGACGTATATAGGCTGTAACTATATAATAAATTAAATAATACGTATACTCGATACATGATATGATTTTATCAATAAATTCCTCGAAATAAAATAAAAATATTTACCTAGGTATAAAAATAATAAGTTCAGGTGATCCTTCCTCGTAGCATCTTGTTACTTTTTTTTGTGTGTTTTTACTAGGTAGCGTGACATATCTACGGTCTCTGTATAAAGTTAAGTGCAAGTGTCTGAGCTGGAAATCAGCCACAGTACCCACTCATTATCTGGTATACCTAATTTTGGCAGCTTTCTCAGTCTAATACTGTAGGAACAATCGATGACGACTAAGTTATAAATAACTTGACGGCTCCGTGGCGCACTGGCTTAACAATGAGTTGCAGCGCTGAGGGCTGCGGGTTCAAACCCCGAACGATACAATTATTTATATGGCCTACAAACAATTGTTCCTGGTTGTTTTTCCTTTTGAAATTTATGTATATAATCTACCTGATAGGAGAAAATCCTAGATTGGAAAGTCATGTTTTACAGAAACAAATAAAAAAAAATTTTATTAACAAACTTATGAATTTAAAGTAAACATTATTAATGAAGAACAAGACACAGTTTAATGGTAATGAACTTTTTATATCGCGTCACGTATAGGACAGAATGCATGTTAAGGATTACAGCTAGAATAACAAATTGCCTTCTCCTTCATTCGCAGAATCCCACACTGCGGTCGGCATTAACGGATACCAAATCATTCCTCTGCCGAGTCGGTGCCATCAAATCGCACACGTAGTAAATTTGAAATTATGCGTACCAGGAAGCGTCGCCTTAAGAGGCCGCAAGTTCCCACGAGCGGATCAAACGCACCGACGCACCGGCACTTCGGATATGTTTAGCGTTGTGATTGACTGAAATGGAATTAGCTCAATTGTATTTTAAATTATTGTCATTTTTGACAGTAATTGAAACTCGAACTTGTTCACATCAAGATCGCAGTAAAACTTTCACGTCAAACCTGCAATCATTACGTGTTTGAGAACTTGAGATATTATGCTAGCATCTTCTGTCGTGTTTCTAACAAATATTAAAACATTATTTTCATTAAAAAATACTAGGAAAGCTATTAAACATTACTATTATTCCCGTTAATCACTTCGAGTACATTTAAATTGCTTGTGTTAGGAGTGGATCACGACAGTATTTTATACGTGGTAGAGTCACGCTGCAGCCATATTATGGTTGTAATAGCACGAACGATTCGGCTTGACCGGGGAACGTCCACGCTCTTACAGATTACCAGTGTAAAATAGCAGCTTAATACTGCTACGTTTCGTATGGGGAGTGTAGAGATCCGGAGATCCTTTTTTACTGGAAACGAGGCATTCCATCTTAGTCCTCAGGGGTGACAACGCATCTGCGTTTTGATTTTTAATCGAGGATAAATGTAGATGTCTATGGGCCACAGCATTCACTTACCATCTAAAAAAAAATAATCGATTGGCGGATTCGAACTCTAGGCTTTTTTAGTTTACAGTCCCTAGTTCTAAACTTTCCTTACTATCGTTTCAAATATTGCCAATTGATAATTTGAATAATTCATTGAAAAATGTTTCTTTAAGGTCGTTAAAGTTCGACAGTAGCCAGTAGTAGTAGTAGTAGGTTCGAATCCGCCATTCGACTACTGTCGTGAACCACTTCTAACACAAGCTTTGCTATTATTTCTGTAAAAAAAGGTTAACGAAGAGACTAACGCGCAAAATCTAGGAGTTTTTGTGGTTCGAAGTTAAAATTACGGAATATTTATGAAATCACCTTTCTTAAAGGAGTCTGGGTAGTGTCCACACTGTTATGTATTTCTGTCAGCAAACGGCAGTGCTTGCACCGTCCTGTGATCTGGTGTGTAGGATATAAATAGCAGTATAACTACAGGCTGTGAAGCATATTATAGTAGTGCCCGTCTACTGCTGGCCGCGGCTGCTGGCGTAGCCGAGTGCGCGGACGAACTTGCTGCGGGAGGCACCGCTTACTCACGCCACACGTCGCCTAAATCAATTTTCGGATCGGGTGGACCTGATCTGTTGCACTCTGGATGAATTCACAAGGGCTGCTTTGTTTGTTATTATTTCTTCTTTGGGATTTTTTTTTTGTATTAGTTTTAGCTTGTACTATCGCATTAGGTTATTAAACATGTAATGGTAGTATGTATGTGGAATAAATTAGGTACTTATTAATTTTACGGATTTCATCGCATTTAATTTGAACTTATTTTTAAGTGCCGACGCATCGGGCACTTTCCAGCATTCATGGTCACGGGGGAAACTGAAGTGTTTGAAGTTCCGATGCCATAGTTAACTATATATACTATTAGTTATATACATATATATATATATATATATATATATATATATATATATATATATATATATATATATATGTATTAGAGTTGCGCCGATTAGTACTTTGGCCGATTGGCCGATTAGCCGATTAATTGGCTCAGACGATCCCTGTTTTGGCGGCTTTCGGGAAATGTAGGTCTTATTCGTTTATGATGATGATGATTGAAGATTCTAACAATAAGACATTACAGGAAAAACAATTTATTGTAATTATATGTACAGACGATTGCAGCCTCATCTCCCGTCTAACAGCCATGAGATTAAGAGGGTGATCGGAGAGTTTTTGTGTTCTTCTGCGGCGGATCTTGCAGAAATTAGCTCCGACCGCATGGACAGTTTCCACGAGCTTTGTCATTCATATCGTCCACTGCATTGCAATCTTGTAGGCACTGAAAGCGGTTACGTAACTCGAGCTGAAAGTTTTCGGGATTCTGGATTAGAGCACGAGGGGGACGGAGCGTTGACTTCATTAGACGAGACCTCTCCAACTTAACGTTTAGGTTCAGTGTGCCTCTAACCATTCGGTGATCGCTGACAGTTTTCACCCTTGCGATCACTGAGACATCACTGAACAGTTGGCGTCTGGTCGTCATAATGAAGTCAATCTCATTTTTTGTCGAACCGTCGGGGCTCGACCAGGTCCACTTCCTGTGGGGCCGCTTCTGGAAGAAAGAGTTCATCGTAAAGAATCCCTCTTTCTCCATAAAGTCGGCCAGCTGCTGGCCCCTTCGGTTCCGTTGCCCTACTCCAAATTTCCCTAACTTCAGCTCACCGTTTTCTCTTGTGCCTAGTTTTGCGTTGATCTGTCTGCCAGTAAGATCCAACTGTCAAAGCTGAAGACTGAGTGTGGCAGCATCGTTTCCGGGACACCTGAGATTTTGAGTGAGATTGAGAGGTTCTATGGGCAGCTGTACACATCATCGTTGGAGCCACACTTGTTCTTTAAGAAAGGCGACAACGCTCTCTTGAAGAACTACAGACCGATTTCCCTTCTGAGCCGCGTCTACGTGCTGTTTTCGAGAGTCATTACGAATCGTCTCGCACGTAGACTCGACGACTTCCAGCCTCCCCAACAAACCGGTTTCCGAAAAGGCTTCAGTACCGTAGACCACATACGTACTCTGCGTCAGATTGCATAGAAGACTGAAGAGTACAATCTGCCACTTTGCCTGGCGTATGTGGACTATGAGAAAGCCTTTGATTCCGTCGAAATTTGGGCGGTGCTACAGTCCCTTCAGCGGTGCCAAGTTGACTGTCGGTATATCGAAGTGCTGAAGTGTTTATACAGTAGGGCTACGATGGCTATCCGAGTACAGAACCAGAGCTCGAAAACTATCCAACTGCAGAGAGGTGTAAGACAGGGTGACGTTATATCCCCGAAACTCTTCACCGCTGCGTTGGAAGACGTTTTCAAGCTACTGGACTGGAAAGGATACGGTATTAACATCAATGGCGAGTACATCACTCACCTTCGATTTGCCGACGATATAGTCCTTATGGCAGAATCGCTGGAGGACTTAAGCACTATGCTCAATGACCTCAATAGTGCCTCCCGACGGATAGGTCTTAAGATGACATGGACAAAACAAAGATTATGTTTAATATCCATGTCACACCTATGCCGGTAGTTGTTGGGAGCACTATGCCTGAAGTTGTTGACGAGTACGTTTACCTGGGACAAATAGTCCGACTAGGTAAGTCCAACTTCGACCGAGAGGTCAATCGACGGATTCAACTCGGCTGGGCAGCGTTCGGGAAATTACGACATATCTTCTCGTCAGGTATACCTCAATCTCTAAAAAATAGATTGTACAACCAGTGCGTGTTGCCAGTGATGACTTACGGATCTGAGACGTGGTCCTTCACTGCTGGCCGTATGAGGACGCTCAAGGTCGCTCAGTGAGCTATGGAGAGAGCTATGTTCGGAGTGTCTCTGCGTGATAGACTCAGAAATGAGGATATCTGCAGTAAAACCAGAGTGGCCGACATAGCCCAACGGATTAGTAAGCTGAAGTGGCAATGGGCCGGCCATATAGCTCGATAAACCGATAACCGATGGGGAAGAAAGGTTCTCGAGTGGCAGCCTCGTACCGGTAGGCGTAGTGTAGGGCGACCCCTCACTAGATGGAGTGACGACCTGGTAAGATATGCAGGAAGTCGATGGATGCAGGTGGCTCAGGACCGTGCTTTGTGGCATTACTTGGGGGAGGCCTATGTTCAGCAGTGGACTTGTGAAGGGCTGTAATGATGATGATGATATGTACAGAAAAATAACAATTTAATTTAATTTTTACAAAAACAATAACAATTTAGTTTTAAGTACAGAAACAAGTATTGTTCTATTTGTCTTTTACAAATTTACATGCGTGTATTTAAACAATCTTTATTCAAGAATTAAGTGGTTTTTTTTTTGTTATGCAAAGGTAGAGACTTGAAATTTGTTTTTTAAAGTTTATTAAGAATATTATAATTAATATTTTATTTTGTTGTGTCACTACTCTGCATTACGATTAGAAAAAGTTAAAAAGTGGAATTAAAATAGTAAGTACTTAGGTTTTTGTTTAGTTTTAAATTTAAATAGCTACCTCAGATTCTTTTTTTACCAAAGTTCCTATGTCCAGAATAATTAACATTAAAAAATGTGAGACTGATTTTTCAATTAAAGTTATGTACGTACCTACTTATTTTATTATTTATTTGATTTACCTACATATAAATCTGACGTGATTTTACGCATGGGAGAGAAATTATTATTTTCTTAAATTTAAAACTACTCATATTAATGTAGCCGCACTTACCACGCAGAAAATAACGAAAAACCTTTGCTTTTTTACGATAACTAATCTGGCAAAATAAAAGTCGATTAGTCGGTGACTAATCCGCCCAACTCTAAATGTTATAATGGTATAATATATATACTCTCTCGCTCTATATACTCTTGCCTTGAAGATATTATAATTGGAAAAAAACAGACGCTGCCGAATTATACCAGTTGTTTGGTGCACGCAAAACTATATTTGATGAAATAATTTGAAATTCAGCATAGAGATATGAGTGTAATGCCCATATGATGATTCCAGAATTTTATGGAGGTAATTGAAGGTATGAAAAACTTTTAAGAACATTGTGTGGGTATTAAGCTCATTAAAGCATAAAACGTAGGTCGTAAGAAGCTTTGTTTCTTTTTGTGTTTTCACAGGGGTAGAGCCATGCTGCAGTTATATTAGTAGTATAGTACTAGCACGAATGGGTCGGCTCGACCGGAGAAGGACCACGCTCTCACAGAATATCAGCATGAAATAGTGCTGTGTTTTGTATGGTGAGTGTAGAGAACCGGAGACCCTTTTTACTGGAAACGAGGCATTCCATCTTAGTCCTCACGGGTGACAACGCATCTGCATTTTGAATTGTAATCGAGGATAGATGTAGATGTCTATGGGCCGCAGCAACCACTTACTATCAGATGGACTGTGTGCTTGTTTAATAATTATAATAATAATAAATCATTTTTTCTGAACCAAACCTTTTGTACATTTTTCACACCCACCAAACTGCGTAACAGTTTGTCGGCGGGATTAGCGCTTGTCTTAATACATTTAGTTCAAATACGTAACTATAAACTAATGAAAATAAAAGAGTGTAAATAAAGCAAGTTTTAAATTTTAAAACAGGTGTTAAACTATTATTAAGTAATATTTACTAACATTTTGTCTCATGTTTGTCACCCTATCCCATATTAAAAAAAAACGTAACATAAAATTATTGAAGCAATCTATAGCGAGACTTGCGTTTTTCAGTGACTTTTGATAGGATGCAACAGTACCGGTAAATAATTTAAAAAGGAATTAAATTGGTGTCCTACTTGTTTATGAATTCATGATGTGTGGTTGATATGTATGTTGACGCATAATGATCATGTAGATCGTTGAAAATCTAAAAAGTTATCAAAAATATCAAATAGTAACATACGTTGTCATAACTGAAACCAAATGCAATAACTTTTAAGAACATTTAATAAATCTAATGAACCAATACACAGAACAATAATAAATTAACGTATTTTTAGTACACTTAAGTTCCGGATGTAGATGAAAACGACATAAAGCAAATACTAGAAACGCACAAACAATAAGTGGCTACGAGTCGAACGAGCTGCAATTCAATAGATAGAGCGATTCTGTACAGAACTATTTTGCATTAGAAAGAAAGAAAGAAACTTTCGTTACCTACAAATACGTCGTGAAGCCACACTGCAGCCACATTATGGTTGAAGAACGAATGGGTCGTCCGACCGGGGAAGAATCAGTCTCTCACAGAATACCAACGTGAAATAGGAGGTGAGAAATAAATAAATAGGAGGAATAATAAATACAATAATCGTAGGAATAATATATATAATAATAATTTTATTATTTCAATCAAAGAATATCTTAATTTCTGGGATATAAATACTTTAAGATACAGCTTAACAATAAATGCAATTCAGTGAACATCTGTGTCTGAACTAGATAACTAAATGATGAATGAGTAAAGATTGATAGAGTTGTAGTGTCGTAGTGAGAGTGGCGGAGTCGAAAAGAAACACTCGGCTAAATGGACGATGTATAGGCAAAATTAGGAGAACCCCTAACCGTCGAGTATGTTATTCGTAGATATATGGATTAAAAGAAAGCAAGCAGACGTCATGATCGTGTCAAATGGAAGTCCGTAACCTCTGCCTACCTTCCTTAAGTCTATTGTTTACTTTGAATTATATCCTGTATCCCCGTCAATCCATTACAGCCTATAAAAGTCGTCAACATAGGTCTATCTCATAGGTTGCCTCATGGGGGGATTTGCCATAGTTTCCGCTCTTGGCATGGAGGTTGGCAACCACAGTTTTTTTAATTACTTTGAGTAGTAATCAGGGAGACGCTGCTGCTCATCTTGTATTTTATTTTCCCGTCTGTCGCCTCTTACGACACCCGCGGCATTTTAAAATATAGGATTATGGATTCTTTTACGCCGCCACCACATGGCAAGATAATTTTTGCTAGTAACGAAATTTAAGGCCAGAATTGAGACAGACTGCGAGGCATTCCATCTTCGTCTGAAATTGTCCATCAACTGCAGTTACCATCAGGTAGACTGTAAGCTCGTTTGATACTTTAATTTTATTAAAAAAAAACACTTCTACTTGCGAATATTTACGTTATATTTTTGTGAAATATAACGTAAGGTATGACGTAAAGAGAACGTTTTGATGTACTACGATTCAAACCATAGTGTTCTATATATACACGGGACACCGGCGGACCGGAGTGGAGTAGCTATACGCAGGCGTCCCACCTGTCAAATTATAAGTCCACGCGGTCCTGTGCGTATTAAACTAGTTGTAGCCGCACTGCTAATCTAGTGATTAAATCTAGTGGCGCGGTTTAATAGTCGTCCTATAAAAATGCCAAATTGTTCAGTTTTCAACAAAAAGATTTATCAGGTCAAATTTACAAACCTTATGGCTACTCTCCTCTGATCCGCCGGTGAACCGTGTTGCTCTATGATTGCGACGCTTTAAGGTTATAAGGCGTAGCAGACCGGATAGATGTGCCGCCACTTCGTCTGCGCTACTTCACTGTTGCTTATTATATTAATTAACATACCGATTTAACCGTAGCTTTATTTTTTGTAGTTTACGATGTTTTGTTATCCTTGGTTAAAATATACCTTTTTTTAAGCAAACTTTAGTGAATTAAAGTATAAGCATCATCAAGAATTTGCATTTTTAAAAGAGTGTTTAGATTATATACTGTGTTTTAGTTTTATTATTTTTATCTATTTTATTTTATTTTCTCAATTTTGCTTGAATTCCTAATAGACAAAACATGTTTGACGACTCCTCGTGAGTTTTTGAAAAGAGTACAAGCAGAATATCAGTGTTGTGGTTGTTACACCACGACATAATTCTGTGTCGGACGCTTTTTTTTATATATAATAAAAGCGACAAACGAGCACACAGTCCACTTGATGGTAAGTGAATACTGCGACCCATAGACTTTTATCATCGATTAAAAATCAAAATGTAGATGCGTTATCACCCATGTAGACTAAGATAAAATGCCTCGTACCCAGTAAAACTGGCCTCCGGATCTCTACACTCACCACACGAAACACAGCAGCATTAAGCTGCTGTTTTACGCTTGCTTCTGGTAAAGCGTGGTTACTTCTTCAAACGAGTTGACTCATTCGTAGCTACTACATCCATAATATAGATGCAACGTGGTTCTACCACGTATAAAACGCCCTTTGTTGTTGCATTATTAATAATGTAAGTTAATACATTTATGTACTGTAATTATGTATTTATTATGTAGCATCAAATACAGATGTTTTATCTTTCTTTTATTCATTTAAAATTTCAACAAATAACCCGCTATCGCTTGCTACTTGTCCACTTTTCGATATAGTAACAATGCAGTTTTACGATGCGCCACGTCTTGACCGAGACCATCTCGTGCTCTCTAGTTGGAACTCTCTCGCAGTTTTAACGGCCGCTTCCTGGCATTGTCGCGCGTTATTTTCAAATAAATATTATAAGCGTTTCAAAAACCTTTCTAAATTTGCGGTGAGGTTATGGAACTCTCCACAGCCTAATATAAGAGATTCTAAAACTTTTATGTATACGAGTATATAGGACAGGATACAGTAGATAGAAAGGATTTTCGAAAATTCCACCCCTGATGTCATTTTAAATATATTTTCTTTTATGGGAATACTGGAAGAAATTTCAGTAAATTATGAAATAAATAGAATCTTTGTACAGACTTACTGTATGATTGTTTTAGTGGTATGTTGTCTGTCCATTAATAAATTCAATAACTTCGTTACATATATTTTAATACTTATATATCAATAAAGAACTACGTTTTAGGTTTCTTAGGATCCCTTTAAGGAGTCGCACCACTTAGAACTTATTACTCACTACCTTAACTTCACGTCCTAGTTTTGAAAATATTCTTTATTTATTTACGCTTTACAGTTACTTAACACACCTCCCCTAGACACCCCTTCCTAGTTCAATCCCGTCTATTGAACTACGTCCTGCACAGACTTGTTAGGTTGTAATAATAAGATGAACCCCTTTTCAAAACAGTCGTAACTTAAAATAATTTGGTTTGAAAATTTCTAAGAACTAAGTTTTTTTTACTTCATTTCATTTTTGAGGAGTAACAAGTTTTTACCATGATCAAATTGGCCTGATAGATAACATTGTATCTGTAGATGATAAAAGATGAAAAATGAATTTACAACAAAGCTAAAATTTTCATGAACGAAAATCATGTTAAGGTGTTCTATAACATTGGCATTTCATAAAAGCCTAGTCTGTTAACCGATCTAAACGATTCCAAGTCAATTTTAGTCTGAATTAAATTTTCATTGAGTGAGCAGATGTTGAGCAGTTCACTTTGGTCAATTACATCAGAGCTTCAATTGATCAGAGCAGCCAATTTTTTGGACCCTTACAAAACATACTCGTATGTGACATGTACGCCATTTCGAATGTTTGTTTTGACATATTAAAAAGCAAACACTGCGTGTATTAACAAGACTTCGTCGTATTTATTTTGAAAACTACTCAGTAAATTTAATGGGCAAAGGCCAAGGTCTTCCTTAATTTGTTTTAATAGAATAAGGGCGACAAACAAGTACGCAGTCCACCGGAAATTATGACCCATAGACATTTTAAATTTACATATACATTTTTATATACATTTATCCTTGATCAATGTATTAAAATTCATTTACGTTATTGCCTCTCCGGACTGAGGTGTAATGCGTCGTTTCCAGTAAAAAAGGTCTCCGGTTATCTACACTCACCGTACGAAACTGCAGCATTAAGTTGCCATTTTATGCTGGTACTCTGTGAGAAGTTATAGAAGATATATATACCGGTAGTAAATTTATAGAAGGATACAGATGCGTTGTCACCTCTGCAGGTTAAGGCAGAACGCCTCATAGCCTGTAATTATAATGGCTCGCTATACACTTCAGGACACAGCAGCGCCCGCACAGCTGTTTGACGTCACAAATAAATAGGTTACATGGTTGTAACTACCCAGGCGAACTTCTAGACAGAAAAAAAAGTCTTACTACCTAGAAAACGTGCCATTTCACTTTCGAACTGAAAACCCATTTTAATTTTGAAAACATAACGGATACAATAAATTCACTGTACAGTTCCAATATGTTTTCCGGCTATTTACTTGATCCTCTTGTTTTTTTTTTTAATTTTTTTAAACATTTTTATGCAAGTGTTCTTATATTAAATCCCGTAACCACAGAAATGTAAATTTTATTGAAAAAATTATGGAAAGCTATTAGAAATACAAGCAAACAAGTTACATCTACAAACTAAACAGCGTTACGTCGCAGGCAAAAGTAAATAGAAAGAGCACAACGAAACCTTTACCCACAACTCGCCAAAGACGTCAATTCCGAAAGTAAATAATAAACATTATGCAACTGCACCTCTTGATGATAATATTCCGCTTTTTAATAAAAAATAAAATAAAAGGAATACATATCATAACCTACATCGTGATCCCAGCGCATACCGACGACGAGAGCGTTGATTTATATATAAAGTAAGACACAGACAGAAATTCCCTTGGACAGCCTTGGCGAGAGACCAAAATGCACGTGTACCCGAAGGAAGTCGAACTAATTTCTCACCGAAAAAGACCGTGTCCTGACCTAATGGGCCGACCTATAGGGCCAAACACGGCGGCAACCTGCAGGACGCAACCTCGTTGGGAGCATTAGTACCACCGTACTCCGGATCAGACAACGATCCGAAAAGCCAAGAGGGGCACACACGGAGCCCTAATATCCGTCCGGATGAGAGGTCAGCTGTAGGTCCAACAGGGAAAATACATGCTTCTCCATATCTGGGATCCGCGTAGGCGAATTAATCAGTTGTAACAGAACATATGCCCAAGCAAAGTCATAAAAAGATCTTCCCGCATGATTGGTCAAATGGGAACCAAGCATCGCGATTTTTGCGAATGGGACCTATTGTAGCACGGAGTCTGCAGCCAAATGTACGTGGTCGATGGGTCGGTCTGTGTCGGCATTATCGCTAAGGGACCTATAGAGGCACCCGTCGACGCAGGGATGGTCGTAGCTGTCTACGCGCAGCCATAAGATGGACAGGTCTGTACCTTCAAGGCTGCCGAGGCGTCGAAAACAGATATCTGTTCTGAAATATATGCAAGCTCCAGTTAGCCTGTATCCGGGTAGGAGAGATTTTTAACGACTAGCTATCTGTGTGTGTGTGTTAGACCGAATTCTCGGAATTATTTCGACACAGTTGTTTTGATCAATTCTTTAATCTAATCAGCTCTTCTATTCAAAAAACCATGTCAATTGCCGTGAATCACATCAAAATCGGTTGATTCGTTCGAAGGATATCGTTGACAAAAAGTTTTCTCGAAAAAGCGTTTTATTTAAAATAACTTGAAAACTATTGATTTCACGAGCTTAAAAAATCTACTTACAAAATATTTGATTTCACGAATTTTGTAAGTCGTTTTTTTAAGCTAAAAATGGGTCGGTAACCGTAAATTACATCAAAATCGGTAGATTTGTTCGTGAAATATTAAATTTGTAAAAAAAAAACAATAAAAAACGTCATTATGGGTGAAATTTGGAGTGCTTTCATATTGGATTTAGTGAGAAGTTCCAGGGATGACCTGCAGGGTCAACCAATTTTTTTACGTTATGGAAAACCAACAGCTCATACGAATCTTAAGTAAATGTTATTTACTCAGATTAATTTTGTTTAATTACGAGAAGCCAATATAGCAGGTTTAATTTATATAAAAGGTTTTCCCTAATAGAAATACAATAACATAATATTTCGCCGTTTAAAGGACATAGCATTTACTAGTATTAAACAAATAAAAATCGTACTTTTTGCATACATTATTAAAATTAAAACTAGACCGCCATACGAAAGCATTTCTTGTACAATTAGTAGATGAAGCTATTAAGTAGAGTAGTGCATTCGTTCTAAGATTCACTGTAGGCATTCTAAGTGATGTTTGTTAGAGCAGATTAGAGCAGTCAACGCTGCTGGAACTTATTTTTAATAAAAATACGATGTCACGACCCTTTTTCAAGGAAAGGTAGTCTTCTGCTGATACGAAGTCTCCGGCTAATACGAGGACACCTGTGTCTCGGTGAGAAAAAGCAGATATTATTGCTTCTCTGGTCCCGTGCAGGTTTCGCCTTGAGCGAAATCACCTGCACTATCATGTTATGAGGTAGGGCGGGGGGGGAGGGGGGAATTGGGCCTCCGGCCACCTGCACTCATACGTCTAAACACAGAAGTAAACTTCCACTTCGCGCTGGTATTCTGCGAGGTGGTGGTACAACCCCAGTTCGAGCTGGCGCATCCAAGTGACAGCAAAATCTGCCGCGTGGCTTTACCACTGTTAAATGCAGCTGATATCACTCTGGTCATGTCGGTGTACCGTCCCATCAGAACGTGATGAGGGAATAGAGAGTGCACCTGTGCTTGCGCAAACACTCGGGTATTATAGTCCTGTCCTGCGCTGATGACTAATCTTAGTGGAGACTGGCCGTTACTGTTACAGTTAAATATTCTTACACCGCCTCTACACAGTAGAAACTGGCCACCGTGACCGAAATTCTATCTGGAGGACATTATTATCTCCATCCATATATATCTATTATTATATCTAGTTTGTTCTTACTGTAATTATATAATAATTACAGTAAGAACAAAATAGAACACACAGTTCTCTTAATGATGAGTACATGATATGGACTATAGGCATCTACCTTTAACCTCGATTAAGAATCAAAATTCAGAAACTAAAGTACCTCAGCCTGTTATACTGACTTTCTTAACTATCAAACCGTAACAAAGCAAAATTGAATAGGTGTTTGTTAAGCTAAGTCAGTGCGTTTTACTGTCTTTATTTACATAAAGATTTAGGATTACTTTTGGAGAGGAGTGGGGGTAATTGTAAAGCAATGTCTCCCATTTCATTCAATAACAGCACATAAAAGTTTGCATTTAAACATACTCGTAAGTCTCTGCCATAGATGGCTCCGTAGAAAAGAATTTACAATAATTGTCACGGCAACTTCCGATCTTTACAATTTTGAGTTGCGATCAGAAAGATTTTGCTGTCCGTCTTTTATAATTTTTTTAAATAGTGTAAGGGTAACAAACGAGCGCACAGTCCACTTGATGGTAAGTGCAAGCTGTGACCCATAGATATTTACATTCCTCGTCAATTAAGATTCAAAATGCAGATGCGTTGTCACCCCTGAGGACTAAGATGGAATGCCTCATTTTTAACTAAAAAGGTATCCGGTTCTCTACAAGCACCACACGAAATAGCAGCATAAGGCTGCTATTTTATGCTGGTATTCGGTCAGAACCTGGTCCTACTCCATTTCTGCAGCTTGGCTCTATTATGTACGACCATCTCTTATATAAGTTTCTCTGTACCGCCTCTTATGACACATACGGTTCGATGTGGGCGGGGTACTGGATATTCTTATATCGCCATTTCACGATTTTGACTTATATTAATTAAAAAAAAAACTAACTTTTATAATTAAGTGAAAGCCCCGACTTCAGAATGTGAAATAATTTTCTGCTTTTTAATTTTTTAATTTTGCTTTACTTTTTCATCATCATCCATAATTACTGCCCTTCACAAGTTCACTAATTTAAACAGGCCTTCTTCTAGGCATATCATATAGCGCAGTCGTTAGCCATATGCATCCATCGACTTCCTGCATCTCTCACCAGTTCCTCACTCCAACTATTCGGGGGCCACCCTACACATCACCATTTGAATCAGTGGTAAAAGTAAAAAATGTGAAAAAATGTATTTGTATTTTGCTTACCGGCTTATAAGGCTGCCACTCGAGAATTTTTCTTCCCCATCGATTGTAGATTGTAATTGCTATATGGCCGACTCATTGCACTTAATTTTACTTATCCGTTGGGTTTAGTTGATCACTCTCATTTGACTGCGGATATCCTCATTACGAAGTCTATCACGTAAAGAAACTGCGAACATAGCTCTTTTCATAGAACGCTTCATCTTCTCCATCAACTTTGAGTTTCCTATTACGGCCAGCAGTAAAGGACCACACCGTACAAATTAAAATATTTTCATCTTTAAAACATAAAGGCCAAGTGTCACATCACTACTCTGGTATTCGGATATCGCATAAACTACATGAAATATGTAAGAAACATAATCCGTAAACACCGAGCCGCGTTTTTTGCTAGAATCGTATCTTATAATGGAAAAGCGAGCTAATAACGCGGCCGGCTATCTTTGCAATGAAATCTCACAAATTGTCACATAAAATGATACCATAATGCGCCTTTGACTCCACTTTTTAGCGGCATCAACATGTCTCGCGGCGCGTAATTATTTTTTTTTTCTTTAGGGCCCTTCCACACTTCACTTTTTATTGTCAGCTGAGTTTTTTTTCAACCACTAATTGTATGCAGCCAGCAGCTTTATGCAGTAGCAGTTATTAAAATACAGTGAAAGATTTTAACATTTAAACTACTGTATGCTATTTTAATTCAAGTTTAAGTAACCTTAAGTAAAGGTTTATTTTTTGTTTTAAACAATTACACTTTTTTAAAACTCTTTACTTTTTCATTTAAAATTACCAAGAATGCCACTAAAATTGTATTTATGTGTTAGAGCCGTGCTGCAGCTATATATATAGCATTGATACAACAAGGAAGGACCAAGCTATCACGGAATACTTTTTCGAATGGTCTGTAGTGTGTACGTTTTTTTTAGCAAGGCAAAATGTAATATTAAAATTTAAGAAAACTTAAAAACCATGTATTACTCATAAGCTAAAAAAATTATCTTAGTGATTCTGATCAAGATAAAGTTATTAAATTACTGTATTATCGTTGATACGAGTGCAAATTTTCAATCACTCAGCAGTCTACAAGTTGGTGAAAATAACATTAAAAGGTTTCGTTACATAGATAAATAAATAGATAGATGCACACGGGGTTAACAAAAACGTGTTAAAAAACCTTTATTTTATATGTTGTATATTAGGTATCTGAGTTTTATATATTAAAGTGCATTGTAAGCAAAGATAATATATATATATATATATATATATATATATATATATATATATATATATATATATATACTTATACGAGTATATATTGAGAAATGTATAAAATACAGCTTGCACAATCTTAAAATATTTAATGATTTACGGTCGAATTTCGACCATTAGAGGACCTAGAGTTTTTTTTTAAAACATGAGGTAATTTTTGAAGCTTGTATTTTAAACATTTTCAACTTCTATCGAATATTTATATGGATGATTTTATTATATTTTTAATTAAAGGAAACTGTCAGTCGTTGGACTACACGTCACAAGTGAAAACTTAGCTTCACAAACTTATAAATTAAATAATTATTTAGAGATTACTAAGAATTTTTTTGAAATATTTTCTGTTAGAAATTATTCTTATCAACATATTAATATAACAATAAAATTTTCATTGGTTGCACTGTTTGATATGGAAAATTATGTTTATTATCTATATAATATAAACAAATTTAAAAATAAATAACAATTTTATCACTTGTTTTTCAACATTACTTTCATGAATTTTGTGTATCTGAGCGTGACGGTCACGCGAGTTCAGTAATTTTTCCTCGTCTCATAAGTGCCCAACGCGCCTAAAGCAAGAAGTGAATACTTCAAAATATCTCGTCCTTGTCTTATCTTAGTATTAAATATATTTGTTGTGTTCCTTTGTGTTTCGCAATAACGCAGGTGATGAAGTTTATTAATAGACTAACCTTTGATTCGAATTCGATTCGTCGAAATTTGGGCGGTGCTACAGTCCCCTCAGCGGTGCCAAGTTGACTGTCGGTATATCGAAGTGCTGAAGTGTTTGTACAGTAGGGCTACGATGGCTATCCGAGTACAGAACCAGAGTTCGAAACCTATCCAACTGCAGAGAGGTGTAAGACAGGGTGGTGTTACATCCCCGAAACTCTTCACCGCTGCGTTGGAAGACGTTTTCAAGCTACTGGACTGGAAAGGATACGGTATTAACATCAATGGCGAGTACATCACTCACCTTCGATTTGCCGACGATATAGTCCTTATGGCAGAATCGCTGGAGGACCTTAGCACTATGCTCAATGACCTCAATGGTGTCTCCCAACGGATAGGTCTTAAGATGAACATGGACAAAACAAATATCATGTTTAATGTCCATGTCACACCTATGCCGGTAGTTGTTGGGAGCACTATGCTCGAAGTTGTTGACGAGTACGTTTACCGGGGACAAATAGTCCGACTAGGTAAGTCCAACTTCGACCGAGAGGTCAATCGACGGATTCAACTCGGCTGGGCAGCGTTCCGGATATTACGACACATCTTCTCATCAGGTATACCTCAATCTCTGAAAACTAAAGTGTATAACCAGTGCGTGTTGCCAGTGATGACTTACGGATCTGAGACGTGGTCCTTCACTGCTGGCCGTATGAGGACGCTCAAGGTCGCTCAGCGAGCTATGGAGAGGGCTATGCTCGGAGTTTCTCTGCGTGATAGACTCAGAAATGAGTATATCCGCAGTAAAACCAGAGTGACCGACATAGCCCAACGGATTAGTAAGCTGAAGTGGCAATGGGCCGGCCATATAGCTCGATAAACCGATAACCGATGGGGAAGAAAGGTTCTCGAGTGGCAGCCTCGTACCGGTAGGCGTAGTGTAGGGCGACCCCCCACTAGATGGAGTGACGACCTGGTAAGACATGCAGGAAGTCGATGTATGCAGGTGACTCAGGACCGTGCTTTGTGGTATTACTTGGGGGAGGCCTATGTTCAGCAGTAGACTTGTTTAAGGGCTGTAATAATGATGATGATGATGAATAGACTAACGTGTAATATGACAGATCAGTTTACCTTTTTACCCGACTGCTTGCGAGGGTAATGTTTTTCGAATGTATGTATGTATGTATGTCTATTTCTTTTGCACGCTCTGTAGCCTAAACGGATTAATGGATATTAACGTAGGAAGTGTCGTTAGATTTTTCATTTATGGCAGTGACATAGTTTATTAAATTTTTCTTTTTCGGTAAACTTTTTTATGCTGTCGGGTTTTTAATGACTGTTTTAACATGTAATTATTTTGATTCCTTCACGTCTTTAGATAGTAACAGCGTTAAAGTAAAGAGCGACAAAGGTAATTTATTACAGAACGTGCCATGCGTGTGAAATGCCCTTTATCACTGTTGGATCGTATCTAGAAACAATAAAATACTAAATCCTGTCTTATTTAACTACCATTAGTACATGCTCTACTTACACGGCCGCGGTCGGAATTTGCGGAGAGACTCATAAACACCTCACGAGATGTCCGACTCGTACGTTTTATTTTAAAGTTTTTTTTTTATTGGATAAAAGTGACAAACGAGCTCAAAGTCTACCTGATGGTAGTTGCGTGCTGTGGCTCATATACATCTACATTTATTCTCAGAATCAAAATTCACATGCGTTGTCACCCCTGAGGACTAAGATGTTCAATACTTAGTTAAAAGTAATAAGTTCAATAAGAAGTTAATTAACGAAACTTTATAATCGCGTTTGGTATCTAGCACATGGGATCTATGATATGATAATGTTCTTATCATGTGTTTGTAAATTTGAGAGTAGGGTGGGGGTTTAGCATCATTACAAAATAATTTTGTATGTGACGTCGACACACGGGAATGCACAAGTGGACTTGTATCCGTATTACCGTACATGTACTGACTGTATGTATGTGTGAGTGAGGAAACTTTCTTTATAAGTTCATTTGAGTTTCGATAATAATGATTAAACATTCTCTCTCTTATCACTAAAGATTACCTTGGCAAAAGTTCTCTAATTATATCCAACTTGCCGGATGCATGTAACATATGAAGAAACTAGATTTAGTTTTATGGGCTTCATATTGTAGTCGAAACATGGGCATTTCACTTCCAAATAACCGGGTTTGTATTTGTCGCACCCAGAAAAATATAAATTTGTGGTATATGTGTAATCTACATTATGTTGTTATCATTTAAAGCCCTTTCTAATTCTCGGGATGCTTTATGCTCGTTGTTCTTGATATTTTTTTATAAATAGCCCATTGCTTAAATCGTAGCCACACAGTAATTGCTTAACAAGGAGAGTACAGTTGGTATTTTCAAGCCGCTTGCAAACTCTGACAAACCATGAAGCTGTCAACATTTCTTCTAGTTTTCGAAAGCAAGTTTGCACTCTGTAAAACAGTGCTCCTTTCAATAAAGCTTTTCTGCTCTGGGGACTTCCTGACAACCAATTGTAATATAAGGTAGAGTATTTCTAAGTAAGTACTGGTATCCCCATCAGCAATCAAATGTGAATAAATGAGACCGTGGTCTCACAAACAACTTTTACAAGTTGAACCTACAAAGTTTATTGAATGCTCTTGTTTTCTAATCGGGAACATGTGACAGAATATTAATTTTTGATCCCACATTACAGGACTTCTTTACGATGCTGGCCTGTGCTGGTCAACAATTGTCACAGCGTCAAAGGAAGCATCGTAGCTTGTGATTTGTATAAACGTTGGCTCAACATTATGGTATAGGTATTCCTTTAAATGACATATTTTCAATAAATTTAATATACTCCAGATCTTATCTAGCCTCAACCATTAAATGCCTTCCGTTTGTTCCCACTATTGATAAACTTCATTACATGTCGCTTCATGTAACCTCAAAGGTACGGTGAGGTGTCTTCATAGGCAAGAATAATATGAAGCTGGATATATGCAGCACCAGTTCTTGATTTAACTTCTTGATTTATGCTCAATTTAGTATCGCATTAGAAACGTTTCGAGCTTTAAATTCTCACCACACATTTTGCAAAGAAGTTTATTATTTTAATGAAGGCCAGGTATTTTTCTTGCTGCTTAAAAAATTCATTCATTCTTCTATCTTCTAGCTTGTATTATTTAACTGCACATTTAGCTTCTGAAGTTAAGAAAGGACAATATAAATAGTATCTAAAGTAATACATATAATTAAATAAAATTTCAAATACTTCTAACTTTTTCCGTTCTTATCTCATCAGCACTTGCAATTTTCTTACATTGCCTGAAGTTAAACCATAAACTAGGAAGCACACAAATCTTGTTACTTATGTGTAATCCTACATAACTAATTAGCTTGTATAAAGTAAATTTACCAAACTTTTAGCTAATTGCTCTAAATTTTTCGTTAATTTTTATTTGCTAAAAATGGCTTGGTTTTGCTTTCCATTACGTCAGAAGCATTATTTGTTGTTACTCTAAAATAAATATTGTCGGCAATCAAAACTAATAATAAAAAATTATATTACTGAGGAACTAATACTTGTCGATAACACTATAATATCTCTATATTATAGTGTAATCGACAAGTATACTATACTCGTATGCATGGCAAACGTCATACAGGGTGCCGAGTGGATACGACTTCCCTCTGGAAAGCTTAGCGGCTGTCAAATTTGAATAGATCCCAGCGCAGAGTTTTATAGTACCTACTTTTAAAATATTTATATAAAAAAATCTATTTTATTTTTAATTATAAAGGGTAAAGGTTAAAAAGATGTTCTTCTAACATATTAAGTTATTATTATATTAATTTAAGTAACATTAATTGATGAAAATAATCATTTTATCAACATTATTTTCATAAAAATGTACATGGCTTGTATTTCAAATTTCTTATACTTAATTTTAATAAAAGCGGTGGTAGTGCAGATGGTTAGCGCTCGATATAAATTTAACAGTACGCGAGCAAACCGGGTTCGATCCCCGCCGGCACCAATGAAATTGTTATTTGCAATTTTAAGTACTGATTTACCACGTGCTCGGCGTTGAAGGAAAACATGTTGATGAAACCTACATGTCAAAGAATTAAGAAAAAATAATATTTCGGAGACATGTGAAGTTCGCCAACACGCATTGGGGCAGCGCGGCGTAGAATTACTTGCTTCAAAACCCTCTCATAAATGAGCGGAAGCCTGTGCCCAGCAGTGCGACGTATATAGGCTGTAACTTTACTTTACTTTTATAACCTTAATAGAAATATCTTTTCTAGTAACAATTTTCCTTGGAGTTTGTCAAATTGATTGTATTTTTTTTCTTATTTGTGTAAAATAAGCAGTTGAAAGACATTAACAGATTTGAAAATTACTGTTTTGAGCTAATCTGCGCTTGGAACGTGAATACGTACTTAATAGTGTATTGTGCCTAACATAAATTACGTAGTAAGTAAAGTATATAACTTATCCACACATTCTTAAATATTTATTTTTATATAGCCTAGTTTGCTTTGGATCCGCTGCTGTACATAGCCTCCCCCACAGACGGCTCGACTCGGCTCGGGCGACGGTCGCAGTTTTCTTATTATTTTGTGTTGTTGTCAACAAGATGCTGCTGCCCATCACCTGTTTCAGTTTCACATGGAATGATATAGGGTAGAGGATTATTCTACATCGCAAACTGGACTTTCAGGTATATCGGACCAAAACTTTATATTCTAAAACTGAAGGTATCCGGGCATATGACATCTGGATGTCAAATACATCAGTCCTCTAAGTGCTGTAAAGCCACCGAAACGTGATAAATTCCGCAAAATTAGTTTCATTTAATGCAATAAACATACTTTTTTCTGTCTGGTATAAATGCTGTTTTTATAGGTTGTTCCTGATGCTCTGTTTATTCTCTACACTATATTTTAAATTGCAAATGCACCTTCGTATCAGTTCTCCGTTATCGCATGTAATATGTTGACAGCAATTCACTCGAGCAATTTACGCAGGCGAGAAGCAATAAAGCATTTTAATACATGAATTAAATCGATTAACCTAGCCAACGAGTGGTGGTTGTCGACGAAGGTCGCCTTTACAGATAAAGCACCGAAAGGCCACGCGTTCGTTCCCATCACCGTCGCCTTGCTCGTGCATAAAAATTGTTTATTATGTGACGGCTCATATCTATTAAGGTACTTAAATACTGAAAACCTGTTTTCTATTTAATGAGTTTTAATGACCTCACACTTTGAGACTATAATAACGTATACACCTACTTGTTTTCTTATCTCTATATATAAGTCTTCTGTCCGAGTATATGTGACTGAACTCCTCGTAAAAGGCTGGACCAATTTCGATGAAATGCCTATGTCTTTGGGATTTCATGTGCTGTAAGAGCTACTTACCAACAAATTGATTGGTAAGTATTTGATTGATTGATTTCATTGTAGAGTATCAGGTTACAGTCCACACAGTCTAAAAGTTTACATATTTTATTTATTTATTTATGCTTTATTTGCAAACCAAGTACAAAAAGGCAGACTTAAACCTTTCCCTGTCCCTTGAATCATTTCGATTGTTTAAATATTGTGTCCCTTTCACTGACAGGGAAGCTGTTAATAAAACAGGGCATTAACTATCTAACCGTCTACCTCCAGGCTGGGCAGAGAAGATATAGTGGATGCAAAGTGCAAACAGCTACGTTAATAATATCTCTATCTACATAATATATGCATAATAATAACCATAACTATATACTAAGATACATGCTGTGAACATAATTACACAAAGCCATTATATATATATATATATATATATATATATATATATATATATATATATATATATATATATAGACATACAACATATGTAAATATATACTTATATTTACGTAATACTACATGTGTAATTAAATATTGCAGTTTTTTGTATGTAAACGAGACAAAAGTTAGTGTTTTATTAATTTGTTCTTACATATTTACATTTACTGATCCATGTATAAATTTTT
Organism: Parnassius apollo; assembly: GCA_907164705.1. Lineage (NCBI taxonomy): Eukaryota > Metazoa > Arthropoda > Insecta > Lepidoptera > Papilionidae > Parnassius > Parnassius apollo. The sequence continues at coordinate 3,245,175 of CAJQZP010000233.1, read as the reverse complement.
ATAATAGTTTTTTTTAATTACTCATTTCATAAGCTGCAAATGGCTCATTAACACTTGACATTTGTTTGATCCACCGCCTCCATACAAACGAGTTCAACGCGTCTCCTCGATGTAGTCACTACCGTAAGATATTTTACAAGTATATGACTGCTGTTTCTTAAGGTTATTTTTGCACTCAAAAAACGTTATGTGGGCCACCAGAGTCATTTGTTTTCCTGTCAAATTTGATGTGTTAGAGAAATTACAATTAAATAATTAATTACATATTTTATATTAGACTCAATCTCGAAGCAAATATCATAAATAAAACATATAAATATATTTAAGTATGTTTATAATTTCAAAAAACTATATCAAAAATATACATGAAATTTTAGCCGTTTTCCTAACTATACTCAACTCAGCAGGGTGTAAAAATTACTTCCGATGCATAATGATATTCAAAAAATGAATAATACAACAAACTAAACGTTCTTAAACAATGTATAATTACTTTTTAAATTTGAATAACGTAGACTTATAATAGCATTGATTTATTCACGATTAGGTGAGGCACGTTTATTTAAATATCATTCAATATGAACGCTATATTATGCAAAATGTTTTCAGTAAATTAAATATTATTTTAATATTAGATAAGTACTTTTGTTATTATTTAAATTTGAATGTTATCGATAAATAGGGGGGATATTTGTCATTGTTGCCACACTTGTAGGGCGGGTAACTTCAGTTTTTATCTCTTCGTTGTTATTAGGAATACACTGCTTTGGTTCCCTCTGTTGGCTCTTATGACCATCGGGACATGTGTATATGGTGCATATGAGATAATTGATATTCTTTCACCACTATACGAAAAAAACTATAAAGCAAAAATCCCCCCTATGAAGCAACCTATGGGGGAAGCCTATGTTCAGAAGTAGATTTTTATAGGTTGTAATGATTACAATATCAATAAAACACAAATAAAAATAGAAATCGCCACCCTATTTTGTCTCATGGGTGTCATAAGAGGAGATTATGGGAAATGTGAGAAAGAGTTCATAACTTCCCGTAGATAGATGAATAACCATCCTGTTTACGTAAAATACCCAGACCGGCGATTGGTAGCAGCGACTAAAGTGCCTACGTCTGGTACTGCTATCGTGAATCCGCAGGCGTGACGATGAAGGCAAGTCCTCCTTGCCACAGAAGAGATCCAAGTCTCCCGATCTCGTTTGATCCCTCTTCTGTAAAAAAATACTCAGCAGTGGAGTTGTACGGTTTGATGATGAAGACGATATGGAAAGTACTTAAAAGTAAATTTAATGTTATCAGGGAGATAGTTTCCTGTGCAAAAGTTCCTTCAATTTAGTATCTTCTTCCTTCTTCTTCTGCTGCTTTTTTCCTGTATAATTACAGGGTGTGAAGCATTTCGTAGTTCACCACAATACACCTGTAGCCTTCTTTGTTTAAAGTTAGTTAAATCATAAACAGACTGTGACGACAATCAGATAACTAAATGCATCAAGCTCGACCGATATACATATTATTTTGCGAAGGAATTACGTCATTCTTGTGGGTGAACGCTTTTTAACTTCCCACTTTGAAAATTAATAATTTTCAAAAGTAGGAAGTTATAGCATTCGATCCGATTTTGATTGAATGCGAGTCTTCATCAGATATCTAAGTTTTGAGGTCCCAGAAAGCCGTTGCGACTATTTCCGGCTGGACGTCCGGCCGTGTATATGTTTTTGTGAGAGCGTGGTCCTTCGTCGGGCGAACCGACCCATTCGTGCTACAACTATACTACTAATATAGCTCTATCAAGTATTAATTTTTTTAATATTTTTCAAAATATTTGATTAATAAACTCGAGACAAGCAAGTTAAAATCGAAAAACCCGTTCAAAAATTATTGGTATTTAAAAATTTCTATATAATCATAACTTTTGAATTCTTCAATCTATTGACTTAAAACCTTACAAAAATATTTTTTACTTAAAAACTCTTTCAAATACCGTCAAGCAAATCAAAATACAATGAAGCGTTCAAAAATTGTAGCCCTTTAAGCATTTCAAATAATAGTTTCAAAAATTAAATAGATTTTCAGATGTTGCACTCGAAAATAAACGAATAGTTCCAGGAATGGCCTCGTGGATCAACCTTTGCAGATTTTTTAAATTTTTGTAATGCGATCTTACATTTATATAGTTACATATATAATTTCTTTAGGTCTTATTATGGTATGCTTGCAAGGGTTTAATTTTGTTAATTATAGGATTCCATACAGATGGTAACACTAATGAGGATGTTTTTAGATTTCATTAGCCTGTCGAATAATTCTTCATAGAAATCGATGTTCTTTTGCGGGGATCTATCAAATCTGACTGATCGTAATGACTAGGATGATCCTGTACGGTTTCGCAGACTGCAGATTTCACGGGGCTTCGATTCTTCACGTCAATTATAGTTTGTCCTATGTCAGGGAGCAAATCCTCTAAAGATAAATGTATAGCGTTGAACAACTTAAGCAACATAACAGAGCTCACGATTCTCCGCGCGAATAAGTTACGATAATCATGGATACGTCGGATTTTTTTGTAAAATACAAGAGCTTTTATCCGTTTCTAAGCATTTATAATCTATTTTGAATGGCCCCGTAATGGATTTTATCCTTAAGTCTACTCGTACTATTTCCGCTTCGTGTGTACTATTCGTTGCGTCTCAGTCACGGCAGAACTAATATAGTTAAATATTAGACACTTTGCTTAGTTTCATGTCTTGTTATCCTTTGAGTTGTTACTTGTTTCTTTCTCTTTTTCTTTCTTTTTAAAAACGTTACCCCACACAAAGTTTCTCCTGTATCGTGGAGGCAGTTTATATACATATATTACACAAGAACAAACATCCATACCCGGAACAATTATTTGTAGGCCATACAAATACTTATTCCTTGCAGGATATCATTCGTGTACACCATACTAACGAGCACACAATCCACCTGATGGTAAATGGATGCTATGACATCTTCATCTATACATCGGTCCTCCATAAAGAATAAAACTGCAGATGCATTGTCACCCATGAGGACTAAGACGGAATGCCTCGTTTCCAGTAAACCGGGTCTCCGGTTCTCTACACTCACCACACGAAACACAGCAGCATTAAGCTGCTATTTCACACAAGTATTTAACTGCATAACAAATACTTAAATACGGAATACCTAATTTGAAAAAAACATACGATCAAGGTCAACTAAATACACAAAGCATTACTTAATTAGATTCCATGCCAAAAAGCAAGTTTATCCTTATTTACATTCTATAATAACTCCCTTCCCTTATTTACATTCTAATTGCAACTCAGTCCACCAAATTCACGTTATGTCCACCGCTCACTGACCGCGGAACCACCTGTGGGAAAATTGTAACGCGCTTAGGGCTCGTGAGTCGGGCGACCTTGCGCTATGCGCCTGCGCAGGTCCGCGGCGCACCTTCAAATACTTGTTAAGTACTTGCTGGTCGAAAAGTAGTGAGTCCGCCTTTAATAGACTAACTCATTCCGTAGTTACACCATGATCGATCTAGGGCGAGCATTATACCTATTTATAGGTATAGTGATTGGTATATTGCTCGCCCTAGATTTGCTTGGTGAGAAGTTTAAATTTTTTATACAACATTCATTTTGAATAGACAAGTTTTGGTTAATAGTAAGAAGCAAAATATTCAATATAGGTTATAAATAATACTTATTCAAATTAATTTTTATGTTAAATTTACAACTGGCTAGCAATACACCCAGTGCTGTGGGATATATTTAAAAAAAATATCAGTTTACCCATGACGTATTATGCATGGCAATTAATTAAGAATCACCCTTTTCTTCATACAAGTATTATGATCTTATATGAGAAGTTATTCTCAATCGAGAAGTTGTTCTCGTAGGTCCGATTTTGAATCTCTTCAGGTTGATGACCATAAAGTCTAATACTACTGTTTTGAAAGGATCTCTGTGTATGTGTATGTATGTATACGTTAGTATGGTCGTAATAAGGTTGACTCGACCGGCGAAGAATCACTCTCTCACAGAATTCCAGCTTAATGCTGCTGTGTTTAGTATAGTGAATACAGAGAGCCTGAGACCCTTTTTTACTGAAAATGATACATTACATATAAGTCTTCAGGAGTGACAATACAGATACACTTATTCTATAAAATAAACAATTGTATGTAAATACAATTGTAAAGTATTTAAATTAATTATCATATAAATAAGGTTCCCGGCTCAGTCTCGTCCGGTCCCCTCTAGATGGACGCTAGTGGGGAACTATGGAGCGTGCTCAATGTCATTCCTTAGGGAAGGTCTGTTGTGTTCACGGAATACTTGTGATTGGCTGAAATGATTAGGAGGATGAAATAAAATTATATAAAAATGTATAATTCATATGTGGTAGAGCTACACGAATATGTTGGCTTGACGAATAGGTCGGCTTGACAAAAGCGCGGCCATTCCCTAAATTGAATAGATTATCAGACAATAATTAAAACTGAACAGTTTTACCTATTGTCTGATAATCATATTATTTGAAAGACATTTATATATTAAAAGTTTCTTGTTACAGGTTGGTTGAGCTTCGAATCTAATTTATTGTAAGTAAGTTTACATATGTTACGTTTAATGTTTTATATGTGATATATTTTTGAACTCTCACTTAAAATGTGTATCACTCTTAACCAAGTCCAAGCATAGGCCTCCCACAAGGAATAAAAGTATTACAATTAAAACCATGTCGCGTGGCGGCTTTTCCACCTCCCTTTCATATGGTCGAAAGACGTTAAAAAAAAGGTTGCCAACCTGCCTGCTAAACGTGGCAACTATGGCATATATCCACCTACTAGACAATCTGATAGGGAGGCCTGGGTTCAGCAGGACAGTGTTACAGTACCTGGGTTCGCAAGCACAGGTGCACTCTCTATTCCCTCACTCTTATAGTCCGATGGGACAACAATCCCACACGACCGGAGAGAGATCAGGCGCAGGACCAACAGCTTTACTTGCTTTCGGAGGCTCCCAAATTTTGGAATTCTAGTTTAGTTAGCTGGCTACTCCATTCCTCAACGTCGTTATTTTGTAACTGTAACTACGGGCAGCCGATATATCATGGAGACCGATCGCTGTGCTCTTTGTCTCGGCGCCTGTCGGGCTGTCTGTCCGTCCATCAACCGTGGCCGCGGGCACGTGCGTTTGTGCCGCCACGATAATTTGTTACGTTTACCTGCGGTCCGTCATTTGTTGTAATTTTATGTGGTTGTATCAACCACACTCATTAACGTTTTTGAGGTATAATTTATAATCTAGCTTTGAAATTTTGAATTACAAATGTAATTTTATCTGTAATTTTGTATGTTTTTTGGTTATGTTCGTGTGTCGATGGTTTTGAATTTATTTAAGTACACCCACGATTGTTGCAACAATGCAGAGATAGTAAGCACACATAAACTTAGATAATTAGAGCAAGCTTATATTCAGCAACTAGACTTATTATAACTTCCAGAAATTGTGATCCTGCTATTCGGCGTAAATTAGTAAATAGTAGAAACTACGCAACTCCTTAACTGGAACATGAGACAGTCGCGCACAACTCTCTTAAATTAATAGATACTAAGTCAATCTCCATTATTAATGACTTGTCACTCTGCTATAATATGTAATCTTATTATTAGTAAGTCTTAGAAAGGATCTATAGCAGCCAGATTAATCAAACCGAAACGGGAATAAATAATATATACTCCGCTGCTACCATAACGCGGAAGGCGAGAATAAATAAAAAAAAACATTTTATTTCCTAATTATTCTTGGCTACTGAGATACTGCGGACTGTATATAGATAATTTGACGTTCTTATAAAGAAACAAGAAGCAGCCGCAAATATCATTCAGCGCCACACCGACTTCACACGCCGCTATCGTCACGTATCCGTCGACCAATGGTGAGCCGTTTCTTCAACGCCGCAGTTCGTTTCCTCTTGCTGTTCCGGAGCTGTATTCCACACCGCCGCCGCCCGCCGACTACGCGTGCGCACCGATCTGCATGTCTTATATAGCCCGGTCCAGCGACGTAGCTTCGTGAACAACAAACAAGTCTCACGCCGGGAAACGAAACGTAGATAATTGTATATTTTAAATAGTTTTCATTGGTCATAAAATAAGCAATATAATTGGCTAGGCAAAATATTAATTGTTACCATTGGCAAATCAATAGTGAGCCAGCCATATAAATATAAGCAAGGTTGATGCAAAAGATATTCCATTCCGAATCCCATTCGACAGTACATTCATAAACATAAACAGTAGTTTCATTTCTCCACCATAAAGAAAACCACTCGGAGTCTGTTAATAGTGGACAGTTCGTCTCCACTATTACAGTGGTGACCCCGACGTGATCTGCTAAACACGCAACCAAACAACCTTCGGAAAGTTCAAGCTTCATCATCGTCATAGAATACCCATTCGCTCCCGAGCAGATATCATCTGCAGTCTTCGTATCCTGCAAGCCATCTAGCTTCACAAGGTTCATCGCAGCACTGGAATAATAATGCTTCCTGTTCCTTCAAGCTACTCTCTGCGCTATACAGTGTTCGGCACGGCTCTGAGCCTTACTGCTCGCCTCTGCTTCACGGCACTCTCGCAGATTACTTGCCTTCTTCTCGACTCACCGCAGACAAGGCAATCTCCTGGCACTTGCACATTCGTCGGCAACGAGGCTGCACTATCGACGTCCGGTCTGAGCAGGGGGTGATGTAGCGGCGCTGTCGTCGCGCCACAAGCGAAAACACACCGAAGCCTAAATCGCGCTATCAACATTCCGAATCATAAACAGTATATATAGAACTTCTCCGAACTATCACTCGGAGTGTTGGCCGCTCCCCGGGCAGAACACCTTGCCCGGCGGGAGATCTCCCCTTTTCCTACCACGGCCACAGTGGTGACCCCGACGTGATCCACTGTAATAGTGGAGACGAACTGTCCACTATTAACAGACTCCGAGTGGTTTTCTTTAAGGTGGAGAAATGAAACTACTGTTTATGTTTATGAATGTACTGTCGAATGGGATTCGGAATGGAATATCTTTTGCATCAACCTTGCTTATATTTATATGGCTGGCTCACTATTGATTTGCCAATGGTAACAATTAATATTTTGCCTAGCCAATTATATTGCTTATTTTATGACCAATGAAAACTATTTAAAATATACAATTATCTACGTTTCGTTTCCCGGCGTGAGACTTGTTTGTTGTTCACGAAGCTACGTCGCTGGACCGGGCTATATAAGACATGCAGATCGGTGCGCACGCGTAGTCGGCGGGCGGCGGCGGTGTGGAATACAGCTCCGGAACAGCAAGAGGAAACGAACTGCGGCGTTGAAGAAACGGCTCACCATTGGTCGACGGATACGTGATACGCGGACAAGATGATCGAAAACAGCAGTAGCTCACACATATCGATCATCGAAGGCACTTCAACAAAGGCCAATGATACCCAGTTTCTTCTCGAAGAAATTCGGAAGCTATCATTCGAAGTCGCCGCGCTCAAAGCTTCCCAGCATCATACCTTTTACCAGCAACAGTACAACCAGCGCAATCAGCAACACCGAAGATCACCTTTTCGTCGCAACCGCTCTGCAAGTAGAAGTCGAATAAGCTCAACATCAAGATCCCCTTACTGCTACTATCATCGACGTTTCGGGGTCGAGGCAAGAAAATGCACAGCACCGTGTACATTCAAAAATGAAAATACGAATACGGAAAACTAACTAGTACGCTCGATGCGACGGGATCCAGCGTAACAGCAAAGTCCTACCGTCTTTTCGTCACCGATAAAAAAAGCAAGCTTACTTTCCTTATCGACACCGGAGCAAATATCTCAGTGTTACCGCCGAAGCAAGGACAGAAGTTGAAGCCACTAGATTTTCAACTCTATGCAGCAAACAATACGGTTATTTCTACATATGGAGAAAAAACAATGGAACTTGATTTTAATCTACGCCGACCATTCAAATGGAGATTTATCGTCGCTAAAGTCAGCAAACCAATCATCGGTGCTGATTTTCTTCAACATCACCAGTTGGTCGTCGACATCAAAAATAGAAGAATCATCGACGGGAAAACCAATCTTGCATCTCAGTCTTTTGTACAAGCAACCAATCTGCCCACAATAAGAAGCATAGATGTGCAACAACCGTATCACAAGATCCTCGAAGAATACCCTGGTATCACAAGAATAACTTCAATGAAATTAACACCGAAGAACGACGTTGAGCATTTCATCGACACCAATGGACCACCACTTCATTGTCGTGCACGTCCAATCGCACCACACCTATACGAGCAAGTTCGAAAGGAATTCGAAAACATGATTGAGCAAGGAATATGCCGTCCAAGCAAAAGCCCTTGGTCATCACCACTTCACATTGTACCGAAGAAGAACGGAGAATTATGAGTTTGTGGAGATTACAGAAGACTGAATTCTATTACCACTCCTGACCGATACCCAATACCGCGAGTCTGGGATTTCACTCATCAACTATCAGACAAGACTATATTCTCCACCATCGATCTCAACCGAGCTTACCAACAAATAAGAGTCCGCGATGAAGACATAGAGAAGACAGCAATAATTACCCCAATGGGATTATTCGAATTCCCAAGAATGATCCCAGGATTAAAGAACGGAGGTCAAACTTTCCAAAGATTCATACACGAAGTACTTCATGGACTGGATTTCGTTTTCGCATTTATTGATGATCTCCTTGTTGCAAGCCCTGATAAAGAAACGCACGAAACCCATCTACGCACCGTGCTACAGCGATTAGAAGACAACGGAATCACAATCAACCCTTCGAAATGCATATTTGGACAGCAAGAAGTTCAATTTCTTGGTTTCACCGTCAGCAAGGAAGGAATAAAACCGCCTGCCGAAAAAGTCAGAGCAATCATCGATTATGCAAAACCTAAAACTATCGAAGAGCTAAGGCGTTTTCTTGGGATGATAAATTTTTACAGAGAACACATACCTAAAGCCGCTGAAATCCAAGCACCACTTCACGCCTACCTTCACAACACGAAGAAAAAAGATAAAACGTCAATCGAATGGAACGATGAAGCCACGAAGGCATTTGAAGCTTGTAAAATTGCGATCCAAAATGCAGCTTTACTCGCTCACCCATCACACGAAGCAACCCTTGCTATCTTCAGCGACGCATCCGATCTCTCAGCAGGAGCAGTTCTCCAACAATACAGCAATGGGAAATGGCAACCACTTGGATATTTTTCGAAGAAGTTCTCCGATACTCAACGTAACTACAGTACATTCGACCGAGAGCTACTCGCTATTTACATGGCTATCAAGCACTTCAGAAAAACGTTCGAGGGTCGAAACCTGATCGTTTTTACCGACCACAAGCCATTAACATATGTACTTCCAAAGAAACCATCACTATCGGAAACACCACGAAGAGCAAGACAACTTATTTTCATAAGTGAATTCACGACCGACATACGCCACATCAGTGGAAAGGACAACATAGTTGCCGACGCACTCAGTCGCGTACCAATCGACAGTGTAACGTGCCCTACATCAATCGACTATCATAAGATCGCCGCAGCACAAGACAGAGATAGTGACAACATAAAACATCTAGCGAAGCAAGGTAACTTGTCCATCAAGCAAGTTACAATGCCAATGACGCATCTACCTATATACTGTGAAGCCTCAACGACAACCATGCGACCATACATACCAGAAGAATGTCGTCGCGAAGTCTTCAATACACTGCACAACATTAGTCATCCAGGTGTTAGAACAACAAGAAAACTCATCACTGAAAAATTCTTTTGGCCTGCAATGCAAGCGGATGTTGGCAACTGGGCGAAGCAATGCATTCAATGCCAAAAATGCAAAGTACAAAGACATACATCAAGTAGTCTAGCTACATTTCCACCCACGGAGAGATTCGAACACTTGCACGTTGACATCGTTGGACCATTACCTACTTCACCGCAAGGACATCGTTATCTCGTAACAATGATCGACAGAACAACAAGATGGCCAGAAGCAATACCTACCGATGATACTTCAGCCGAATCCGTCGCGAAGATAATTTATGAAAATTGGATTACTCGTTTCGGATCACCTAAAACCATCACAACGGATCAAGGAAGGAATTTCGAAAGCAACCTATTCCTCAAACTTCTTCAAACTATGGGAATACAGAAGACGCGTACAACAGCATACCATCCTCAGTCAAACGGAATAATCGAACGATGGCATCGTACATTAAAGACTGCACTCAAAACTCGTTTATCTCAACATACAAAGTGGATTGATGAGCTACCTACAGTGCTACTCGGACTACGAGCAACACCGCGTGCAGACACTAGTCTTAGCGCCGCTCAGCTAACCTACGGCTGCAGCATAAGGCTGCCGTGTGACTTCTTCAGTTCAGCAGCGTCAAACAAACAAGAAATGGATTACGATTTCGTAACTAAACTTCGAGAATCAATTAACAAAGCCTTATCGTTGAAATGCACCGAAATGCAATCACACAGAAATAATAAATCAGTATTCATTCACCAAGATTTGAAAACATGCAAGCAAGTTTTTGTAAGAAACGACGCAATGAAAAAACAATTTCAACCTACCTACGATGGACCGTATAAAGTATTAGAGAGAAATAGCAAGACTTTTAAACTACAAATACCCGGAAGGAAATCTACGATTATATCGATCGACCGACTAAAGCCAGCCTATATTATTAACGAGGATACTGCAGAGGATTCATCATCATCATCAAAACCACCAGCGAGGAAGCTTGAAAATTCATCATCTACATCAACCCAGTTGAAACCTATTTTAAAAACTACGAAATACGGGCGAGTCGTCAAGCCTCCGGTACGCTTTCGCTGGGGGAAGTGATGTAGCAGCCAGATTAATCAAACCGAAACGGGAATAAATAATATATACTCCGCTGCTACCATAACGCGGAAGGCGAGAATAAATAAAAAAAAAACATTTTATTTCCTAATTATTCTTGGCTACTGAGATACTGCGGACTGTATATAGATAATTTGACGTTCTTATAAAGAAACAAGAAGCAGCCGCAAATATCATTCAGCGCCACACTGACTTCACACGCCGCTATCGTCACGTATCCGTCGACCAATGGTGAGCCGTTTCTTCAACGCCGCAGTTCGTTTCCTCTTGCTGTTCCGGAGCTGTATTCCACACCGCCGCCGCCCGCCGACTACGCGTGCGCACCGATCTGCATGTCTTATATAGCCCGGTCCAGCGACGTAGCTTCGTGAACAACAAACAAGTCTCACGCCGGGAAACGAAACGTAGATAATTGTATATTTTAAATAGTTTTCATTGGTCATAAAATAAGCAATATAATTGGCTAGGCAAAATATTAATTGTTACCATTGGCAAATCAATAGTGAGCCAGCCATATAAATATAAGCAAGGTTGATGCAAAAGATATTCCATTCCGAATCCCATTCGACAGTACATTCATAAACATAAACAGTAGTTTCATTTCTCCACCTTAAAGAAAACCACTCGGAGTCTGTTAATAGTGGACAGTTCGTCTCCACTATTACAGATCTATACTGTTTTCAGCTGAACTCCATTTCACATGCTCACATTGAATTTAATCATCAATTTACCTTAATACCAAAAATTTACCTAAAACCGAAGAAAAGAATAATTTCAAATTTTGGATTAACCTCAACAACAAAAATAAGATATCTCATTCTATATATAGATTTTCTTTACTCTTGTGACTAGTAAAAATTCTAGAATTTCCTGTAGTGACCGATTTACTTAGAACGAATACTTAGGGCTGTTTTTACGCTATTAGTCGAATATCTATCATAGGCGATACTAATCTATATAATATGTATTAATTAGTACGTGAAGGCTAATCTTTGTGCCTCTTTTTAAGCATATTGTGGGCACTGAGGAGTGTGAGATTTGCCATAAATTTAGTTAGTTAAAGGTTATATGGAAAAGAGGTGTAGAAAGCTAAAATTAATATATAATATTTCTTACAAGTATATCAAATAAAATAAAATATAACATACATTATTCACATTCATACTACAAACGTCAAACGCATAATTAGCGCTTGGACAAATTGTCGCTTGTTGACGTTCATACTGCCAAAGTGTCACAATAAGTACAAACATAATGGCCGTGTACCGATAGATACTGCGAGCACTGCTCAGTGTATTCACTGGTGAAAAATTCGTTTTGTTATGGACTGCCAGTATATTGCCGCAGTACCCTAGAGAAATATATGACATCATAAATCGCCGCCATTTTTGTATTGTGAACACTGGCGCTAGCCAGATAAGGTGCTCTCAGTACTTTGATCACATTATCAAAAAATAACAGCGCCTATAGATTTAGCAGCTTCCACACCTTACAGTTGTCACAGTGTATATCGGAACACATCCAATATTATGTGTTATTACTTATTACTCTAAGGCCAATGTCAAAAACTTAACAGTCTGTGATCAAACACATCTGATCAGTCACACAGAGTATAGATTGTCCCCAAATAACTTTGAAAATTGCCATCAAATGATTACTGAGAGATTTTGACTAAATAAACCTTGGATAAAGTATCATACGATTTATTCAAGGAATAAACTGTGAATTTTATGCAATTTCATATGTTTATTTTATATTTTGTTTATTAGGTATATGTATACTATATATTAATGTACAAATGAAAGTGAAATACAGCTTACTCAATGTACAAACCTAAAATCTTAATGAATTACAGTCGAATTTCAACCACTAGTATCTTTAAGTATGTGTATTATACACATACATAAGATGTAAATATGTATTCCAACTTGTTTTAAGAAAGCAAACAACGTGAAAATCCAGAACGGCAGCGCACCGTCAGATGTAGTTTGGATTTCTAATGAATGCTCATTATGAGATGCCTTCACTCCATCTAGAGAGGTTAAGTTTCGAAATCCGTCATTACATATAAAAAAGCGAAACTCTGTCCATCCGTATGTAGATAATTATGCTAATAGATTAAACGAAATGGTTGCTTTCAAATTATTCAACTTTGTCGACTTGAAACATTTTAAGACATAATATTTTTTTTATAGAATAAGAGTTATAAACGGGTACACAGTTCTCCTGATGGTGAATGAATATTATGGTCCATATTTGATTCCTCGGACGTGTAGTTTCCTTAAGGATGTTTTCGTTCACCACGGATCATATTATTTGACAGATTAAAGAAAGTTATTTCCTCATCCCTTAGCAATATTTACATTTAACATAATATGTACTTTGTACGTGTTAGAGTCTAGAGCTCTAATATGATTGTGACACTAACGGGTCAGCTCGACCGGAGAAAGACTATGCTCTCACAGAATATAATAGCAGCTTAGTGCAGTATATAATAGCAGCTTAGTGCTGCTGTGTTTCGAACCGGAGACCCTTTTTGTCGAGAACGAGGTATTCCATCTTAGCGCTCAGGGATGCAACGCATCTGCATTTTTAATCGAGTATATGTCGCAGTGCTGTCACATACACATCTATCATGTATATGTCACAGCACCCACTTACCATCAGGTAGACTGTGTGCTCATTTGTTACCCTTATTCTATATAAAAAAACACCATCTTTCGATATACGATAATTTCCAATGATACTATCATTTTATCACTTACCGTACTAAACACCCTTCAATATTCTTTGTTATGGATATTCCGATAAACTGCATCATTCGTCGGTCGTACCAAATATATTACGAGTCGCATTACTTCGCACGCTACGCACTTCCACATTGTGCAAGCGTGGGTTTTTTATTGTCTCACATTTATGCGCATTAATAAATAAACAGTTACATGAACATTACGCATACGGATTCTTATGCTTCGATCCGTTATATGTTAACACAACAACTATTGTCAACATAAAAAAAACATTCTTTAACAATATTAAACAACAGATTATCATTAATAAATACATAATAAAAATGGACTTCGAATATTTTCGAGAGATTTTTTAACACGTAAATGGTTAAACAAACCGACCCTGGTAGAAGCGAACCGTGGCAAATTTATATTTACTGGACAAATAGAGGCGCGACGGATGGACACGAATAAACATCACGTATATAGTTAAACAAGCTTCGGAACGTGTTAGTGTGTCACAAGGTCGGATGCTGGGACCGCGGCTTTACCATGGGATTAACACATAATCTGTACAGTAATAGAAGACAGCGGTGTATCGACAACAATGATTACTAGTTAATACGTTGATTTGTATTATTTTTACTTTCTTTCAAGTGTGTAGTAGCTATATGGAAGCGAGACGTATGTCAGGATCGTGCCAAATGGAAACCCGTAATCTCCACCTACCACTCTGGGTACAGGCGTGAGTGTTTATGCATTTATAATCTTTTAAGTATCAGTACAAAACCAGCTCCATCGTTAAAAATGTAATATATAAAAACCCCAACTGCGTAAAAACGTTTACTGAACAGAGGAAAATTTTGTAATCTTTGTCACCTGCACAGTTAATATTAAGACGAATCTAATGACAACTCTCATCACTACATCTCTTATCTTAAAATCCATCAAAATGTTTAGGCTACAGAGCGTGCCAAATAACTAGACACTAGCCACGCTACAGCTTTATAAGTTGTAGTACGAATGTATTGGCTCGACCGGGGTGGAACCACGCTCTCACAGAATACCAGCGCAAAATGGCAGCTCAATGCAGCTGTGTTTCGTATGGTGAGTGTAGAGAACCGGAGACCCTTTTTATTGGTAACTAGGCATTCCACCTTAGTCCTCAGGAGTGATGACGATTTTTTTTCATTTTACAATTCTTAAGCAAGAATAAATGTAGATGTTTATGAGCCACAGCATCCACTTACCATCAGGCGGACTGTGTACTTGTATGTCGCCCATATTCTATAAAAAGCCATACATAGATAAAGAGATAATGTACTCCAAAAACATTGCTCTTCTGGGACAGTCGGGAAAATATTGATGAGGGTACATCTAGGTGGTACCTATTTCTGCTGCCAAAAAACAGTGCTTCCGCGGCTGTGTTTCGGTCTGAAAGATTTACCTGATGGTGGGTATTGGTGTACACTTGCAGGCAGCTTCAAACAAAACAAGCTGCAGTTGTGTTGTCACCTCTATAGACTAGGATGAAATGTTACCAGTAAAAAAAAGTATTCGCTTCTCGGCACTCAACACACAGAAGTAAGTGATTGCTGTGGCCCGTAGACATCTACATTTATCCACAATTATGAATCAAAACGCAGATGCGATGTCACCAGTGAGGACTAAGATGGAATGCCTCGTTTCCAGAAAAAAGGTTCTCCGGTTTCCTACACTCACCATATGAAACACAGCAGCATTAAGCTACTATTTTACGCTGATATTCTGTGAGAGCGTGGAGCGATCGAGCCGACCCATTCGTGCTGCAACTATACTACTAATATAACTGCGGTATGGCTCTACCACGTATATAAATACCATAGTTTTTCATTACACTCTAACATACATAATATACATATTCACATTCATGTATTGCCACGCTTGATCACGGATTGATAAACGTAGTTTGTTACTGTTTTGAACTTTTATCGAGAAGATGCTGCTGACCGTCTCCTGTTTTAGTTTCCCTCTGGCGCCTCATGCCCATGGGAAAATATGTGGTGGTAGATTCTCCCACACCGCCAATACACGCCACGGTGTTGTACTGGAGACCAAACATCACTTTTCTCAAGATATAAAAAATATTACCTTATTTAATTTCATAAGCTTAGAAGCACGAAATTATAGGCATTTAGGGACTGTCAGTTTAGATTTATAACGTTGGAAAATAAGGTAATAAAATATTTAAATCCGTTATCGTAATATCTACGTTAGAATATTAAAACAGACCTCATACATATTCATAAGTAATGAGATATCGAACGGCCCTTCGAAGTGGACGTGAGTAAACATTTGGGAATAAGACCGGTCCTATTAGTGCGACCCTGTGACATACAAACCTACAGGTTGACCATTTGATTAGACAGTAACGGTCGTGTTTCGCCCATCGATGTTTGGCTAAAGGGAGTCCTATTTTATTTCATGTACTTTAGAAGTATTTGAAGTTATTTAAAACATTCATATAAAGATGTAAAGATAATCGATTGAAAGAAATATCAAGAAGCAAAACATTCGAAATTAGTGTCTTTATTAAAATCATGTTTTAGATGATATAAGATTATTATCTATATCATCTAAAACATGATATCTGAAAGTTTGTTTGAATGTTTGTATGTTTATGGCTCAATCATGCAAAAACTATTGAATAGGTTTTAATAAAACTTGAATATGTTATAGATAACAAAACAAGTAGTCGTATCTTGTTTTGTTATAGGTTATAAAGTTTGTAAAAAAAAGATTAATCCTGTCTTAAATTACAGTTTTTAATCTGTGGCACAAACCTTTTGTATATTTGCCCGTGGTCAGCTCTACAATACGTTGCATTTTTACGTATTTCCAGGTCCCAAGATCTGCACGATTTCGATGAGTGTAATATAATAATAATAATAATGGCGTTGGGATGTGACGACCCCACCGCCCAGTAGTGAAAGTCGATCTTCTTTATTCTTTAAAGCATTATTGATTTTCACTGCTGCAATCAGTCTGTACCCTCCGCTGAAGAATGTTGTACCGTGTTCGGTCGCAGTTAAGCTTAGGTACTAAAAAAATTAAGCTTTGTAAACCAACGGTGTGCTCGGGGAATTGGGCAATCCCCGTTGTATTAGCCTAACCCTATATGGAGAATGGATCACGGAAATAAGCGATTAAAGCCGCTACCCGGGGGTCGCCGGGGCACGTCTGGAGCTGGCGCTGGACGTGGCAGCGTGCGAACCGTCAGTGGCCGTCAGTTACATCAGCAGGATGCAGTCAATCAAAACACTACTGCTGACATCCTTGACTCCCCTTCCCCTTCAAACAATCCTTCACCCCCTCTCAGTCATCCCCCCGTCTTAAGTGCTTCTAGTGGCTCACAACCCATGACCACTAAGGCGGGTCTCCCTCGACAGCGTTTGACGTGGAATGTACAAATAAATGAAGATGTCATGCGCTGTTAGTATAAAGCAACCAGATTGGAAGAACATCTGATAGGACATAGGGCCGAGATGTATCGACAATTTGTTCTGAAATATCCGGAACTCCGTGAAAGAGTGACAGAACAAAGAGTCATGGACCAGAAACGTCAGATTCTACGTACCTGCAAGATTGCGACGGAAAGGCTGGAGCAACTCAAAGCAGAAGTTGCTAAAGAGCTCTATCCTGGTCGCGATGTATCTAAAGATATTAGTGACCATGAGCCTACCGTAGATACTTCTGATGCATCAGAAATTATTCCGGATTCACTTACTGAATTAAGCACCGCATCTTACGAAGGGAACAAATGGTAGAGAACGAAACCTTACGAAACCTTAGAGAAGAATTTGAAAAAAGCCTCAATTGAGTTCTTGGGTACTAACCCCTTATTACGACCTAACATAGGGCGCCAAAATAATTCAAAAAAATTGGCAGTCGCGGTCAATTTGATGAACACTATCATAATTCCTGAACATCTAGCGCAAGTTGAAAATACATTTGACGCAATTCATACGACCACCTATGCGGCAGGTGTAGCGATAGTCCGATCAATTGGCGGGAAAATTGGTGATTCTACAGTGCGGGTTTCTACTCAAAGGAAAACCCCTGCTTGGGAGCGCCGTCTTACCCATGAAGTAGACACACTTCGTCGCCAATTAGGTCGCCTAACGCAGTATATGTGTGGCAATAGAAGTAAAAAAGTTTTAGCCACATATCATGAGCTTCAGAAGGATATATCTAAGCACTCGAAGTATGACCCACCAAACAGAACAGCTGTAGATATCTTAGATACTCTTCGACAAAAACTAGCAGTCAAATCCAACCGACTAAAAAGGTACCGAAAATCGCGGAAGAGAAGAGAAGACAACGCTCTTTTCACAAAAAACGAAAAGCTGTTCTATCGGCGACTCCAACAGAGCGTTAATGATACGAGTGGACTTCCCCCGCGGAAGGAGGAAGTTGAGAAATTCTGGCGTAGCATCTGGTCAGAGAAGGTGAGCCACAATGAAACCGCAACATGGATCACAAGAGAAGAACAGCGTATGCTTGAGGTCCCAGAAATGCAACATGTGGAAATTACAGAAGAGGATGTCACTCAAGCGGTGTACAAATCCCCCAACTGGAAAGCCACGGGACCCGATAAGATCCACAATTTTTGGCTTAAGAAGCTCATTGTTCTGCACAAACCAATGGCGGCGTGCTTTACTTCCTTCCTACGCGACCCCCAACTAGTGCCTTCCTATCTAACCGTTGGAATAACATATCTACTTCCCAAAGATGCAAATACGCAGGACCCTGTGAAATACCGTCCGATCACATGCCTCAGCACTTTTTATAAAACATTGACCTCTTGCCTCTCTAACAAGATCTACCAACATCTCGACCATCACTCTCTTCTGGCAACAGAGCAGAAAGGGTGCATTAAGAGATCATTGGGATGCAAAGAACAACTCACGATAGATTCAGTTATCACGGGGCAAGCGTATCAAAAGTCGCGGAAACTCCACATGGCCTACATTGATTACAGGAAAGCTTTCGACTCCGTGCCGCATTCCTGGTTGAGGGAGGTACTCAAACTTTATAAGATCGACCCTGAAGTTATCACTCTACTAGAATACTTTACGACAAATTGGCGTTAACCAGAAGATCACAACAGGGTACATACCGATAGCCGAGACAGCCTTAGCCCTTTATGGTTCTGCCTTGCACTCAACCCCCTCTCTTCACTCCTTAATGAAACAGGACATGGATATCTTATAAAAGGGGCTCAGGGATATCACCGAAAGCTGACTCACCTAATGTATATGGACGATATTAAGATCTATGCGGCAAATGAACGAGAGCTCCAAACGCTGCTTCACTGCACTGAACAGTTCTCTAGTGATATTAATACGTCATTTGGACTTGAAAAGTGCAGAACCGTAAATGTTTATCGTAGACGAATTGAGTCATCTAGAGGTTTAGAACTTCAGAGAGGTGGAAAGATCGACGCGATGACAGAAAATGACACCTATAAATATCTGGGCATCACCCAATCACTTCGAATCAATCACGGTGAAATTAGGTCGAAGATGACTGAAGTATACAACCAAAGGCTGAAAAGAATCCTCAGTTCAGGCCTAAATTGACGCAACCTCACTAAAGCAATTAACACCTTTGCCATACCAGTATTAACTTACACGTTTGGAGTAGTTAACTGGTCAGATACTGAACTGGCAAAAATTGAGAGGTCTACTCGCGTCATGCTTACTAAATATCTTATACATCACCCAAAATCAGCCGTTGAGCGAGTAACTCTATATCGAGCCAATGGCGGTAGAGGACTGATAGACATTCGTAGATTGTGTGCTAAACAGATTCGGACTCTTCGAAGTTATTTCCTTTCGCAAACGTCCTCTCCTCTGCATCAAGCAGTAATAAAGGCTGATGACCGTCTAACAACGCTCGATCTCCTTCATGCCGACAATTTCCCACCGTTAGAGACTGACGCTGAATACAAAGAAGCCAAACTCCAGCAATGGGCCTCAAAACCTCTTCACGGTCGATTCGCTAATGAACTGAGTCAACCACATGTCGACATTGAAGCGTCGAACAACTGGCTCAGACATGGTGAGATCTTTGCTGAAACTGAGGGATTCATGGTGGCGATTCAGGATCAGGTTGTGCCTACGATAAATTATTTTAAGTACATTGTCAAGACAGGTATCGAACATGACCAGTGCCGACGATGTCATCAAGAG
This sequence comes from Parnassius apollo, assembly GCA_907164705.1. Taxonomy (NCBI): domain Eukaryota; kingdom Metazoa; phylum Arthropoda; class Insecta; order Lepidoptera; family Papilionidae; genus Parnassius; species Parnassius apollo. The sequence continues at coordinate 3,225,242 of CAJQZP010000233.1, read as the reverse complement.
CCAGAGACCATCCAGCACATAACTGGCGGCTGCCAGGCTCTTGCTGGAACCGAGTACACCCAGCGCCATGACAACGTGGCAAAAATTGTGCACCAAGAGCTGGTAGTAAAATACGGTCTCCTTAAGGAGACAGAACCCTACTGGAAATACAATCCATCCCCGGTACTCGAGAATGATTCTGCCCAACTTTATTGGGATAGGTCAGTTTTAACTGACCGGACCGTTGAGCATAATCAACCGGACATAATATTACTAGAAAAGGAGGAGAAGCGGACGTGGTTGTTGGATATTGGCATTCCAAACTTGCATAATGTGCAGAAGTACAGCACTGAAAAGTTTATTAAGTACCAGCGGTTAGCTGAAGAAATCCGACAATTAAGGCGACAGCAGCAGGTACCTATCGTCACGCTGATTCTCTCTACACCTGGAGTCTTGACTAAATCCCTTACTGACAATTTAGCTAAGCTGGGCATTTCAGTGAGGGTGAGGAACAAAATTCAAAAAGCCGTAATTTTGGATACGACAGCGATAGTACGTCGCCACCTCACAATTTAAACAAAAGAGCGGCATCTTGCGATCAGCCGATGCCGCATCTTAAAACCCTAAAAGGAGCGTTAATGGATAACCCATAATAATAATAATAATCTTTATTTGCAAGTATATGGTTGTACAGTGGTGTTTGAGTATAATTCGTTCTACATGTTTTACCTTAGTGGTGTGCAAATATTAATGGTCTAGTAACCTAAACAATAATACTTATCGAATTTAACAACATATATTAATTTAACAAAGTATAAAATTATTTAATATTATTTACTTGATTTGATAGTTAATTTATTATGCCACAGTGTCAGAAAAAAATTAAGTAAGTATTATTATATCAAGTAAGATTATTATTATAGGTCAATGTCATATATTAATTATTATTCTTACGTCAACAATCCTATACCTTTAAACGAGCAATTCTTGTATATATATATATATATTTTTTTTTTTTTTTTTTTTAATCGGAATCTCGGAAACGGCTCCAACGATTTTCGTAAAATTTTGTGTGCAGGGAGTTTCGGGGGCAATAAATCGATCTAGATAGGATTTATTTTTAAAAAAACGTCTTTTTGTCCGTGTTTTTAGGCAATGAAAAACTGCTAAAATATCGTTAGAATAAGAAGGTAAATTTTGATAATTTATTAATGATTACAAATAGCTTAATTGGTATATTGGGCGGTCACAAAATCGTAATACCATGGTTCGAGTCCAGACCGACCAATCGAGTTTTTTAATTTTTTTTTCAAGTTCCTTTCTTTTTTGAGAAAATCTATTTTTTCAAGCCCTTTTTTTAGTAGTTTTTAAAAACACGAAAATTTCAAGCTCTGAGTTGCAATGTGACGAACTCGGGACTGATACACAAGTGCTATCAACGATTGAATGAGGTATGTAATTACAACAATGTGACTCTGCAATGGATCAAGGGACACAGTGGATCTAGGGGCAACGATGCAGCAGATGAACTGGCAAGAAGGGGATTGGCCCTAGCAACTATAGGGCCGGAACCAATAATACCAATCCTCTTTGGCTACGTTCGTTCACTGGTACGTAGATACTTCAATAATTTACGCGCTGAGCTTTGGAAAAATTTAATAGACTGTAGACAAGCAAGGGAGGCCCTACCTGAAATAAACAGTCGTCTAACCAAGGTTCTAATGAGACTGAACAAGCCACATATTAGGATAGTAACAAGTGCTATCACAGGACATGGCTCTTTTAACAAACATTTGTTCACCATAGGTGTTACTGACAGCCCCCTGTGCCGGGCATGCATGGGAGAGGAAGAAACGGCGGCTCACGTGTTGCTGACATGTCCAGAAGTCGCTTCATACAGGGCTAAACATCTCGGCACGCCGGGATCGCTCCCCGAAGTTGCTTGCAACATCAAGGGACTGCTGAGCTACTTCGGGGGGATATCATGGCTCGAATAAACATATTATTCCTGCCCACACGCAAAATACGCGCTTAGACGTGGAGTTGCGGAAAACAGCCCGTCGTAAACTAACTAAAAACACGAAAATTTAAATTAAACTAATTGCACTCATGATTTTTTATTCAAATAACCAGTTAAGTTTTTTCTATTATGTCGTTAAGATCAAAAAATATTATTCATATTTCATCAGTATGTAATTTGTATCTAAATATAATTTTAAAAAAACCGAGCGAAAAATACCGAGCAAAGCTCGGTCAACTGGGTACTAATTATATAATGTTACATATCCAATTGTCATTAATTTCTTTCTATTTTTACATCAAATTATTAATTAATTAAATACATAAGTCAAATTTTATATAAAATAATATCAAAAACATATTTTTTTAAACATTAGAATCTTGTAATTACATAATTAATCATATTCCAAAATTATCATTCATTATTACTCGTATGTTAGTCGTTGTCGTTTAAGAACTCTTCTACAGAATAATAACATTTAGGGAGCAACAATGCCAAAACAGATTTCTTAAATGACAATAAACTTTTACGCTTTAAATTATCTAAATATAAAGTAAACCTTTATTTATTTATTAATATATTAAGGTTTGCAACTCACTAAAGGACCAACACCACAAAGAGCTCTTATGCAGCGTTTTTGTGCTTTAAATGCTTTATCCGAATCCACCGAATACCCCCAGAGTAGAACACCATATCGTAGTATGGATGAGATATATCCATGATATGCCATCAGTGCAGCTCTTTCTGATACAATATTTCTTAGTCTATGCAATGCAAAAACGAAACGATCTATTTTAGTACATAGGCTTTCTATATGAGGCTTCCAACTACAAAATTTATCAAATATTATTCCTAGAAATGTCGTGGAAAGGACTTCTTCAATTATCGAGTTGTTATATGTGAGTTTAATGTCATTTGAAATGTTTTTGCGGGTTTTATATTCAATAAATTTCGTCTTATATATATTTATATCTAAATTATTTATATTCATCCACTGTATGACCTCATTTAGAGCACCATTAGCTGCGATTTCAAGTGCAGATCTGTTATTACCTTTAACTATAAGAGTAGTGTCATCAGCGAATAAAATGCATTTGCTTGTAGTAAAGTCAGGAAGATCGTTAATGTATATCAAGAACAGCAAAGGTCCCAGTACACTGCCTTGTGGAACACCAAAACTGTTTGTAAGATATTGAGAGCGTTTTGATATCTTTGTGTTCTTTATGACTTTTGTAACTTCTACACTCTGCTTACGATTTTTAAGATAACTCTCAATCCAGTTTTGGGCTGTTCCTCTTAGTCCATACCTTTCTAATTTATCTAGTAGAAGACTGTGTGATACGAAGTCAAAAGCTTTGCTCATATCACGAAATATAGTTAAAAGTGGAGTTCGTGAATTTAAGCTTTCAGTTATAATTTTCATCAGTTCATAACATGCTGTTGTTGTGGAACAGTTTCTTCGAAAACCGAATTGTTCTGGTTTTAGAATGTTAAAGGCGCTAAGAAAACAATATAGTTTTTGAAATAATGACTAGTTTTTACGGAATTTATCGCGTATATTTAACTTTTTAATTACCCGACGTTTCGAGAGCTTTACAGCACCCATGGTCACGGGAACAAATCGGAACAAAACTTAAATTTTAATCTATGGTAACCGCGGTTAACTATGACATCTGGACGTTGAACATCTCAGTCCTTCCCGTGACCATGGGTGCTGTAAAGCTCTCGAAACGTCGGGTAATTAAAAAGTTAAATATACGCGATAAATTCCGTAAAAACTAGTATTATTTCAATGTGTAGTGTTCGCGTAAATATAAGAAAACAATATAGTTTTTCATGCACTATTTTTTCGAAAACTTTTGAGAGCACAGGAATAAGAGTTGTTGGTCGGTAGTTTCCAACGTCTTGCCTATCTCCCTTTTTATACATAGGTTTAACAATGGAGAATTTCATACATGTTGGAAATACACCCTGTTTTAGTGACAGATTTATAATATAACAAAATGGTTCTGAGATGTATTCAGCGCATTGTTTTAAAACTTTTACATTTAGTTCGTCATAACCAGTTGAATTTGTATTATTTAAAGATTTAAGTGTTTTATAGATGTCCCTAGGATGAGTTGGCGTGAGATACATACTACTGTTATTAAACAAAATATTTTTATAGTTTAAATATTTATTGGTATTATGTTTATTTGTAAGGTTAATAAAGTATTTATTGAATGTTTCAGCAATTTCCTCTGGTTTCATTAGCAGGTTCACTGCTGAGCCTTTGCACCACGGTATCAATATTATACAATCCTAACATATTTTAAAATAAAAGCAAGAAAAACGATCATGAACACAGTCAACTTGAACTTGGTAAGTTGATGCTGTGACCCATAGGCATCTAAATCTACCATATATTTATAATGAAAAAGCAGATACGTTAGCACCACTGAGGGCCAAATATGGAATTCTTCATTACCATTAAAAAAAAGTATCTTACACTAGCACTCCCTAAGTAGTTATTCCCCGGGCACATTCGCACCTCTACTACATACAGCTGCAGAGTAGCTTTAAAATTAGGTAATATCGCTGGAGTTATAAAACACTTATGAAAAACGTTAATTACGTTACTAGTAGATTTAGTTTATCGTTTTGTACTAAAACAACTATATTCCTATCTACTTCCTAACGCTCACAATAGCCCTATTGTTTTGGAATGTGTGTAAAATATAGGCTATATACGAAATTAAATAAGTTCTAAATAAGCACAGTTTTAGAACGGCACACGCTCTGATTCCCGTAGTGCGAACGAGACCAGATGATTAGATATGTATGTAAATTACGGTAAAGCGTGATTGCAGTGAGCTAAAACAGGTGTTCAAGCCACTTATGTATAATCCTATATCTACCATCTCATATTAACGTAGAGACGCTTATAAAACGTTTCCGATAGATTAACACTGTATATCCTTTTCTATCTTTATTGGGCTCCTTCAAGATTTCGCAATGCTGGTTTGCATATCTTGATTTTTTTAATTGAATGAGGGTGACAAACGAACACACAGTCTACCTGATGGTAAGTGGATGCAGTGCAAGGCATTCCATCTTGACCCTCAAGAGGAACGCACCTTAATTTTGATTTTTAATGGAGGATATGCATATTTGGATCTCTGTCGGCTTTAGTATCCACTTGCCATCGGGTGGACTGTGTGCTCGTTTGTCACTCATTTCAATACCATTTTACGTTCTTTCGATTATTTATAAATTCAACGTGATACATTTAATTAGTTCAATAATGAAATAAACATATTAAAATTAACGTGCACTCGATTCAAAAACTTTTTTGAATAACAAATAACACCATCTTAAATTCCGCACACGAAGCAGAAAAACAGAAGTACGAAAACCCTGATATCCTATATACCACAGCGCAGTAGTAAGCAGACGCTGCGACGTCGCGTCGCCTCGAGCGATTGGCATGTTCTAATACAGAGTAGCATGTTACAGACCTATAATATTTTCATAAAGTTGTTTGTGTAGCAAGTGGGAAAAATAAGAATTTTGTTTAATCCACTTCAATATAAATAAAATGAGAACACTATCAATATATTCGAGTCAATGAAATACGCATCATTAAAGATAAGTCAAAAACTAATAGTAAGATATTGATCAAATTTATATGGAACTATTCGGTTGAAAAATGACAGCCCCTTAGAATGGTTTCATTCTTAAATTTCATCCTTAAAGAAAAAGTTTACCGCAATAATAAAGAGAATATGTATTTATTTATTTCCTTAACAGTTTGTTTTTAAATATCCGGGAATACCGAGAAATACTCGAAAAATATTGCAGCTTTCGATAGATAACGGTATAACCCTTACATATCTCCGCTCGATATAAAAAGCCAGATTGCTGACAAGATATAAAGAAAAAATCGCGAAGCGTCTGGTCATCTGGTCTGGTTTTCAAACCGAAAACAATGTTATGGTTTTAGTGAAAAATCTTTTTACTAGAAAGGCCTATTCTTTTTTTAAAAAGAATATTAACAATGCTATAAACATTACTAATATTCCCCTTAATCACTCGTGGTAAGCTTAAATTGCTTGTGTTACGAGTGGTTCACGCCAGTAGTCGAATGGCGGATTCGAACCCACGACCTTTTTGAGTTCGCGGCCCGCGCCCTGCCATTAGGCTACTGTCGCTTAAATATCTATTCAGACTTTAGACTTAAGCCTCTTCCGTGTCTCTTATATTTGAACACAGGCCTCTCTAAAACTGTGCGGAGTCTCAAGTAAGCAGTCCACTGCCAGCAGTGAAGTAAACTTTGCAAACGTTAACGTAATTAATACCTTATACATAAAGCCTAAAAATAATATTATTAAATTTATTATTTTTAGGCTTTATGATTTTATGATGCATATATTTATTAAAATATATGCATAATAAAATTAAAATTTTTAATTTACATAAAATTCAAATATATACATTACTAATTAGCATTATAAGAAAAAACTAAACCTTAAAAATTTAAATTATCATACAGTCCTACTCCCCGTGGTAAAGTGGCAAGAACGATGGCTGCGTTTCCTCGCTGAATGGCTATACTTAGCCTTTGAGCGAGAAAATAACCAGCCATCTAATCACAAGCAGAGCAAGCTTAATTTATAATAGATGTAATTTAATTATTAATTTAGAATAGATATAATTTAGAGAGAATAGATAGATCTTAAAGTAGGTGGGAATATTATTTCTTGTCAAGTCTACAGTGTAACTAATCTATGTTCTTTCAAAAGATGCCAGTGAACTCTTTATTGAACTATTCGTGAGATAAATTGATGACATTGTCTGGTTATATAACCTCTAAGATAAATCCATTGACAATTATTGACTAAAAATGAAAAACTACAGTCCATCTGATGGTAAGCGGATGCTGTGCTGTGGCGAAAAGACATCTTCATCTATCCTCGATTAAGAATCAAAATGCAGATGTGCTGTTATCGCTGTGGACTAAGTTAGGATGCCTCGTTATCAGGAAAAAGGGTCTCCGGTACTCACCACACGAAACAACAGCGTTAAGCTGTTATTTTACGCTGATTTTCCGTGAGAGCGTGTTCCTTCCCCAGTCAAGCCGAATCGTAGGACATTATCACAGCATACACATTTTTGTGTTATGTAACTAATTAAAAAAATCTAATCCAAAAATAACGGAAAGGAAAAAGAAAAAAAGACAAAATAAAAAAAACGAAAATAATAAATAAAAAAATCTTCCTTTTAAAAAAATAATGTGTTACAATGAGCAACCGTAATATATATTATAATGAATTTTGTTGGTAAGCTTTTTGATCTGCATCATCATCATGTGAAATTTCACTGAACATCTCTCCCATTTCAAGGAAGACTTGTTTTAATCGTTCCGCTTGACGGGCGGATTTCCATACGTCTCGTACCTTTAACGCTACTCGTCACCGCCATCTATCGGCAACTATAACATCTTTTACATTTTAAATTTTTTATGTATTCTCTTATAATATTTCTTTTTATAGCTTGACGCACGCTTGTTGACTTGGGGAGTAAGCTGGCGAACGCGTGACGAAACCGTTACGAAAAATGTGATCGGGCGAGGCGAACGGGAGTTGAGTGGGAGATAAAAGCAAGAGAGAGCAGTGCGCACGCACATTTTCTTTCACTCTTTCTCTCATAGCATAGTTTTTCGTAATTTTATTTCGTTTTGAACAATTTTATGATTTATATTTTGTTCAATACATTAAATATTTTACGTTTAAAGTGAATAAATATGTAAATTCATTTTAAAGTTCATGTTTTGTGAATGTTCGAGTAAATGATAACATATTATAATATTTGTAATAAAGTTAAATATTTGTAGAAAATTTATTTATGTATATATACATAAGGATGAAGCTAAAGAAGTTATTACTTCAGTCGTGTGGTCATAAACTCACTCGTTTTTTTAAAAGCCTTTCTTAGAAATAATTACAAGTAAATAAGTCCATAGTCTAGTCATCTATACATTTAAATAAAATTGATGTATCTGTCCCTAATTCTTTTACGTTTTTAATGTCTATCTGGCTGTCCGAGCTAACCATCCGAATGGTTAAAACGGTTTTAATGAACCTTCACGTACTGGTAGTTAACAATGCCAGGAATGATATAAGATATATTTTATGCGTAAAACTTGCAAGTTTAAAAAAGTTATATGTGTGGTTTTTTTAATGTCTTTATGTTTATCTTAGGTCTAAATAACGCCACATTTTAGATCCCAACCAGCCGAAGCCAGGGTCGCTGGATTAAAATAATATTAAGAAGTATTTTAAATTTTATTGCAGCTTTAACAACTATCCTGTTTTAATTTCATAACTATTTAATACGAATTTATGCATTTGAATCGATCAGAACACTCACAACAACCAGCAATAAAATATTCATCCACTTATAAATTGCTATGTCAAATTTCCCTCACAATTGTCCATTTCATCAGAAAGTTCTCAACACTTGGAAATTATTATAAACGTGCACAAACAATTTAGAACACCTACATAGTTATAAAACAATATCATTAAACTTGCGTTCACACGTGCGTAATCAGCGGCACGCTGTCATCAACTTGTAGAAAATAGAAATAATACGAAAACAGATCCGCCATCTTGTTTAGGCAGACGTTCTCAAGATGGCGTATCGGCACGGAAGCGCGGGCACAGCGAATAATTTTCCGCATCCGTGGCCGTACCGGCAGATAACTGTTAATGTTTTAATGATGCCCGCCGGCTAATGCTGCTGGATGCGGTGAAGGGAAGTTTGCTGATATAGATTCAATAGTTTTAGCAAAGATTAACGAGTGCTCACGCTTGGAGTTATTAATGTGTTTACTAATCGTTTATATATTACGTAATGGAAGAGAGTCACGTATTAAAGAGGATTTAAAGAGGATAGGAATTATACGGAGTAGAGCCACTGCAGCTATATTATGGTGACCGGGTAAGGATCACGCTCTCATGTGTTTCGAAAGGTGATTGTAGAGAACCGGAGATCCGAAACGACACATTTCATCTTAGTTCTCAGGGGTGAAAACGCATCTGCATTTTGTCTATGGACCACAGCATTCACTTACCTTCAGCTACATACTGCTTTTTCTTCTTCATTAGTTCAGAAGTCTGGTCTGGGCTGGATCGCTTCTGTTGTCGAAAGGAGCCGTCATACCGTTACCATTACAGCATATCAAAACGTCGCTGCTGAACGTAGAACTCCCCTACTCCCCTCCCCTGTCTGCTGGTCTGTTTTCTTTTGTCGCCTTTTATGACACCCATGGGACGATATATTTGTTTTATTTTATTTAATGACATTTACAGAAAAATAAAACATTACATAATTTTATAATTTCGCCAAACTATAAAGACAGTTTGTTGGCAAATAAATGCTCTCTTATATCCTATTATATAATTAAATAAGTACTCAACCCACATAATATAACAAACAAATTGAAATTTTAAACATAAACACTATAAATTCCACACTCTATCAATTCCAAATACAACACCCCATCCACAACACTCCATCCACATAACATTGCACAAAATAAAAAATTGTAAATATAGCTCGGATATATTTTTCAAATATTACCAACAAATAAAAGTTTTCTAAATGGTCATACATCTAGCATTTTATCCAAAAAAATATTCCCAAGTATTAGTATATATTCCCAAGTATTTATTCTTACACCGCCACTACACGATTAATAACCCCGTACGAGAGATAATCTTTTATTATAATAAACGTACTATATTGTATTGTGTACGCCTATATCTGGCAAATAAATGCATTTTCTTTTTATTTTATTTTTTAAATAATATTAATTACTAACAAGAGAATTAATTACAACAGACGTTCTGCTGTGGTGCGATTTAGAACTTCACGTCATGTGTCCTCTTCTTAAATGTCCTCGAAATTTCACATTTCCTAGATATTCCCAGATAGGTTCAGAGATCCCAGAGTGTTTCATCACTAGTTATTTCATAGAACAAAAGCTTCAGTCTACAGGTAGTCAAATGTTCAGGATCGTCTCATCCATTACATTAGATTTGGTACACCGATTCTTACCGAGGATAATTCGCGAGGCTATTAAAATTATAAAAAATCTAATTTCAATAGAAAAGAAGGTTATGCTATAATATTTTTTTTAAATAAGGGTAACAAACGAGCACAAGTCCACCTGGTGATAAGTAGATTCTGCGACCTTTAGACGTCTATATTTATCCCTTCCCTAATTAAGAATAAAAATTCAGATGTCATCGCCGAAGACTAAGATGGAATGCCTCGTTACCAGGGTTTGCTTGGTAACCTATAATTAATAAAAATAACCCTTTTGCTGTTCCGTGCACTACATATAGGTCATTGCTATTGTCTTACTATTGTGTCTGAAAAGCGGACAGTAAAGTTGTTAAATCCAAACCTTAACATACTATTGTAAGCTCGTTCTGCGTAGATCGGAAAAATAATATTCAAAAGGTGAAGATAGCCTTCATTAACTCATGATATCAAGACGTCAAACACCTCGGTCTCCCCTTTGACCACGGGTGCTGTAAAGAGCCCAAAACGTCGAAAGTTAAAATCAAACGCTATTAAAATCTGAAAAATTATTTTTATTCAAAGCCTATAGGCATTCTCTGCCAGTTAACCCTTAGTGTGTTGCGCTATTGAGGCTGGCATGTAGGAGAATATCATAGAGTTTAAAGACGAGTACTAACGAAGTAGTAACCCTACTAGCAAGTAACAGTTACTAAATACTTTACAATAATGAGCAATGCTCTCATCCTTCCAATTACGTGATTTAAAATAATTTTCCACCATCGCGGCTCGCCTTCGGGAGCGGTAGATCACTGCTGTTAATAGAACTGGTTTTATCAATGATTAGCCGATGCTTGGCTGAAACTGCCTCAGTAAATTGCAACGAGGAAGTACTATACCGATATTTAATATCAATTGTCCGTCTGTCTATTACAACGGCGGTTCTAAATTATATTTTAATAACAATAACGCCAAGTATTCAATTTCCCCTATATTTAATGCTACTATTAGAAATGGATGTACTAGGACTTCATATACTTAGAACGGTATTTTGTTAATTGTCAACTACTAAACGAAGTCGTTATAAGATTATCCACTACCCCATATCATCCCGTGGGTGTCGACGGGCGCCGGCCACTTATTCCACTCCTTTGCTGTACGCATTAAAAAAGTCGAAGCACACCGTTTGGTTCTAATGCGTAGAATATCGACAAAAAAGGGGTGAAGATCCGCCGACCACCTGGTCGTCCGATGGTAGAAAGAAGAGGGAGGAATTAAAGCGTGCAATTCCTGCGCATACTCACTAAAATACATCCCATAGAATACTGAGAGGCTGGCTACTCTGCGCTTGTGCTCGAGGCTGACAAGGTTGGTTTCAACCAAATCAAGGTCACCAATGAGCCTTTTAGCATGATTCTCCACTGAGTCCAACGCTGTCAGGTGGCATTTTGCAGCACCAGCCCATATATGACAGTAGTAATCCATGCACGACGGGACTTTCGCTTTATATAAGGTAAGAAACTGCCTCAGCGTGAAGTACCACCGCACCCTTGTAAGAACACCAAGTTTCCTTGTTGCGGCTTTGACTCTGGACATAATGAACCGCCCGTAGTTGAGGTTCGGAGAAAATTCAACCCCTAACAACTAAAGGCGGTCATTGTACTCTAAGGAATACATTCTCGGAAGCAGGAGCCAGGTTGAGGAGGTCCTTTTAGCGGTTAATAGGCATGCTTGTGTTTTGGAGGCGTTGAATCTCGCGAGATTGACATCGACCCATTCGGAGACTGACTGCAGTGTGAGATTCACACGCTCAACCATAGCTTCTCTTGGATGGATTTGATTCCGACTGGCCCGGGTACTTGGTTGGTATTTTTCCATAACTGTGCTATCGTTTGTATACCCATAGATACCGGGCATAAGCAGAGCATTAATATGCAGCTGGAAGAGAGTTGCGGAGAGAACGGACCCTTGAGGAATACCAGCGTTAGTCGTCACAGAATCAGATGAGCAGCCATCGACGACGACCCGAAGAGACCGTTCACTCAGAAAGTCCTTTATCCATTCAATAAGACCAAGAGATAAGCCGTACGCTGTAAAATTACACAAAAGGTTAGCGTGCCAAACTGTGTGAAAGGCCTTCGAGACATCAAGGGAAGCAAACAGCAAGTGCTTCCCCACTATTCTCGAGTGCCTCGCCCCATACGTGTGTGGTATACGCTTGAAGGTCCCCAGCTGACCAATTTCGTCGAAACCCGTATTGCCGGTCACTAAGGAGGTCGTTCTGTTCTAGGTATGCTATTAAGCGGGCGTTCAATATACGCTCCATAATCTTGCAGAATATGGAGGTAATTGAAATTGGCCGATAATTGGTAGAGTTGGCACTTCTCACACACCTCTTTTAGGCACAGGCTACACAGTGGCCAGCCTGCAAGATTTGGACACTATTCCAGTCCTGAATGAGAGGCACAACAAGCGCGTCAACACAGGAGACAACTTAAGTACACAGACCTTTGGAACTATGGCTGGAATACCATCAGATCCACTAGCTTTGTTCACGTCTATACTTCGCAAGATTTTAAGAACCTCCTTGTTGGTCACACGGACCTCCGACATAGAGGTACCGCAGTGAGGTAGTTGAGATGGTACGCTGTTGGTACGCACAATGAATTGCAAGATTGAAGATTGAATTGCAAGCAAAGCAAATAAATTCGCTTTCTTCTTAGGAGCATGCGCCAGTGAGCCATCTGGTTTTACCACCGGAGGCAGTGTAGACAAACAGAAGTTTATCTCGACCGATTCCACGAGAGATCAAAAAGCTCTACTGCCAGATGGTTGGACAAAGAGCTTTGTACCGTTGTGCTTAATACGGTTGAATCCAGTTTTCTGTAATGCGTTTTTGCAAGACTTTGCAGCTTGTTTAAAGACTCTCTTCTTAAGGCTAATATCTGGAACTTTGCGGTCTCGAACATCGACCTAGGATAAGTACGATATATGCTTGTGCTTTTCAGCACGAGCGCATTCAGCGTTGAGCAATAGGCACTTCAGCAAAGGGCATGAAATACTCCATCGCTTGACGTATCACATCGGTTATGGTATCCGCGCACATCGACGGATCTTCAGACGAGAAGCTGACCTGTCGCCAAGTATAAGATGCAAAGAAATGCCACATCTTATCCCAATCTTCTGACTTGTATCGCCACACTCGCTGCACACCTTAGAAATCATAGTTGGGTGGGGAATATAACGACACAGATTTCACCACCATTATAAACTGATTATTACAGCTCCGGTTACTGGAATGGTAAAAATTTAATTTCTTCTTAATGGACAATGATTTTTATGAGAATATTATTTATAAAACATATTAAAAATTGATTAACTAAGATCTGTGTGAAAAATATGTATCTTACAAAGTTTAAAGAGCGTTGCGTGCACTATCCATCCCCACTAACCCCAACAACACGCAATTACTAAGCTTAAATTGCAATGGGCCGGTCATATAGCTCCAAGAACACACAACCGATATCGGAGAAAGATTTTTGAGTTACAGCCGCGTACTAGAAAATGCAAAATTTGGCAACCCCCTACTTTTGGAGATAGACTGATGACCTAATGAAGCACACCAGGTAGCTTATGGATGCAGGTGGCTTAGGGCCGTTGCAATCTACGGGGGATGACTGTATTCAACAGTGGACTCGTAATGAGCTGTAGAATAATTCTTTAATATATTATATTTGTATGTTTGATAAATTTTATGATCTATATACTACTCTTGTACATTTTATGATAAAGTACCCGGATGATTTTTTTTGAAATTACATTTAGGTACAAATTACATACTAATGAATAATTTTTTATCTTATTGACATAAAAGAAAAAACTGGACTGGTTATTTGAATAAAAAATCATGAGTGCAATTAGTTTAATTAAAATTTTCGTACTTTTAAAAAATACTAAAAAAAAAAGCTCGAATAGTTGAACTTGAAAAAAAGGAAAAAAGTCGGACCGAAGACAGGACTCGAACCAAGGCATTACGATTTAGCGACCGCTTGATATCCACTTGAGTTATTACGGTCATTAACACAGTGTCTAAATTTACCTTCTTATAATGATTTCATATATTTACGCGAACACGACACATTGATTAAAACTACGGATTTTATCGCGTTTATTTTATTATACTATTTCCCCCGTGACCATGGGTGTTGGAAAGCGCCCGAAACGTCGGAAATTAAAAATAAAAGTAATTAAAAGTAAAATAAACGCGATAAAATCCGTAAAAGTAGTTTTAATCAATTTACATTCTTATATTGTAGCTTTTTTTTCATTGCCTGAAAACATGGACAAAAAGACATTTTCTAGAAATAAATCCTAGCTATTAATTGATTTATTACCCCCGAAACTCCCTGGACACAAAATTTTATGAAAATCGTTGGAGCCGTTTCCGAGATTCCGTACAAGAATTGCTCGTTTAAAGGTATAGGATTATTCTATGTTCTTGGAGTAAGACTTTGGATCCTCGCCCTAGTCGATTAAGGGTTCAATCCTTATATGTGTTCATGAAACAATTTAACGAACACAATTTGTCCCTCCAACCCCTGTTTCTTCCTCCTTTTATTTATGGCTATTAATTTATCTTTTAAAAAAATTAAAAAATATCTAAAGTATGTTGTCTTCTTAGTGCATAAGTTTTTTATAGAATAAGGGTGACAAACAAGCACGCAGTCCACCTGAAGATGTTCCAGCGGATGCTGTGGCCCAAAGATATATACATTTAAGCTCAATTAAGAATCAAAATGCAGATCCGTTGTCACTCCTGAGGACTAAGATAGAATGCCTCGATTCCAGTAAAACGGGTCTCTAGTTGTACAAACTCACCGTACGAAACACAGCAGAATTAAGCCGCTATTTCACGCTATGCTGTGAGAGCGAGGAAAGAACCCCGGTCGAGCCCACCCATTCTCGCTGAAATCATATCATAGCTGCTGTGTGGCTCTACCACGTAGAAGAGAAGAAGTTGATATCCTTTCTTGTTTTAGTGCACCATACCATATAGTAGTAATCTCTCTTTTGTTATTACTTAATTCTTTTTCTGGGTTGTCGGGAAGAGACTGCTATGTAGCAATTAGGACTATCCTTGGTTTTCCCTCAATATTTGTTTGTTTTTGTTATATTTATCTTTCTTTAGTGTAGAAGTATTGTATTCTATTAATTAAAAAAACTTCTATCTTCGCACACACTTTGTGCCTAACTATCAACACAAGCGTATACAGTGGCATGTACGTCTGACGATGACTTGGACACAATTATCATAAAGAAAGTGGACCTGCGTTTTCCGTTTCTCCAACAAGTAACAAATGATGCTCACTAGGTTTGCACTTTTGCATTCGATACACAGTACTACTAAGGACTAGTTACTCAGAGTCTAAACGCTCCCTGTAATTGTAAATATCACACGTAGTACGAGTATGCGAGCTAGGTTCGAACCCTGCTGGCACAAATATAGCTTAAGACATTTATTTTCTCTATTACTGAGAAAATACTTATAATTTATACTTATATGTATAATTATAATTTAAAAAAAACATTAAGCCGATTGGCGTAGTGAGTTTGTATTTATAATAGGTCAAATTTAATTGTTTTGCAATATTAAGTGCTCTTCACTTGTTCGGTGTTGAATGATGCATTGTTAGAAAACCTACATACTTGAGATTAAAAACATATAAATTCCACCAATACACATTGGGACCCAACGAAACCTTCTCAGAAATAGAAAGAGACATGTGCCTAGCAGTGAGACATTTTATAAGTCGTATCTTGGATTCTTGCTACATATACTCGTATAATTATCACCATCCATAATATTTTCATTTTACATTACCACAAAGTTAAATAATAACAGACTCGTACTCTTACGACGACTCGTAAAGATACTTGCCAAAGAAACATTTCGAATTGAGAACCTCCCTTTTGAGCTTGGTTAAAAGGAAATTTAAATTAAAATAAACAATACTTTCTGAAGATAGTTTAACCAAAAATTATACTGTACAATAGTGTAGAAAATAGTAATGATTACATTAACCACACGTCTGCGAATTAAATTTACAAATGTTCGAGTTGCGCACATCGACGTGCAGAATGAAAGCAAATTTGCGGAGATTAAAAACAAATGATCTTAGTATTAGAGATTTAAGATATCGTCTATTCTAAAATGACATGTCCCTCTTCTTAATTTGTCGGTTAAGGCCCTTTTCACATTAGTAGGTAAGTCAGAAACGAAAAATGAAACGTCTATCTTATCGAGATCTTACTAATATCGTTAACGAGTACTTGTTAAAGATGTTAAAAATTAATTAGCTAACATCCGCGTACTAAAACGAAATAATGTGTCTTACCTAGTTTGAACAGCACCTCCCCGTACTCCTTCTATTGCGTGCGCTATCCCCGTCACTACTGATTTTAACGGTCGGGTATTGGACGTGGTAGAGACATGCTGCAGCTATATTAGTAGTATAGTTGTAACACGAATGGGTCGACTCGAACGTGGAAGGACCACGCTCTCACAGAATACCAGCGCAAAATAGCAGCTTAACGCTGCTGTTTTTCGTATTGTTGGTGTAGAGAACCGGAGACCCTTATTACTGAAAACGAGGCATTCCATCTCAGCCCTCAGGGCTGGCAACTCATATGCAATTTGATTCTTAATTGAAGATAAATGTAGATGTCAATGGACCACAGCATCCACTTACCATCAGGAGGACTGTGTGCTCGTTAGTCACCCTTATTATAAAAAAGCCACTGCAGAGTCTACTTTATCTGGGGAAACCTCGTTTATATGCGAAATATATGTCGTATTATCGTCGGTGGTGCGTTTTTGAAGTGTAGTGGCGTGGCGAGTAGTGGTTATCTTCTTCAACTCATAAAGCTCTAGTGCTGACGTGAGCTTCTCCCGTTACGTTTGCCTTAATCTCCACGCTTGGTAAAAGGATTGAGAATCACCATTTTGGGTGTTCTACGTCTAGCGTCAATGAGATAGATATAGCGCCATCTTTCGGAAGCCGTAAGATTTTCTGACATTTCCCATAGTCATCTCTTACAACTACAAAATGAAATGAGGAGATGGATTCACGCACGCCTTCTCCACGCATAACATTCAATCTTATTTATTAGTATCAATTACACATAGCGAATTTCCACTACCCTATATCCTTCTACTTCATATCATCTCGTGGGTGTTTTTAAAGACGATAAACGGGAATTAGAAACAGGAGATGGGCAGCATCGACAACAATAGATACAATCTATAGAGAGGCCTTCACTGGGCGGTAAACTTTTAATAGGCTGTTACGATAACGAAGATTTTTTTTTAAATAAGGCGCGGGTCTGGCTCATGGGCAACAGTTCAAGTGTGGTCTCGGCTATGAACACCCCCTGGACTTGACACTGGGAAAAGGTAGGAGTTTTCCTTTTTGCGTGCATCAAGTACACAAAAGAACGCAACACGAGCATTTTTAAATACGTGCAGGACATGCGCGTGGTGAAAACAAATGAGCACAAATAAAATTGTTTTACGAGCTGTTTACAAGCGTCGCGCATGCGTCGTGGTGGCCTTGACCTTGCGGTCACGTGGTTCGCGGCGCCACAACCTCTATCTCAGAAGACACGTATGAATATATAGAATATAATGAGAGAAGAACGACAAGAAAAAATGGGCAAGTCAGAATCATGCTAATATCACAGCCTAACTTTAGGCATTGATAATAATGGATGATGACTGGATGACTTTTACCGTCTGGAAAAATATAGCACCAATACTAATATTTTAAATTTTCTTAAATTTTACATTGACATATTATGAAATTGATGTATCAATAAATACTACTAATATAACCCTTCAATCCCGGTGAAATTCCCATGCAGTCGCATGCGCTCCAAAGCCCTTAATTCAATAAAAATCTTTGTAAATTTCAATATAATACATGTTTCTGTTTATGTTATATTACTTGTTTTTGTGGTTTTACTTCATTACAAAAAGATTTTATTGTATTTTGATAACAAAGCGCCGGTCGGCAGCGTGAAAATCAAAATTATTTCTATATATCACTCGAAATTACACCAATACTGGGTACTACCACCTGCTTGGGTGGTACCACCACCCTGCAAAACTTCAAGGCACAGTCAGTTCATTTTTCATAGATCGGACCATAAACAATAATTAAAGAAGCTGAAGGTATTTCGGGTTTAACAACGACATCGGGACGTCAGTCATCTCAGTCCCCCGTGACCATGGGTGATGGAAAGCACCGAAAACGTCGGGAATTAAAAATATTTAAAATTAAACGTGATAAAATTCGTAAAAGTAGTTTTAATCAATAATACGTATCCAATCAGTAGTATTTATTGATAGATCAATTTCATAATATGTTAATGTAAAATAAAAAAAATTGTAAAATATCAATGCCATATGCTTTTATACCATTCACCTGTTACACCCTATTTTTTCCAGACGGTAAAAAAATCACCCAGTATATTACTACTACCGTTCGCGAACCTATTTCAATATGACGATATTTAATTGCAGAGATTCAAGAGAGCAATTTATGTAAACTTAAAAAAAATTATATGTAAAACTGTAAAACAGTGTAACGAATCTGATATTTCTGCTATTAGATAAGGTATTTTTCTGCTAAACAGTTAATTTTAAAAAATTGTGTTCAACTATAAAAAGTACAGAGAAATACTCAGCAACGTGAAAAAGATATTTTTATTCAGTTATTCATCATTGCACCTGTGTATATGTATGTATATTATTAAAAAGTTAAGTTATAAATACTTCCATATTACTAATATATTTATTTTTAAAGCATTTTACCAAAATAACATTATACTTAAATTACGTAAAAAATTTAAGTTTTAGGTTTCAATTGCCTATCATTATAAAAACAAATGAAATTTGTGTGAATTTCAATACTCATAAAGAAAGCTACTTATTACATTTTATAATTTCAATCGTGGGTAGGGAGATAAACAATTTTGATTATTTTGTCTTGTGTTTTATATTACTTATTACAAATGTACAGCTTCGGTTTGGGCAGAAAGAAATGGAATTATGGCGTTTCAATAAGTATAAAAGATGCGACCCATTCATTTAGAAGGTTTTTTTATAGGATATTTTACAGATATAAGGGTAACAAGCGAGCAAACAGTCCACCTGATGGTAAGTGGTTGCTATGGCCCATAGACATCTACGAATTACATTTGCGAATTAAAATGCGGGTGCATTGTCAGCCGTGCGGAATAAGGTAGAATGCCTCTTCCAGTAAAAAGTGTCTCCAGTTTTCTACACTCACAATACTAAACACAGCAGCATTAAATTGCTATTTTACGCTGGTATTCTGTGAGAGCGTGGTCCTACCCCGGTCAAGCGACCCATACGTCTTACAACCATTATATAACCGCAGCGTGGCTCTACCACGTAAAACGCTACCAAGTAAAAATATGGAATTATGACGTTTCAGTAAATGCAAAAGATGCGACCTGTTTACTTTAAAATTTTGCACTAAATTTTGCCTTCTAGACCATCGATATAAAAAAGTGTCTATCGTACCTTCTATCAAATTGAATTGAAACTATAAAGCACCTTTATTAATAAAGTAATGTTACATCCGATGCACGTCCCACTTCTAGGCAGAGAGCTTTGATTTCTAAGAGGTTTTTAGCTCTTATTCTGCCATAATGCTTATTGGTGGAAATGTGGAATTAATTTTCGTACATCGCCGCGCACGCGATTAAATCAACATTTAAAGTTGCAGTTAAAAAAATATTTGTTTGACGGAGATCGAAATCTGTTTAGCGTTTAGATTCTGAGCTGAAATGCTGCTATGAACTTGCTGTGGCTTATTATTAACTTTTATTCATAATGATTTTTAATATCTTTTATAGAATGAGAGTGACAAACAAGCCTACAGTTCATCTGGTGATAAGTCGACGCTGTGGCCTATAGACACCTACATCTATCATCAATTGAGAATAAAAATGTAGATGCGTGTTACATCTGAGGACTAAGAATGCTTGGTTACCAGTACCATCTCTACCGCGTATAAATATTATTTAAGGAAACAAAGTATTATGAAATATTACATAAGTAGCTATTGAGATAAAGTTTATATAACAATTATTTTTTATGATGTCGTCTGTTATTAAAGTTAAGAAAGACGTAGACAAACATTTATTTGGATCATCCTAGGTAAAATTTATCTAATTGTCAGCCTCATTATACCGGATTTTCACAACATTTCATAGGCTTTAACATTTTAATGACTTTCTTACACAAGGAAGCGTTTAGATGTCGCAGGCTTAAGTTTCTAATATTTAAGCCGCTCTCGTAGACTATAAATCAAAGTATTAAAATTATAAGAAATTTCAGATCTGAGCCCACACGACAGTTAAATTTCTTAACTGGCGGTTAAATAGAAACTTCGGAGTCTTTAAATTTAATATATTTTAGAACCTTGCGAATGAAATATGGCCACGCGCTTCTAATTATTAATGGGGCTCTCGCACTTTTGCAGTGCGTCACAAACGTTTACTGATGCTTGATACTTACCGATTTGTTAAAAGCCGTTGTACTTAGGTACTTAGCGCTCGCTGTAAATTTCACAGTACACGAGTGACCCGGGTTCGATCCCCAACGGCAACAATAAAATTGTTAATTGCAATTTTGAGTGCTGATTGACTGCGTGCTTGGCGGTGAAGGAATACATCGTCTTATACGTGGTAGGGCCATGCTGCAGCTATATTAATTGTATGGTTGTAGCATAAATAGGTCAACTCGACCGGGGAAGGACCACGCTTTCACAGAATTCCAGCGTAAAATGTCAGCTTAATGCTGTTGCGTTTCGTATGATGAGCGTAGAGAACCGGAGCCGCTTTTTTAATGGAAAAGAGGCATTCCATCTTAGTCCTTGAGGCTGACAACGCATCTAAATTTTAATTCACAAACGAGGACAGATGTAGATGTGTATGGGCCACAGCCACCACTTACCATCAGGTGGACTGTGCGCTTGCTTATCACCCTTATCCAATAAAAAAATTCGTGAGGAAATCTGTATGTCTAAGAAATAAGAAAAACATATTTCGAAGACTACTACTAACTATCCTCAGCAGATCCACTTACAGTCAGATGGACTGTGTGCTTGTTTGTCACCCTTACTCTATAAAAAAATACTAATTGGTTATAATAATTGAACATTAACATTATTGGACTTTATTAACGTTTTAATTTGTAAAATAGTTTGTAAAAATTTTAACATATGAGGTATCGTGAGATTCATCTTAATTATGGAAATGACATATATTATATAACACTTATATATTGCATCTGAAAATACCAAAAAAAAAAATTCGAGGGAAAGCTTTTTTGTAAACTTTTTAACGCACATTAATAAATGTTACATTATAAGACTTGATGTTAACTTTGATTACTTCCTTAGTGATTATAAGCTTTAAAATAGGTACTAAATTATGTCGAGCGACTGCTCGCGAGTCAACTTAATATTTGGCTCCGACAGAATATCAACTCTGCGGTAACTCTGTTACTATAGCATTATTCTGAGTTGGTGGCCTTTTTGTTGCTGTAATCCATTTTTTTATTTTTTTTATATTTAGTTAATTTTTTATATGCCGCAACAAATGAATATGTCCATTTTCATTAACTACAAAAAACATTTAATAATCTTGTATATTTAAAGACTATATTCAAAATTAAGACGAAATGTTGTTGCAGATGTGGCAGCTGGTGTAACCGTGCGGCATGGGCCAGGCGGGCAGCCACCCGGCCGGCGCGGTCCCGCACCGGTGCCGCCGCTCCAACACGTTGACCCACGAACCGCTTCGACACGCATCGAAGGTATGAGGATATAGCTTCTGAGCTTGTGACGACTCTCTTTGATTAATGAACTTACGAAGACATCAGTGGCAGTTACGAAGGCACCACATATTGACGTCCGCTGTCCTTGCACGTACACTCGTGCACTATAATCCTGTTCTTAGTTGAGACTTTGTACGTGATAGAATCATGCTGCAGCTATATTATAGTTGTAGAGCGAATGGGTCGGCTCGACCGGGGCCTGGCCCGGTACTACGCGCTCACAGAATAACAGCGTAAAATAGCAGTTTAATGCTGCTGTGTTTCGTATGGTGAGTGGCGAGACGCATTTTACCGGAAACACGGCATTCCATCTTAATCGACAGGTATCTGTATTTCGATATTTTATTGACGATAGATGTAGATGTTTTAGGGTTTCATCCATTAACCATCACGTGGACTGTGTGCTCGTTTATCACCTTTATGCTATAAAAAATGTTATTGAAGATTCGAGATTTAGCAGAGTGCACATAGTACAATGTATGTGCAGTGGCTGTCGTGTCAAATTGCCGTTCCATCGGACTATGAGAGTGACGGAATAGAGAGTGTACCTTTGCTTACACGTACACTCGTGCACTATAATCCTGTCCTCCATTAAGGCAGGCCGCCGTGGCCGAAATTCTATCTTGAGGACATTATTATATTTTAATTCTTAATCCAAGATTAAGAATGCAGTGTCTGGCGGGTCCGTGGCGCAATGGCTTAAAGCGACACCGCGAAAAAATGCACCTCCTTTCATCGAATGGTTTAGGACTACGACACCACTAACGAAAGTAGAATTTTGATATAGGTAAATTCATGTCTTTATCTTGAATTTGATTGTTCAAAACCACGATTGTATTATTGTGACTTGATCATAATTATTTTCTAAAACACCTCTAAAAAATCACTATAATTAAAATTACAACGAAATTACTTAATATATATGTTTGGAAATCACTCAAATATATTCATAACATCAATATTCATAACTTACTTGCTCATTATTTTGATTACTTAAATCAATAATTTTATAAAAAATATTTTAAGATTCTGACAATTTCTAAGCGATTTTATTCGTCGCGGGCGCTACGCTATTTTTGACCTTATGACGGCGTTTTTTCAAGTTTTTATAGAAATTATGTATTCACTAAAATTAGTACGGCGATAGCCTGGAGTCACTTTTTCGATGTGTCGTCTTAAGAATGAATTGCACAGCTGAGGACCGCGTGCTCTAATCCCGCACGGAAAAAGTATTTGTACAGTCCACAAATAATTGTTGTCCTTGTGATATTTATGTATGTAAACTGTTGCCACCACACGATATAATTCCTAGTCTGGAAGTGACGTTTTTAGAAAGGAAAAAAGATAAGATACCTGTAGGTGACCAGGGGCTCATCATCCACTATAGATGAAATGTGCGCTCGTTTGTCACTCACACTTCTATAAAAGGAAAACATATTACATTGAAGGAGTGCTGTTTTGTAATAGACTGTGAAGTCTAGAATAGACGAAGCTAGTGGCCGTACACGCAGTTGCTGGTCATGAGGTCCTGGGTTCATCCCTGATCGATCCAAAATCAGTTATTG
This sequence comes from Parnassius apollo, assembly GCA_907164705.1. Classification (NCBI taxonomy): domain Eukaryota; kingdom Metazoa; phylum Arthropoda; class Insecta; order Lepidoptera; family Papilionidae; genus Parnassius; species Parnassius apollo. The sequence goes on along the minus strand of CAJQZP010000233.1, from coordinate 3,201,682 downwards.
GATTTTTCTGACAACAGTTTTTTTTTTTCTAAATTTATATAGAACCGCCCTGGAAGTAAATAATTGACAAAGTACAGCATAGCATACATTAAAAAACATACAGTCAAATTATAATCCTCCTAATACAAGTACCTTTTTTAAATTTGCTTATAAATAAATTATATTGTGCTGAAATAAACCTAATTGTAAATGTACACTATATATAATATACTTTAAGACTTTATAACATAATTTGAAATAAACTAACTTTTTAATTAAACCTGTAATTGATTTTTCAGGTGCTGCCATCTCTGCCGGAGTCGCCGTGCTTGCGGAGTACGGACAATGGCGCAATTCTTCAGTCTGGGGGAACCATTAGCGGACGGAGGCCTGGGTCCATGCATCAAGAGAGCTCCAGGTCGACACATGGACATGGGGTTTGTAGCTATTTTTACTATTTTCCTCAAAGATAGGAATTTCTATTAGTAATTTGAATTCATACGATCTGCAAGCAGGTAAAGGTGAAAGGGGAAAAAACAATGAAAACAATTAATTAATATTTTTATACGTGGTAGAGCCATGCTGCAGTTATATTAGTAGTATAGTTGTAGCACGAATGGGTCGGCTCGACCGGGGAAGGACCACGCTCTCACAGAATACCAGCGTGAAATAGTAGCTTAATGCTGCTGTATTTCGTATGGTGAGTGTAGAGAACCGGAGACCCTTTTTACTGGAAACGAGGCATTCCATCTCAGTCCTCACGGGTGACAACGCATCTGCATTTTGATTTTTAATGGAGGATAGATGTAGATGTCTATGGGCCGCAGCAACCACTTACCATCAGGTGGACTGTGTGCTCGTTTGTCACCCTATTCTATATAAAAAAAAATTGAACTGCAGAGCCAAAGAGCAAGGTGTTTGTATGGCCTAGTCGTTATATACGAACAGCTTATAATGTATGTAAAATGACTCCACGACATGGAAAAAACTCCATTTGTAATATTTATAATAACAGCAAATAAGCGTCATGAATTTTCTTAGAGTAAGAAAGTAGACAATACTTGTGAAAAAAAAGTTGTGCTGGAAATGAGCTTCTCGTATGTCAAGGTGTGAAGGTATGCCGGAATGGAAGGCACGTGCTATCCATCACCTAGTCAAGTCTAAGTCAAACTCAAAATATATTACAAAGTTGACTTTTCAAAAACACAACTCACAACTGGTAAGGTTAAATATTTTGTACAACCGACTTCAATACAAATAGAATAAGAACATCATCATCATCCATCAAATCAATTAAATATGCATTATTAAGGATAACTAAAATGTACTGGTTAGATCTTGATCAAATTTATATGAGACCACGTTGACTGGCATTCAGAAGAAGAAGCACCAGCTTTCAAATAAAAAAAATATCAAAATCGGTTTACCTAGAAGTAAACACATTAAAAGTAGAGAATTGAGAACCTCCTCCTTTTTTGAAGTTGGTTCAAAAGCTACGCCATTGCTTTAACAAGTCCTTATAGCGGAAGACATTGTGAGAAGAGGCAGCAAGAAACTCACAAGTAGACTATTTTTCTCCCAACAGTTACAATGTTACCATAAAAAAGTGTACACAAATCAAGAAAATCTAATAAAGCTCATTATGCAAAGCAATCTTCTTTTATAAATGATTATCTAATCTATAATATGTTTATAAGTGAAATACCACTGCCCAATCACTCATCACGAGATATCCAAAACTATGCAACTTGTTTAATATAATAACTTTTTCTGCATTATACTGCATCATTTTATATAGATACCGTAGTTAATTTTACGACTATTACATTCAAAATCTTTCATTTAAACGTCTCGGTAGAAAGACAGTTGATATTTTTGTAATTTAAGGATTGATTTGAAAATGTATGCTTTCAGCACTCAAACGTGTTTAGATCACGGTCTGCTGGGTTGTCAGGGGAATCCGGGGATCTGCGGTCAAGAGAGCGGGATCCCTTGCATCGGTCTCATACCAATCTCGACATAAGACTAAACGAAAGTAAGTTTATATTCGAATAAAATTTTCGAAATTACTTGATATTGTCATACTACGCAACGTGCTTAGATCTTCTCATAGTTATATTGGTCAATTTGTTAGGAATACACTTGAAACATCGCTAATTGAAAAATTCTGCGAGAACTCAGAACTCATCAACTTCGTTTATATACAATTATTTTATCCAGTTCATCAAACTGCACTGCCTTCGTACGCATTACAGTTTTAATGTTGTAAGAAATTTACGAGTACATGACCTCAATTTTAGCGTGCATTCTTTTTATTTTACAATGATTAGTTTTATTTCGTTCGATGAATATGAAAAATTATCATCATAAGTTATGTTACTTTGTTACTTACATAGATTTATATAAAACACTCATTCCATGTAATGCCTAAAAGCAACATGATGATTTTTGAACATCAACTTATTTCGGCTACGCATTAATGCTAACGTATCTATAAATACTGTCCAATGGTATATATCGAAATCACTATTTTATGTTAGTAATATAGAATATAGTTTTTGATCACATGTTAATTTTCAGATGGTAGTATAGGCAAAAGATTCGATTCAGAACCTAATCTGAGAATAGAAGAGGAACAACAAAAACAAAGAAATAATAACAAGCACTTTCGTAAAAAATATCGTGCACCCCCACCGCCTAGCAACGATGTAAGTATACTATCATTATAATCACGGTAACTAATTTTTTTTCTAGTTTTTACAACTGTATTGTAAGTGTCTCAATTTTTAACCCTATATTTTCAGCGTCGAGGGGGTTCTTCGCCAGATTCCAGCGTTGGGAATGCGAGACCAGAAGCCCAAAGAAAACTCAGGCTATTTAAAACACGTAATGAAACTAAAAACATAAATGGACACTCAGACTCGAAAATTCCTATTATTAGGAATACCTACACTGATTTCAAGTCCTTAGATATTAATGACCAATCATTCGAAAGAAGATACAAATCTCCATGTAAAGATAAAGATCAGCATTTGAAGTACCCCGACAACAGGGACATGGTACAGAGTTCAGCATCATTAAAAAGGGAAGAACGATTATTACAAAGTAGAAACAATTCGAAGAAATCGAGAACAGATGTAGTTAGTGGATGTAAAGCGAAAATGTCAAAGAGTAATGAACAAAGCGAAGCATGGAAAACACCTCTTCTAGACAGAAACTTCAGATACTCTGAAAGATTTAAAAAGGATGACAGCGATCATTCAACGTTAAGAAGAGAAAAAACGTTTGATAATTCTTTACTCGAAAGGAATCGAGAAATTGGTTCATCTAAAAACATATTCGAAAAAGAGTTAAAGACTTTAGGAGAACAAAAGAAACTCAGTCCACTTGCGGAGAGTAGCAAACCACTGAGAAAATCTCTTCCTTCATTATTGCCGAGAAATGAAGAAAAAGATGAATTTCAAGCGGAGCTTAAAAAGGCTACAAGTAGAATAAGAAATGAATTAGGTCATAAATTTAATATAAGTGAAAACAAAACTAGTCAAGTTAATAAATTCAGCGTAGAAAAACCAAACCCAACGAAAACTCCAGAACAGACAAAAGTCAAAGAATCTAGTCTTAAAACAGACAATGCGAACACAAAAAAAGACTCAAAAACTAAAAATATTCGAATGCCTTTATCTAGGACGCATGAAGTTAAGTCCAATTTGCCGATGCAACAAAACAAAACTGCTAAATGTAATGACACAAACAACTTCAAATTTAATACTAAGGAAAATAATCGTCCAATGCCAGATAGAGGTCAAGCTTCTGGGAAAGAATCTACTCCAGAACATTCTCCAACTAGGAAAAGGGAATTTACAACGAATAATACCTCACAACAAACGTAAAAATTTTGTTATTGTTAATATATATTATATTTCAATAACGTCACTAAAATAGCAGTATCTTACTGATTACAACCTAAAATAATAAAAAAAACTACGGTTGTCGAACCAACCAAGTGTTGCAACTTTGGAAAATACCTCTCCCTTTCTCCAACCAAGGAGGCAATCTATTGAAGTGTCTATGTGCAACAGTGGAGTTTGATATGACGAATAAATTTATTGACATGACTTTTACAGTACAATCTTATTTCATCTTTCTTTTTTACGAAAAATAATTAATTAATATATTTATAAATGAAACATATTTCAGGCAAAAACCAGCACCGTCAAAACAGTTCTATTTTGGAATGATAGAAAGCAAACATATAGAACCCCAGGACCATCTCAAAGACTTCCCAGGACTAGGGAGTCCAATAATCGAAGAACTAAATAACTTCCATCTGATAGAACAGAAGTTGCTCAGTTACCATGATGATGATGCAGAGCTAGAGAAGTTCAACGAGAAATTTAAAGAAGATTGTAAAATAAGAAATAGTAAGTACTCTTTCTAACAATATTTATGACTTTCTCCGTCTCCTCTCCTTCTTACTTCTATTTTTAGATACTGACCGCCTCGTTGGTTTAGTGGTTGAAAACGTGACTGACGATCATGAGATCCTGTGTTCGAATCCCGGGTCGGGCCAAAACAAAACAGTTATTGAGTTCTTCTGTCAAGAAATTCTCAGTAGCAGTCCTGAGTCAAGAAGTTGGCAGTGTTACACCCCCGTGCCTCGGAAAGCACATAAAGCCGTTGGTTATGCGCCTAATCTCCCTCCGGAAGTGTAGGTTTGTCGTCCCATTGGACTATGAAAGCCAGGAAATAAAGAGTGCACATGTGATTGCGCATATACTTGGACACTCTAATCCTGTCCTACACAGATCGCTAGAACTATACTATATTATTTTTTAGATCTGAAAGCAAATAAAATTAATTTGATTTTTAGCAGTAATATGAAAACTTCTCACTTGGCGGATTATATAAACATAAATGTAATTTGTTCTTCTTCTAGTATCATCAGAGTCTGCACTCTCATCGGAAGGTTCCGAAGGCGAAGGTTCTGATGGATCACTGGGTATTGCATTGAGGCTTAGGCCCACATTGCCTAAGAAACAAACGTCAATACCTCATTTCTCACCATCAGCTGCATGGCGGCAACTTGCCAGTTTAGATGCGCATCTTGCGTCTGGTAAGTTTTAAAAGTATTCAAAAATATATATTTTCTTATATTTTCGTTCTACTAAAACGACACTTAGAAAATAAAACTAAATAAATTCCATCTTATAAAAAAATCAAAACTATCACCAAAATAAAATAAAAAACAATTAACAATACTGACTACTCCATTTGTATTCACCCTTACCGATTTCAAGCGCTCTGGCAATATTTGATTAAATCAGTAAAGAATATCATACATATATGCAGTTAGAATAGAAAAGTAAACTGTGTTAACTACATTTATGTGCATACTGTAATTTTACTAAGGGTAATTTAACACCGAGACGAGATGCGACGCGACACGACGCACACTTTTTAAGATAATGATACAAAATATAACTTTATTGCACAAAAAGATACACATTTTATTGAGATAACTTGAAAATGTCCGCGGCATCGCACTACGTCGCGCTGCGCCTCGAGGTGCCTCGCGGCGTAGCGCGACGCGTCATGATACGACGTTGGAAAAGCTCAACGTAAAAGAGTGGCACTGCATCACACAAGGCCGCAAGGCGCAGCCTAAGCCGTCGTGGCGATTTGTCTTGTCGTCACGCTGCCAGCCACTTCAAAATGCGCTTCGCGACGTCGCAATGCGTCTCGCAGTTTTGCGCTACGCGATGCTAACTCTGCTCTCTCTAACTGGCCTCTTCAAGCAACGTCGCGTCGCGTCGCATCTCTGTGTCGACTGACCCTAACACAAAATTTTGGTGCATGTATTTGTACCTCAATAAACTTCTGTCTTTGTTAAATTTTGAGAAAATTGTTAGTACTGCCTTATTTTATTGAAAAACTTTTAGCATTAATACTACTCCGTCTGCATTAACTTATCTTAAATACTTGTAATTTTTTAAATATTTAATGATCCACAGAAACCCAGCCGCTAGCAGTGGAAACAAAGATGTCGGGTGACATATCGGCCGAGTCATCTCCGCGCTCCGATCCATCAGCAGACAAGTCAGGCGACTCTGGCATATCCGGCGATCATGCTCATAGTGACCACAGGATTGATTCTCCATCCAGGCATCACGTGAGAAATTGCAAACATAGTTTTTTTTTAATTCATCTTTATCGTGTCACAGTTTATTTAAAAAGAGTAAAACCTATTTACGTCCCACTACTGAGTAGAATCCTTCTCTCATTTCTAAAAGGCTCCAGAACAATCAATCCACCGTGGTGCCATTACGTGTTGGCAGAATTCACACGTTCTCGAAATATTGTATTTCTCTGATATGTAGAGATTTTGTTATGATGGTTTCTTTGACTGCCAAGCACTTGGTAAAAAAAGAAACGCGATAGATCTAGTACAGCTAGAAACAACAAAAACAGCACAGTACGCGATAAACCCATGTACGATCACCATTGCACTATTGAAACTGTTTATTCCAAATTTAAGTGCTGATTTACTACGTGCTCGGCAGTTTATTTCAGATAATTCATAATTGGAACATTTACATTAATACGTTTCGAAATGATAACGTTATCCGTAGCCTTTACTAATTGCTTTGTACTTTCTTTTATGAAATCATTTGTATGCAAATTGAATGAAATGTAACTTAGAATGACACCTTGTGGAAACATTATAACATCTTTACTGGCGCCGTAATTTTAAAGCTAGGTAAAGTCATGAGAAAAGGAATATTTACAGAATCATCGTCGTTAGCCTTTCTCAGTCTACTGTTTGACAGGCTTTTAATAATGTATCAACATTTCTTCAAGGAAATACCTATATACTTTACTCACCGCACTGAGCAACGAGAACATAAACTATCACTAACCAACCCGCCTGCGGCTCAAGAGTGTGGGGTGATGAGTTAGAGCCCTCACAATAAAAGTAAAGTTAAAAGTAAAGTTACAGCCTATATACGTCCCACTGCTGGGCTCCAGGCCTCCCCTCATTTCTGAGAGGGTTTTAGGGCAAGGAAGTGTCCGCCGCGCTGCCCAAATGCGTGTTGACGAACTTCACATGTCTTCTAAATATTTTTTTTCTTATTCCTCAGACATGCAGGTTTCCTCACGATGTTTTCCTTCACCGCCGAGGACGTGGTAAATCAGCACTTAAAATTGCAATTAACAATTTCATTGGTGCCGGCGGGGATCAAACCCGGGTTACTCGCGTTCTGTTATATTTACAGCGAGCGTTAACCACTGAGCTACCACGGCTCATAGTGATGCAGTTTATCATCACCAGTCTGTGAAAGGGTAAGGTTAGATTGGTGTTAGGTAGTTAAGTAAATTGGCATCAGAGCCTTATCTATTGAGCAAGCTGAAGCGTATACAAATTAAGTTGTTACTTGAAGAAAAAATACGATTCATTATTCTTTTTATTTTTTACAATTTACATTTTATTCAAATCATCATCAAAAATTCATTTTCGTATTTAAAATCTAATAGTTCTGCAAGAGCTGTTGTCCATCTGTCCATCCACTGTTTTTCTTAGCATTACTCTCCACGCTAAGCTTCATTGGGGCCTCCATATACCTAAACTAGCAAGCAGACTAAGCTCTGCAGCTTATGCTGTAAAAAAGATCAGAGTTCGAGAGTTATTTTATTTTAGTTATTTCCATAGCTTAAAGTCTTATGGGATTTTTCTGTGGACAAATAGAGTTGATTTAGAAACTATTTGCAAAAGAGGGCCATAAGAGCTGTTTACAACCTTAATCCGAGAGAGTCTCTCAGAGAAAAATTTAAAGAAATAAATATATCTACTTTGGCCTCTCAGTATATTTATGAAAATTTAATGAATGTTTACAAAAACAAAAGCAGTTTTAGTAAAAATTAATATACCCGTAAACTCTGTAAACACTAGAAACAAGCACAAGCCAGTGATACCAGTTTCTCGACTCCACAGAGTCAGTAATTCATTCTTTTAGCAAGGTATACGCTTTTTAAAATTCCTTGTACAATAAAAAAACTGTACAAAATGGGTTATTATAATACAAATGAATACATAATTGATACTCGTAATGACCCCTGGAAATAAGTTTCTAAAATAAATTTTGTAAATAGTTTGTACAACATTTTATAATGTATAATTTACTTAAACAAAAATCTTCTTTTTTTTATATAAAGACGATTTTTTGTTATTCTTTAATATTAATATTATTTTTAATTTCTTCTTTTCTTTCCCTAAAAGTTTCTTGCTGGTTCTTCCCAGGGCAGAGCTTTTTTTTCCGAACCAGTGATAAAGTAAAAAATGACTTTCAGTAAGAATTACAAGTAATCTATATTAAATAAAAAATATTCTATTGTGTTCTAATCTATCGTTACTGATGTAATATAGATAGCAGAGGCCGGTGGAGTGACATGGACTCCGCAGCAAGACCTGGGAGACAGCAGCTCGGACGGTGCGGGGGGTGCGGGGGGCGCGCCGCTGCCCGCCGGGCTCGGTGTCGCTACCTACAGCCCTGGTGCTCAGCCCTTCAGCCTCTCGTTGCCCAGGGAAAACCAGGAAAAGGTTGGCAAAAGGGTAGTGAAAGTGCGCGGGATGTTACAGCCTTTTGCGATCTGAGATGCCATTTAACACTATCGACGATATACCATCACAATATGAAACACCACTTTTAAAGTATACTGATTTTGTACTTAACTTAGCAAACCATGTTTTTTCGTACTAATAAAGTAAAAAACGAGCGCACAGTCTATCTGATGGTAAATAGATGCTGGTGACCATAGAAACCTACATCTGTCCTCGATTGAGCATCAAAATACCATTAAATTATTTCGCATTAAAATAACACAAAATTATTCATTATTAGAGACAAGACAAATGAATTGCTGCTTACGAAGATGTCATAAATATTACAATATATTCACGTTAAACTCGGAAAAGCGAGCAAGCTATCCGACTTCGAACCCCGTGACGTCTTCATTTCCTTCTGAAATATAATGATCAAATTTAGCGTAGTTTAAGTACCATACATAATAGTAGTAAATGATACCCGCTCGCGAAGCTGGGATGACGATCGCAGTTCCAAGAGGCAACATGGATTATTTCGGCATATTCCATAAAATGGCTTCCGATAGCGGTATACCACGGTGATATCTTTATTGAGTCCTAATTTACAACGCACTTGGTATTAAAAGAATATTATGTAGTAACCAGCTGAATTTTTTCACAATCTTCATTAGGGCAATGAATAAAAAAATAAGTAAAATTGGTCCCATAACTATTAATAATACTGTAACTAATCAACTAACTATTAACTAATCTTCTAATGGCAACTAATATGTTAATTAATGTATATAAATATGTATGATATATTTTTTAAGTAAACACATTGATTTTTTTATTTAAAGAAAGAGTTAAACCATCTCAGATGCGTTAATTTGAAAACTAATATAATATAAATAGAGTGAAATCAAAAGGCTTAATTAACTAACAATAATTGTGACTAACAAACTAATTTCGCCTAACCTCCCGCGCGCGCTGAGGAGGAATAAAAGGTAAAATTGCACGCATAGTAATGAATTTGTATTCCTTGTCTCTAAGAATAAACTTGTACTGCTTGTCTCTACTTATGAACTAGCACTGCTTGTCTCTAACAATGAACTTGTACTGCTTATCTCTAGTAATGAACTTGTACTGTTCGTCCTTAATATTTTGTATAACTCCTACTGCTTGTCCCTAATAATGAACTTATACTGCTTGTCTCTGATAATGAACTTGTACTGTTCGTCCCTAATAACAAACATCTACTGCTTGTGTCTAATAATGAACTTATACGGCATGTCCCTTACTGAACTTCAACTGCCTGTCTCTGATAATGAACTTGTACTACTTGTCTCTAACAATGAACTTGTACTGTTCGTCTCTAATAATAAATATCTACTGCTTGTCTCTAATAATGAACTTATACTGCATGTCCCTTAATTAACTTGAACTGCCTGTCTCTGATAATGAACTTGTACTGCTTGTCTCTAACAATGAACTTGTACTGCGTGTCTCTTGTAATATTTTGCACTAAACAACTAGAAAGATGACCAGTCTCTTGGCAGGGTAGCAAAAACAAAATCATTTTTGTGTATGTTTGTATTAAATTATTTAAATATCATTTGTAATGTCAATGTTTCTTTGTTGGTGAACTGGCAATAAGAAGCAAAAGTCTATTTACAGATTACATGATTATGACCTTATGACTACTCAAATAGGTTTTAACTTCATTTTTTATTAATTTCTTGAGATTAAATTTCCTGCTGCATTTGCATTTTTTTTTTCTAATATTCTTTTCAATCGTTTTATTCATTCCAGTTAAAATTTTTACCATTTCGCTCTTTTATAATTCTATAATTAATATAAAGAACCTGTTTACATTTCTTTTTTTTTCATTTATCTCGTGTATATAATTTTCATACACATATTTTCATTTTTTCGAACAAAATTATATTTTTATCATTATTCCTCGTCAGCTAGCAAGTAAGAAGAACTATCTATCCGACCTTGGCGTAGTGTAAAGGCATTTCGTGTTTTTTTTACTGCTTTCAGGGCAAGCAGTTGCAGCAAGGTTTCAACAGTCTGCAGAAGCTAAGGAAGTCGGTGTCGGGGGCGTTGGGCGCTGCTTTGGGTTCCAGAAGATTTGACCTAGAACATGAGCCTATGCTCGAGGAGCCTGAACAGAACTGGTTCTTGACGAAATCCGCGCCTAACTCGTTGAGCAATCCACTGCTCTTCCAACAACCGAGATCGAAAGGATCTCTCGACGATGATAATAAAGAACAGTCAGATCCTACGGAGAAGGTATCTATCGTCTTCACTTGCATAGAAGCCCAGACCACCAAAAAAATAGACGGAGCGCTGGGTATATTTCAAGATACACCGAAACAAGATAAAAACATTCTGATTTTATTGTAAGAACACGCAAGTACACACAAATCTACAATCTTTACATCCAATAACTTGGTTTTAGGTGCACATATGTGCGTTCAGCACTGTGGCTGTTAAAGAAAATAGAAGAAAGATGTGTGCGTGAGTGCATATTCAAGAAGTTTAGCATGGTCTTCACGTGACCTGACATGTAGGCAGTGCTCCGTCTATAACTTATTTTGGGTTTGAGCATAGAAGTTAAAAAGTTATATAGTATATAGAAGTTAAAAAGTTATATAGTTATATAGAAGTTAAAAAGTTATATAGTTATATAGAAGTTAAAAAGTTATATAGTATATATACCCCGTCTTTACCCGCTGCAGGCCTCTTCTCATTTATTTATGGGTGTACTGAAAGATATTTCAATTTATTCTGGAATAAGTACCGTCCTTGTACGAACTCTTTATAGTATAAACGTATCTGTTTTCTAAGATATTTTATTTAATTAAATAAAACTTTAAACACACCAGGATTTTCCCCTATATCGTGGAAGCATTTCATTAAACAAGGATTAACCTCCAGATCCAGAAAAATTATATACCTATAGGTCGTTGTTTTACAGAATATGAGTGACGAACGAGCACATAGTCCACCTGATGATAAGTGGATGCTGTGGCCCATAGACATATACATCTATCTTCGATTAAGTTTCAAAATACAGATGCACTTTTCACCCCTGAGTACTAAGATGGAATGCCTCGTTTCCAGTAAAAAGGGTCTACACTCACCATACGGAATGCAACAGCCTTTAGCTGCTATTTTACGCTGGTATTCTGTAAGAGTGTGGTCCTACCCCGGTTGAGCCGACCCGTTCGTGCTACAATCATAATATAGCTGCAGCGTGGCTCTACCACGCAAAAATGGAATGCCTCGGTTCTAATAAAAAACATCTCCGGTTCTCTACACTCACCAAATGAATCACAATAGCAAAGCAAGGGCGGGTCGCAATAAAAAATTAAAACCAAACATTTAATATAATTAAAATAAAAGATTTATGTGAGATGCGTGCTTGTAGGAGGCTGCAAACGGGTGGAGGGCTGGCAGCGCGTACGTATCGTGGGGGGGGCACGTAATGTACCTGCCCCCCGCCGCACAGCCGCACTCCATGCCCGCACTCGACCGGCCCGTCAGGTACGTACAGTACAGTACTCACTCACTACCATCAATCCACTCACACACACATAACATACACTTACTATAACTACGCATTGCATTCCCGCGCACGTCCGGCCCGTCAGGTACGTGCAGCTCACACACTCACCCACTTGCATCATTGCACTCACACACATCACACACACTCACTGGAACTACGCACTCTGTGCTTGCGATCGACTGGCCCCTCAAGTACGTACAGCTCACACTCACCCACTCCCATCAATCCACTTACAACACATGACACACACTATAACTAGGTACGCAGTCCATGCCCGCGCTCGACCAGCCCGTCACGTCAGGTACGTATACTCACACGTTCGCTTACTCGCACTCTACGAGCACTTAAAGTGCTCGTAGCTCGCACTACTCAACTCACACATCACACTCGCAGTATAGTTAAATTTGTATATTTTCATAGTGCACATAAATAGTCACAAGGAAGTGTAGCAGGTGAAATCGATGAATTTGTTGTAAGGGAATTTTTGCCTGATTAAAATCCCTCTGAATAAAGTTATTCAAATTTGAAAACATACAGCTGCAGTGTTACTACGTGAACATAAAGTCTTACATATCATTAACATAGCGTGTGATTGAACAGGAGCAAGTCAAGCGGGTGCCTGGAAGCTGCGGCAAGAGCTGCACGGGCAGCACTGGCGGGCGAGATGCGAGAACGAGAGCGCTCAGCATCCCCTGACGTGGCCCGAGCTGTGCCAGCTGCCGTGCGACCAGCTACGGGACCAGCCAACGTGAGTACACCGCTTACTTACAGCACTGCGATTGTTTCATGTAAGTTATTGGACGGAACAAGTACTGTGTACACACATGGACTTCTCTGAAGGCAACGGGTTCGAATTCCGCAATTGTTATAGTGTAGAATTTGTTGTAGTGTTTTGTAGTGTTCTTGTGTGATTATGTATGTAAACCGACTCTACGACACAGAAGAATATCCTATAGGGAAAATAACGTTTAAAAAAACTACGTTACCATGAAGTAAACAAAGTTTATTTTTAATTTAATTAAATGTATTTGTAACACATATTATGCACGAATCTTTGTTTTCTGCACTCCTTCTCCATATAAACTTTAACTATGCCAAATGTCACACTGCTCCGAGCGCGCAATATGCATTAAAAGGGGTGGGTACGAAGCTTTATATATATAATAGAAAAAAATAAGTAAAAGAAACAAACACACACGACATCAAATGGTAAATGGATGTTACGGCCAACAGAATTCAAACGCGCTGTCGCCCCTGTGGACTTAGACATTCCATCTTTTTCCTATTTACCATTATATTGCTGTACGCTGGTATTACGAACGATCGTGGTTTTTCTCAGTCGAGGCGACCCATTTCCTCACAAAATTACTCTTCACCGCGGAAATAGGTGTCGAAAATAACAATTGCTTGACGTAATATTAGGAAATGTGGCTTGATCTAATTTATGCAACTATTATACAATTTTAAACATGCGCGCAGTTTCAAAATTATAACATTTCTATCATTACATTAAGTAATTAAGACTTAACACTTTAAGTTACTACGAACGTAGTGGAGCAGATTTTGCCACCTCCCTTTGTATGAGTTAATGACTTCACACGCCCTCATTTAACATGCAGACATCTTTATATATATAAAAGATTATACGTGGCAGAGCTACGCTGTAGGTATGTTATGGTTGTAACACGTTACACACACTAGAAGATTTTTGTTTATAGAATAAGGGTGACACACATAGAATACTATAATACACAATAGAATGGCTAGCAAACTTATTTTGTGTGTTGGCTGTCAAACTGTTATGTCGGCCTATTTAATCGCTCAATATTTATTTGATCTGGGGGCACTGTTGTGCCCCCGCCAAGTCAAAAAAGCGGCACGGCCGTACCATTCTTTTCTCGTAGCAATTCAGGCCATTTTCGACCACCTATAACTTCGTAGTGGATAAAACTAGAAGCTTGAAAATCTTTTATGTTTTAAATATATAAATTGACTTGGCAATCGCACTAATCAATCTAATTTAATATAATATGTATTACTTGTGAGATACATTGTGTTTTCATGCGATGGCCAAGTCAATCTATATATTTGAAACATAAAAGATTTTTAACATCGATATGGTCACTATAAAGTACTGTTAGGTTAGCTAATTACGTAATAACTTAAAACAGATGGACCCTTAAATAGAGACTGAATAAATTAACCGAATTGGTATTATATGGATCTCAGAACTTTTTACGGTAGAAGAACTGAGTTACGAGACTTGGTTTTTTTTACAAGTTTTGTTTTTGATGGCGTAGACATTTACATTTCTCCTAAAATGCAGATGCATTGTCACTCTTGAGGACTTAAACGAAATAGCTCGTTACAAGTGAAAAGTGTCCACAGTTCTCTACGCACACCATACACAACACAGCAGCTTTGAGTTTGGTTTAATACTCAAAGCGCAACAGCATTAATCTGCTATTTTACGCTAGTATTTTGCGAGAACGTGGTCCTACCCCGGTCGAGCCAACCTATTCGAGCTACAACAATCCAACATAGCATACATTACAACATAACACGTACATAGCAACAAAACATAACAACCAACTAATATATCTACCGATATACTACCGAGTACTAATCCGATAGATGGTGTACCTAAACATCTAGTTTACACCAGACGTAAATACCAAAACTTACGCCGGGCAGCATCTTCATAGGTGGAGACGTGATTGACGATCAGGAAAAATCCATGTAATGCAAGGTGTTGCTTTACATTTTGTGTGACTTTTTATTAGGAAATTTTTAGAGGTTTTTTGAAGAAGCCCATAATATATTATTAAGATATTATGGGTCTTTTCCTTATACGTGGTGGGGCCACGCTGCAGCTATATTATATATTATGACCACGCTCGCTGTGTGCGAGCAATACCAGCGTAAAATAGCAGCTTAATACTGCTGTGTTTCGTATCATGAGTGAATAAATCCAGAGTTCAGAGTTGTCACCTTTATTCTATTAGAAACCGCAACTTTTATTATTTTGAGTTGTTAATGAGGAGTACGGCCGCCCCTCTCCGATTTCATTACCATTTCCTTACACCTCGCTATATCTTATTCGGATAAAAGTGACTAAGCATTACGTTCAAAACTCATCTGCAATTGTCTGTTAAATAGTTACAACACACTATCTTAATTTCCTCACCTTGGCGGGACCCGCAAGCACACATTTCCCACGACTTACCAACTTCAATTAGCACAGACATGGCTTCGCTTCCGGGCCTTTTTTGGGTCGTGAGATTGTTCAAACTGTAGCACACAAAGGACTCCAATTTGTCGATGTCCTGCCGTGACATTCGCCATTCATATAGTAATAAATCCTGGCTGCAATTGAATTAGGAGCGCTTATTACGAAGTGCTATTAAAACCGACCTTTGAATTACGAGTTTTGAGGTCATATTACGACCTTACTCATACATTCGATGTCAATTAAAAAAACTGTTAAAATTACTATATCTCTCTCTTTACACTAAATGAGAATAAAAGCAAGCAAAGAATTTCATTGATTAAAGGTGTTTAACACTTTCACTGTCCAGTTTTCAGGCACAATAGTAAGACATTAGCAATGATCTATATGTAGTGCATGGGAAAGCGAAAGGTTTAATATATTATTTAGCTAAGATCCGTGTAATGAAATAAACCTATTTGTCTTAACTAGTTTGAAGAGCACCGCCCGCCCTCCCTCGTGGGGTTGCGAGTACTATCCCCGTCATCATTAATCCCAAAATTCAGGATATCGTTGAGGAGGATTCCAGCTTCCAGCAAACAAAACACAATCTTTCTAGTATGTTAATATATAACAAATATAAATAGTTACCAAAGCTATGCAAACACCGCACACTTCACTTTTTTATGTACATTCCATGTTACACAAACCAACCACATTCATGTTTTTATACACTTTTTAGGGTTCCGTAGTCAACTAGGAACCCTTATAGTTTCGTCATGTCTCTCTGTCCGTCTGTCCGTCCTCGCTTAATCTCTGTGACCGTTAGCACTAGAAAGCTGAAATTTGGTACCAATATGTGTATCAATCACGCCGACGAAGTGGTAAAATAAAAATTGGAAAAAAATGTTTTATTAGGGTAGCCCCCCTATATGTAAAGTGGGAAGTGATTTTTTTTTAATTTCAACCCTAACGTGTGATATATTGTTGGAAAGGTATTTAAAAATGAATAGGGGTTTACTAAAATCATTTTTGATAATATCAATAATTTCGGAAATAATCGCTCCAAAAGTAAAAAACAATGTGTGTCCCCCCCCCTCTAACTTTTGAACTATAGTTTAGAAAATATGAAAAAATCTGAAAAGTAGACTTGGACTTTCTAGGAAAATCATTTTGAACTTGGATGGAAACAACAGTACCCACCACTGGGAGCAGTTGCAGGAGCGCAGAGCGCTGCTGGAGCGCGAACATAATGGATACCCACCTTTAAACTCATAAGTGGGAACACTTATTGTGACGGACGGGAAACTACGGAACCCTACACTGAGCGTGGCCCGACACGCTCTTGGCCGGTTTTTATTAGTCTTTATTACTTATTTTTTAATACATAAATTAAAGGTTACAGAAAGCACATTGCATTAGATATGTCGCAATCAATTAGCTTAATGAGCCTTTCAGTTAACAGCCTAGACACTACATGGCATGGTCACCCTAAAATTGTGTTCATCGAGACGGTCGCTGGTTTGTGCCGAATTAGTGTTATATGCTATCTCTATTTATATAAATTCAATTGCTGCAGTTAACAGCCTAGACACTACATGGCATGGTCACCCTATAATTGTGTTCAACGAGAAGGTCGCTGGTCTGTGCCTAATTAGTGTTTATTTTAAAAATTAATACTACAAAAATCAATTGCTCTTCGTTAGTCTTGCTAAAACTTGAAAACCGCTCGAATGATTTTGGTGAAGTATTAGTGTGCGTTTGTGTGGGTCCCTGGATGATCTAAACGATTCACAATTGGACCGGTAATTGGCGCTGATGTCAAGATCCAAAAATCACCCATTGTGAAGCCAGGGAGGATCGCTAGTATTATATAAATGTACGCGGCTTTAGGGTAGCTCAAGGACCACTCCAGCCCCACCTTAACCTACTATCGCTCATATTACAATATATGTGCAATGTTGTATTAGACGCATCGGCTGAATAGCATTTAGGCCGCTAGTTTAACGAGTAAAAAGGATAGGGATAGTAAAAGGTAGAGATATAGTAAAAAGGCTAAACTTTAAACTAACAGATACATGAGATTGATCGTTTTTGTATACTTTATTACAGATTATGGAAAATATACGTCTGTAAATAGTTGCAAGGCATAGATTTAGATTGTACATCCTAGATGTATAACACTTTAGTTTCTGGTTCTATTATAATAGTTATTGTTAATAATTATTTTTCAACATTATTGTTTTATTTTTAATCAGTTTAAATGCTTTCTTACATCACTGTTCGGTTGTTCATGACTCTTGAGTCAATTAAGGTCCCGACTGAAATCTTAATCTGAAAATTATCACTGATTGTTTTTAACATCACACAATAGCATTATTACTAATATGTAATTTGTACGAATTTCTATGTTTCTTAATGTTGTGTGTTGGTCAAATAAATGTTTCTTTCATTCTTTTTTTCTTTATTCAAAGCAGCAATAGACTGAATGCGTACAATTAATTTACCCACGCTTAATAGTCGGCTGTCGTTCGGCTGCGGACACTAACATGCTCATTTCAAGCGTACACGAGATATACATGATATTTTTCGTGTTCTGTTCATGCCAATGCCCTGATGAGTATACAGTATGAATTGTCAAGTCCATGCATGTCATCTTCACAAAGTTTAAAATTAGAAATTATTGTCTTAACAAAATTTTGTGCCATTTTACTCAATGTTT
This sequence comes from Parnassius apollo, assembly GCA_907164705.1. Taxonomy (NCBI): domain Eukaryota; kingdom Metazoa; phylum Arthropoda; class Insecta; order Lepidoptera; family Papilionidae; genus Parnassius; species Parnassius apollo. The sequence goes on along the minus strand of CAJQZP010000233.1, from coordinate 3,183,618 downwards.
ATGAATGTACAAGAAGCGTGGTAGCGCAAAGGCTGAGTGCTTGCTGTAAATTTCACAATAAGCGAGCAACTCGACTTCGGTCCACGCCAGCTAACTTTAATTACTGGTTTTTTTTTAGTTGGACTGTCAACCTTAGGAACTTCAATTAATGTTTGGTTATATTACAGCGTTATTTAACTGCTCTTATAATTATAGGCAATCACAGCATGCGTTGTGTTACAAATGTTAAAGAAATTTGAGAAAAATGTTCTTAATGAAAAAAGGGAAAAAGAAATAAAAGTTAATTGTGCGACCGGAGTTTAGTTTACCACGTGCTCGGCTGAAAAAGAAAACATAAGAGAACCTGAATTGGAAGTGGAAGGTATAGAGACTATTAATTTACGTGACTTTTATTTATATTCATTTATTATAATTAATCAAATGAATTCAAGTTCAAACACTGTACTAAAGGTTACAAGCAATAGGTAAATTAAACATACCACATGTATTTTCTACGATAAGTAATATCACGAATATTTTTTTAAAGAATAAGGGTGAGAATAAGGGTGCGAAAAGATGGCATTCGTTTGCATATTTTATCGCATCTACCACACGAATTTCTGAGAAGAATTGTACGGACTAATTCCAATCGCCAAATTTAAGCATCACACATTGCGACAAAATTCGTGATACCATCAATACCATATAGATGGTTGGTGATCCACCGCTGTGCGATTTACTACAAGTTTTCTTCTTCCCACAACATATTTGTGGAGTTGGCCACTACCGGCGTTTTTTCCGAAGTTATACGACTTAGTGACCTTCAAGAAATGAACCTACTCTTTTTTAAAAGGTCAGCAACACCCTTGCAATTACCCTGATGTTGCAGTTGTTCATGATTGATGATAGTCACTCACTGTCAGGAGAGCCGCATTCTCCTTTGCCCCCTCATATTAAAAAAATCGATGCGGCAATTTGCGGCAACTGAAAGTAACAATCTGTAAAAATAATTGTTGAAGTTTGTAGTGTAGAGTGTAGAGTGTAGAGTGTAGAGTGTAGAGTGTAGACCTACCGGGTTATACCTTTTTTACGATATTATTTAAACCAGAATTTATTACAATCGTATAACTTGCTTTCCTTGTATCTCGCTGATTGAACAAGAAAAGGAAAAGAACATCCGATTGAACTGAAATTTAATATATATATATATATATATATTTTAACTTTAATAAAAATGCAATAATATGGTATCCTCGAGCTGGAACCGCATGAAGATGGACCCGCATGCTGGCTAGCAACTCCTATAAAACCTTGTTATTAAATAGATTTATTAAACCTATTATTATTACGTCAATTCTTCAAATATTTTTTATTAATAGTAATAACAACTGAGAGAAGCTTTAATTATCAGTTATTAGTATTCGAACCTGCAGTCATCTTTGTCAACTATTAACCACTGTAGTTAAATCATGACGCAGCGGACCGCATACTAATATCAAAATACAAGGAAATGAAATTTAATTTGTATTTTGTGTCCATATTATTATATGTATTTGAAAGGATTTATTTAAAAAATTGCTTTATAACTATTACTCTAAAAGTGAATATTATTTATTTACAAAATAACTTAATTTTTTCTATATTTAATATTAAGTAAATTAAAAGAAAAATGTAATTTAATTATATTTTTACATTAACTTTTATTACATTAATTAATTAGGTGACGTGTTTAATAAAATTTCTAGCGCTACGCTTGTATAATAAGTTCTTTCTCTTTTTTTTGGGTTGGAGGTGTCGGAGCGCAAATCGTGTACCGCACTTTTCACATAGATGATCGAACTTAGTATATGTTGAGCTGTTGTAATAAAACAAACCATAAAATCGACTAACCCGACTAACGTCGACTAAACATATAGCTGTGGCGTTGCGGGGAAGGGGTTCGAATCCAGCACGGAACAATTATTTGTGTGGCCTATAAATAATTATTCCGTGTCTGGATTATTCATCTTCATCATCATTGCAGCCTTCCACAAGTTCACTGATGAACGCAGGCCTCACCGAAGGAATGCCGCAAAACACGGTCCCCAACCATCTGCATCCAACCAGAACCTTCTTAGCTCATCGGTCGATTCTTTAAACAATATGGCCAGCCCATTGCCACTTTAGCTTACTGATCCGCTAGGCCATGTCATTTCCTCTGGTTTTACTAGGGACATCCTTATTACGAAGTCCATCACGCAGAGATTAAACGAGCACACAGTCCACCTAGTGGTAAGTGGATGCTGTGGCCCTTAGACATCTACATTTAACCTTGTTTAAGAATCAAAACGCAGATGCGTGGTAACCCCTGAGGATTAAGCTTCAATGCCTCGATTCCAGTACAAAGGGTCTCCGGTTCGCTACACTCACCATATGAAACTCAGCAGCATTACGCTGTTATTTTTCGCTGGTATTCTGTGAGAGCGTGGTCCTGCCCCGGTCGAGCCGACCCATTCGTGCTACAACTATAATATAGCTGCAGAGTGGCTCTACCATGTACAAATTCCGAGTATAGTTTTCTTACATAGCTCATTGAGCGACCTTGAGCTTCCTCATACGGAATCTTCCAGCCACTTTATACTCTGCTTCCTGCTACGAGGTTCATCCATGCATCCATTACAGCCTATAAAAGTCCACTGCTAAACATAAGCCTCTCTTATAGATTGGCTCAGGGGGGGGATTTTGCCATATTTGCCACGCTTGGTAAGCGGTTTGGCAACCGCAGTTTTTTTTATTTTGAGTCGTTATCAGGAAGATGCTGCTTCTAGTATATAGCGGCAACATTTTAAGAGAAATTTCAATGTAGAGCGAGATATTTTCTCTACTGCGCGATAAGATGTCGATGCATTAATTTTATGCTTTATTACAAAAATTTTAACCTAAAAAACTTAAACCTGAAAAAACACAAAAAAATATATAATTTAATTTAATATTACGTAATAATATCATTTTCATCTCAATAAAGAATCTTTGTTCACAACTCATAACATAACTCTAAATCTTAGTCCACACTGTAGAAAATAAACACACAAAGTAGAGGTATTCTTTCGACCTTACTTACAATTCATTATCATTAATTTCGTTAATGATTTAAAATAAAATATCAAAATAAAATATATAGTAAAAACAAAGAATCCCTAAGTATTTTTTCGGAAAATGGTGGCAAAAGGAAATGTTTTGAAAATTGAAAGACCTACAACAAAAACAAACTATAAAGTGGTGCCTATACCTCTCCATCGATCCATCCATTCATTACAGTCTAAAATATTCCACTGCTGAGTACAGGCCTTCCCCATAAATTGACACACAGGGGGGATTTTGCCATAGCTGCCACGCTTAGCGGGTGAGTTGGAAACCTCAGTCTTTTATTATTTTGAGTTGTTATCAGGAAGATGCTGCTGCCCATCGCGTGTTTCAGTTCCCTCGGTCGCCTCTTGCGGCACCCACGGGATGCTATGGGATAGTGGGTATTCTAACACCGCCATTACACGGCCTATGTCTCTGCGCTTTCGTATTTATCATTCGTATACTGCCCGGTTTTATGCTTTTCTGAACAGGCCTGCGATTGCTCTAATGTTATTACATAAGTCAGAACATACTTGTTTCGTTTTTATCCTCTCTATGACATAAATGTTCAGTCCAAGCCCATTTGAGCCCTGTTATTCTCTGGTCATGCCAAGTCATTATTTTAGATTTCTTCTCATGCCTAGCAAAGATATTTAGAGCATACAGCATTGTGATATTTTAAACATTTGAAAAGAATGCTTGTGTGAAGTGATCTTTAGTAAGACGTGCGGATGGTGGGAGGCGCCGTGTCGTCTCCGCACGTGACCTACCCGGCGCCCACCTGTAGTTCAGTTGATGTGCCCATTTCGTTAGTACAGTGTGTGTGCATAGGCGGTACCAGGTTTGTTTTGATTTTATAATTTACCTAACTTTGTCGCATAACATATTATTTTGTATATAAGATGTCTTCTATGTACGGATTATCTGTACGTGACAAAAGTTGAGATTGTATACTAGATATATTTGATAGTGACTAAAATTAGGATAAATTCATAAATTATCAAGAAGGTATATTAGTTAATTTATTATACGTCATATACATATTTAAGTTAATTATTAAATATTTTAATTAGTTGTGCTATTTTGGAAAAGCGCAAAAACAATTTTTTCTGTCGCACTTATGTGTTTTTTATAAAATTCCAATAATAATTTTACGAACTAAAATATAATATATGGAGATTATTATGTAAATAATTTAGAAATCTTATTGGATATTTAGAAAATAACAATAGTACTTCTAATATTTGCAACCACAAATGCATTTCGTTTCATTCGATGACTTGCTATTCAAAAATATTTTAAAATATACTTTATTCAGACTTATGAACGACTAAATATATTTATTCACTCCAAAATTTGGGTAAAATGAGATTTAAACCTGCACATGTAGTTAATAACACGTGCACATAGACTGCCAACATGATATCCTATAAGTAGCAGGCTTTATAATCAAAAACTAATAAAATTTAGGGTTGTTAGTACACATGTTAATACGCCTTATACATAATATTACAAACATTAAAAACCTTCCAAATTATTACAATCAGTCTCCATTTATAAGGTAATCTAAAACACATATTTTTTTTATACATAAAAGACGATCTCCTGTATCGTGGAGACGTTTCATATACGAAATATGCACATGAACATAATATTCAGACTGGATTAATTTATTCTTATGATTTTTCACTTGGCTCATACATGGCACACAAAACTTCATCTTAAATTATATAGAATTGACAAATCATATAGTAGATCATTCCGTATTTTTTTTATTTAGATAATGCCATAAGGGTAAACCGGTCGGTATTTGTAAGCAATACAACTAATTGTTTTCGGGGTTTCTTGGGGGAGGCTTATGTTCAGCAGTGGACCTTCTGAAGAGCTGTAATCTTAGAGTATCTAAGTCTGTACTGGTAATGACATAAACACTTATTCGAATTCGATTCGAACCTGCAACTCTAGAGCGTCGCATTTAAATGCTTTCGAGGCGTAAAAGCTTACGTCCTAAATGTACATATTTGTCAAACACAAACTCAATTCACCACACCTTACCAGGAAAACAGCATGATGAGAGAGTGTATTGCGATTTAAATGAGATGCGCAAGTAAAAGTGCTTCCGCAAAAATGTTTGTTGCGATATAAATTATGCATGAGTGAACTAAACGGACACTACATACCACTTCACCGTAACTGTAGTAGCAAGTTTAGTAATGCAGTAGTTTAGTAGTTTACGTATCATTGTCTAGGGAATTACGTAAATTACTGGCGCGGATTTTTGGTGGAACATAAAATTTTGAAGATTTATTTTACATTTTTTACTACAATTACTGTCATGTCAATATTCTAGGTCATTTAAAAATATAGATATCTTCAAAATATACAGCATGTAATAAAAACCGTGTGGTTCCTGTTAAGTGTAGAAATCAGTATCCAAACGTGTAGAAATAACTTCACTTTGAACACTCCACCTTTTTTTAATAGAATAAGGGTGGCAAACGATCACATAGTCTAACTGATTTTAAGTGATTGCTGTGGCCCATAGACATCTACATTTAGAATCAAAACGCAGATGCGTTGTCTGTCACCCCTGAGGACTAAAATGGAATACCTCGTTTCCAGTAAAAAGGGGTCTCCGAATCTCTACACTTATCATACGTAACACAGCAGCATTAAGCTGTTATTTTACGCGGGTGTTCTGTAAAACGTGGTCCTTCCCCGGTCGAGCCGACCTATTCGTGCTACAACTATACTACTAATATAGCTACAGCATGGCTCTACCATTAATTTTTATTTGCACATTGTATGTGGTTTTATTACCTCTGCATTGACCAGGGAATAAGAGTGTTGTCAAAGACCCCGCCTTACCTATGCACGTATCAGTTAGAGGTAATGATTTTTCATTATTTTACTGACGTTTCTTATGAAATAAAGTTATTTAATTTTAAATGTTGATAATGCATTTAGCGAAAATCGCAGGGTTTTTGTATAGAGTCCACATATTACGTTGCACTATTGATCAATTTCTTCTCCCACGCTGTGAATCACGAATTGTGTACTAATTCCACCAATTGATTATATAGTTAAAAGTTAAAGTTACAGCCTATATACGTTCCACTGACGGGCACAGGCCTCCCTCATTTCTGAGACGGTTTTAGGACAAGGAAGTCCACCGCGCTGCCCCAATGCGTGTTGGCGAACTTCAAATGTCTTTGAAATATTTTTTTTCTTATTTCTTAGACATGCAGGTTTCCTCACGATGTTTCACTTCACTGCCGAGTACGTGCTAAGTCAGCACTTAAAATTACAACTGACAATCTCCACGGGGACTGGTCATCTGCGCAGGACAAAATTATAATGCGCGAGTATATGCGCAAGCACAGGAGCCCTCTCTATAGGTCGTCGTGACTGGGACTGTAATCCAACACGACCGGAGAAAGAAAAAAGTACAGAGTATTTACGTGCTTTCCGAGGCACGGGGGTGAAACACTATGTATAACTATTTTTTAATTTTTTGACTGTCTATGTCTAACTGTTCGGGCTAATCTTCAATATGACATGATACATTCAGTCGATTAAAACTGATTCAATAATTTAATATTGTAATCAGTTTTAATCGACTGAATGTAAAGAATTTTATACGTGGTGGAGCCACGCTGCAGCTATATTATGGTTGTAGCATGAATGGGCCGACTCGACCGAGAAACGGCCACGTTCTCAAAGAATACCAACGAAAAATATCACCTTAATAGTGATGTGTTTCTTATGATGAGTGTAGAGAACCGGAGACTCTTTTTTACTTGAAACGAGGCATTCCACCTTAGTTCTCAGGTGTGACAACGCATCTGCGTTTTGATTCTCAATCGAGGATAAATGTAGATGTCTATAGGCCTTATGTGCTTGTTTGTCACCCATCATCTATAAAATGTAACATATTATGCGAGAAACATAAACTTTGAAAAAAAAAACGTTTAGGTATAGAAGAAATGGTGTTAGATTATCTTAAATTAGATTCTACCTAGGCGAAGTCGCGGCTTATCGCTAGTAAATAAATAATGATCATCAGGTGTCTGAAGTAATCGTTGACTGTAATTACTATAGTCTAGAATCTAGAACATAATTAGTTTACTAATGAATCCTCACAAGTCGTAAGGATTATTGTTTACATTGGGTCACCACCAGTCGGCCTTGTGTGATTGTCACATTGATGTCATAGGTACTACATAAGTAAAGCCATTGATGTGTATAAATGTTTATTTGTTACCCGGTTTATCGGCGTCTTCACTGGAAATACCGGTTTTTAAATATTGCCAGCCACTTCGATTATAAATTGAAATTATTAAGTAATGGGCAAATATTTGAAGACCAATCCATTCATCAAAAATTATGTGCATGGCCACTACTCTTACATTTGTATTTTTTATAGAACAAGGATGAGAAACGAGCACTCAGTCCACCTGATAGTAAGTGGATGCCGTAGCCCATCTACATCTACATCTAAGTGGGCTAAGTTGGAATGCCTGGTTTTCATAAAACACACCATACGAAACACAGCATTACGCGGTTATTTTACGCTGGGATTCTGTGTTTTGGCATTCTGTGATTCTCGTATGCATATAATTCCGACCGATACGACTTTGGGACCTTCTTTTACTGAAAACGAAGCATTCCATCTAAGTCCTCACGGGTGACAACACATCTGTCTTTATTAAATTCCGGCAATGCACCTGCAATTCCCTGGTATTGCAGATTTTCATGGGTGACGGTGATCACTTACCATCGGGTAAGCCGTATCCTCGTTTGCCTTCTCTTCGATATTAAAAAAAAAACTTATTTAAAAAGACACTCACTGGGTAAACCGGTTGAAAGATATTATTTTTTATCACATTGTTTTTTTGTTTTAATTAGGTTTTTTGGCATGAGATATGGTAATGTGTTTTTTCTTTAACATCTTTAATGTATACACAAGTCACAGATATCTATAGACATCTTTTTGGATTACATCTTGTTATGTGTGATTGAGCCTTAAATTATCGTACCATCTATCCGTAGAAACCCACAGCTGGTCGTCTCCTGTTGTAAGGAAGATTCAGTTTAATCGTCAGGCTTTAATCTTAACGTAGTAGAGCCACGACGCAGCTATACTATGGTTGTATCACGAGTTGGTTGACTCGACCGGGGTAGGACCAAACTCTCGAACAATACCAGCGTAAAATAGCAGCTTAATGCTGCCGCGTGAATGTAAAGAACTGGAGACCCTTTTTACTGAAAACGAGGCTTTCTTAATCCTCAGGTGTGACAACCCATTTGCATTTTGATTCTTAATCGAGGATAAAAATGTAGATGTCTATGAACCACAGCATCAACTTACCATCAGGTGGACTGTGCGCTCGTTTGTCACACATATTTTATAAAAAAATCTCTCGGCAAGCGGAAAGACGATCGCAGAACCAGACGACTCGCGCCTTGTCTCATTCCCCCGCCGCCGCCGCCGCGACTGCGTATTGATATCTGGCGTACCTACCTACACGATAGAATTATACCGCCATCTGTCGGTACTATAACTATCACTATGAGATTTTTCTGGCAATCCCCACAGTCGCCTCTTAAAATATAAACACGATTCAAAAAGGGTTGAGGAGTTCTCTCTCGCCATCACCACACGGCAATGAGGGGTAATAATCTTACGCTCACCAGAGGTCGCTAGTTGACATTGAGCTGAAGTTTTTTGTTACACAAGGTCATTTAATTGAGAAGTTAGTTTTAAATATAAGTTAATCAGTTTCTAGAGTATTATATTAGTGGAAAAAAAACAATGTTTTAGTTTAATAGCCCTAGTTTGGTTTATTCATTTTTAATCTCATTAATATAAAATATAACTATATTACAGAATGAGAGGTTAACCATTACATTTTGCTACCAAATTAACTTCCGCGCTATGAAATCTGTCAAATATTCCAAACTACCGCCGCTCTGATGGCAGAAAATATCCTTGATCATTATATTACATATAAATTTGTTTTAAAAAAGCAACTATTTAAAATTTAAGACATTCAGTGGATGAACCAGTTGAAGAGAACATAAATAAATAATTATTTCGTATCACATTAGAATTTTTTACTTTAATAGGCCTGGTCTACTAGCGAAAGATATGGTTGTTTTTCTTCAACATTAATGTAGGTATGTAAAAGTCGTAGATTGACCCGCGACCTTTTCTGCGTTCCATGTTCTTATGAGTGAGGGAACCTAGAAAAAATAGCTAAAAACATTAACTGGCCTACCGGTGTAAGTATTCGGCGATACGGACGCTGAAATTAAGAATGAGTATGGATGTAATTTAACCGTAAACTGATTGCCAGTATCAACTGTCAATCAGTACACGGTTCCAAGAAAAACTCAAGCCAATCAAATTCAGTCCTAAGATACAGAGTTTCAGCGCTAGGTGGCAGAAAGCGGAACTAAATTGAAATGAAGAGGCTAGGCAAGTAATGAAACCATTAATTCAAGTCAGCCTAGCTGTTTAATCAAATAGCTGAGTACCATTCAGACAGCTAGTTGAACGGCGCTGTTTAGTAAAGAGGCTAGGCTGTCGATTGAACGGCTAATTAAGCTAGTTGGCTGCGACTTATATACTGTTCCATATTCCTCTCAAAATGAGAAAAGACCCTGTGGGAAGTATAATAAGCTGGTATATAACATTTTTCCAATGACTAAGGTACTCGAATTTTTCGAGATGAGCAAGGCTATGTGTTTCTCGCAGATTGCATGGATCATCTTGTTAGAATAAATTAGCATAATCGATGCATTTTTGTTATTTTAATGGTTTGCGAATGAATATTTAATATATCCTGTGTAGAATCAACTTTATAAATTGTTCTCTTCGCAGTTATAATGTTTGATTACTAGCAATTACTCTTAGAGACAAGAACATTGACGACGTCTGCGCACAATAAATTGTATATTTCCTGAACTTGTAGGAATGACGTCTTAAAAATAGAGAATAGTTTTGATCAATCTTTTGTTGCGTTTGGAAATTATTATATAAATTATTGTGTATAAATATTCAGTGTTAGAGATAATTTATGATCACAATATTTCAAGTAAGTGTTTGTAACAATAAATTGACTTCAAAAAAGAAGGTCGACAACAAAATACTTGAGAACCTCTCAATTCGACTGTATTTTTGTATGTACTAGTACTCGATGTTACGCGACATCCTCGCCACTTATGAACAAATTTTAATGATAATTTTTATGAAATAGGAAGAAAAATTGAGAAGCTTTCCATCTTAGCTTCTTCGTAGTACTTAGGGGTGTCAACGCTTCTGCATTCTTAGTCGAGGATGGATGTAGATATCTATAGGTTATGTGTAGCCTTTTGCCACTTTTACTTCTACATAGTGAATTGTCAAATCTTTGTCATAAGAACGAATTTAACACTGGTGGCCACAGGCCTCCTCACGTTTTTGAAAGAGTTAAGGATCAAATAGTTGCACTTAGTCGCACTGATCCAATGCGCATTTGCGGACGTCACGTATCGTCTTTAAACTCTCAGATTAGCTCATGATGTTGCTCATCACCGCCAAGGGCGTGGTAATTCAGTATTTAAAATTGCAATCAAAAATTAATTTTTTTTAAGCTGTGTTGTTGTACTATGACATTTCTTAGTAGTGTGTAGTTGCGGTATAGAAATATCCAACCATATCGCCCATGTGAGTAAGAGGCGACAAAGGAAAACAAATCAGGAGATGGTCAGCAGCCAACCCACCTGCAAAGCATATGGAGACCTATGCTCAGGAGTGCACTTTTGACAGGTTTGATGATGGTTTTACAATGGAAAATAATGACCAGGCGATCATAAGGCAGTAAGTAGTTACTACCGTTTGATTACAGGACAAAATATCAGAGGCAAAGTGTAGGTGTTCGATTTAAAAATATATAAGTATATAAATGTATTTATAAACCAGATATTAGATTAAAAACATGTTGACGTTTGACAATCGAAAATTTTAATTTCTTGCGTCGATAAAAAACTATAATATTATTCAATAAATTATTTTTACTTTTTTTCTCGTTTACGAACGTTCCGGCCCGGTGACCTTCACCTTACAATATTTCTTCTGTAATGATGTCATGTTTTATATATTTACTATATTATGTCTATTATCATAATCATCTTATCGATGATAGGACGGAAACAAATTACGCGTCAAGTAAACTATTTAATTGCAGTTGCAAAATGTTTATATATTTATAATATTTATACATACAAACTGCACTGAAGTCGTCTTTGTATTGTTATTTAATGTACCTATATACTATATAAGCATATCGACTACCCCTTATTGACCTGTGTGTTGTAAAAGGTGACAGGGGAAACATACCATGAGACAGCAAACTTCTTCCTAATAACAACTAAACAATTAACAAAAAAAGCAGTTGCCAACATCTGCCGAAAGTAGTGAATATAATATTCTCTTTGACTCAGTACAGAAGCACAGCCGAAAATGTACAGACGCCTATTTTATTCGTATTAACAATTTCACTGCCAACATTGTGTTAAAGAAGAAAGAGTTGCCGACAAACAGTGGCGGGAACAATATGTTAACAAAAAACGATGTTTTCTCTACTATAATGCAATAAATATAAGTATATTTTGTGCATGCGCACGAATATCGGCGTAAAATAGCAGCACAATGCTACCTTGTTTCGTATGGTGAGTGTTCTACACTGACCGTAAGAACTGGAGAGTGGAGACCCTAGTTACGGAAAACGAGGCATTCCCTCTTAGTCCTCATGGGTGATAACGCATCTGCACTCCACTTATCATCAAATTGACTGCGTGCTCGTTTGGCACCCTTGTACTATAAAAAAATGTGTGAATTTTGCGTTGGTGCCGTGATATTAAGCGTCACGTCACAAAATACGTCCGCGCGGCAGCGATATATCTTATTGTACATAAAAACGGAAAAATCGACTAAAATGCTCATATATGCATACATAATCTTATTGTGATTTACATAATTTATGTATGTATAATCTTACACCAGTATCAACCCTATTTCCTTCCATGGGAGTCCTAGAAAGTTATAAGAAAGATACACCTCAAAGTCTTCTATAGATGATGATATATCAACTCACCAGATGTAAGCTAACCAAACCAATACCAGCTAGGGTGAGCTGTGAATAGGTACGGTTTATCTGGTATTGTTATTGCCAATTGTTGCGTTGCAATTATTAAAAACTCCCTATAGCAAAGTATTTTTTATAATTTATGAGATGATAATTTATATTTATAGTTTCACAGATGTACGCTATATAAAAAGTATTGAAGACCGCAATACATACGTAACTCCATATTCGGTAAAACGAATTTTTAAATTACAGAAGACCTTTTTCAACCTTGATAGGGCTTGATAGGACTATAGCTGTCAATTGATGTATATTGTATAGATAATATGAAACTACAATTTTTTTATGTTTGTTATTGGTGCTTTAATGATTTAATAATTATTAATTTTAATAAGTTAATTTTATAAAACAAATATTTGAATGAATAAAAATATAAAACAAATTTGCATGTATTTACTAAAGACTTAGCCTGTTATATATAGTATTCAATAATATCTCATCTGAAAATAAATGAAACTTGTAAAATTCCTTTTCCATAAAAAGCAAATATTATCTGTTAAAGTTGTTAACAGAACGTATCAAGACGGTGTGACGCGTTTTAAAATTCAACACGCACAAGCATTTTCATTGGCCCTATGCACGCATGTCAGGGTAATTATGAAAGCGTTTTTAAATTTAATAACGTAGATATAACCTCGTGGTTTTAAGTTATGAAATAATACGTGAAACTTTTTTAAAGACTCCCTTACACCGACTTACGTGGTCTAAAGTTGACAAATCCGTAGATAAATTATGGAAATGCGTTATTTAATATTCATAAAAGGGCTTTTACAACGTCTAATATTACATGGACGGTTACGTCAAGTGAATACAGATTTGGTTACGTGTCCATAGCTTCTACGATCGTAAATCTTTACGTAATAATTAAGTAAAAGGGAAATGAATCTGTTCATTACTCATGTAGGTCTTTTTAGTACTAACATCGTTATCGTTACATCCTATTAAAATCAACTGAAAATAGGCCTCCCCCATAGAGTGCCTCATAGTGTGGATATTTGCCATAGTTGCCACGCTTGGCAAGCGGGTTGGCAACCGCAGGAAAACACTGCTGCCCGTCTCCCGCTTTGTTTTCCTCTGTCTCTTACGGCTGCCAGGGGATGATAATACCATCTTTACCTTACACCGTTACTACACGGTAACGCGGTACTAACACCAGGAGCTCACAAACAAAAATGGTTAAACTTAATCTAGTATTATTACGGTTATGTAAACTTGTGATAGCAAATAAGTTCGCCGAGCTGTAGGGTTGACAACCGCAGTAGAAAGATGCTGCTGTCAATCTTTTTTTTTAAAGCATTGGGTGACAAACGAGCACACAGTCCACCCGATGGTAAGTGAATGCTGTGGCCCATATACATTTATCCTCAATTAATAATGGAAAAAAGTGACAGGTTACAACTGTCGTATATTTTAATTAAAATATATTTATATTTTATACCTGAAATTCCGAAAAATAATGTTTTATGTAAATAATATATTTCAATATTAATGAATATGTGATAATATATTTACGAGTTCGTTTGTCTGAAGTGATGACACGAAATAACGATGGCCGAATACACCAAGAATATATTTTATTTTGCAACATTAATGCCAGGGAGAACTTTAAAGAAATATTAAATTATGAGAAAATAGAACAACGTCAAAATAACAAAATCAATGCTCACTACACTTCTACTGATCCCAAGAAAACAACGAATGCCGCGTTTTTATTGAGATGCTTGAGCATTTTATTGAGATTGTCACCAAAAGAAGCTTTGAAACCATCAACTGTAAGCGGTTATAGTTGTAGGTCACTTCAAGATGCAACGCCTGGTGATTCATCGTACTCAATATTAATATTAGATTGCTTTAAGACGATAAACAAAGCTCGAGAACTAGGTTTTCCTTTTAATTTTCAAGATTTTGATTTATACTAAATTATAGACTTTTAAGTGCTGTAGATATATTTTTACATTTTTATTTTTTTACATTTTCTATGAATATTATCGCTCCTATACATTCACAGTCGGATTTCCTACGGTGTCAAAATTGTACCGACGGTATTTGATTATATTATTAGTATTTGATTTAAAAAAAGTAGTTGAATCAAAAGTAATGGACGGCGACTTAAAAAATGCATCCCGTATTTTATTCTCAGATGACATCCTCGCTCCTCGTAATGTCGAAACTCTTGAAGGCCTTCGTCAGAAACATCTTTCGGTCAATCCTTCCCAGAATATACCGCTGCCTCCCAATACTTCTATGCAACAATTACAAGTTTTCGAAAAAGACACTTTAGACGCAATATTGCCATTTTCGAATGGCTCTGCCGGCGGCATTGACGGGATTACGCCTCAGCATCTCAAAGACCTTGTAAGTGTATCTGCCGGTGACGCCGGTAGGGTACTTCTTAATGACATAACAAAATTATGTAATTTTATGCTTTCTGGTAATGTCAATCCCAATTTCATTTCCTACTTATATGGGGCAAGATTGTGTGCCTTCAAAAGAAAGGATAACGGTATCCGTCCTATTGCTGTTGGTTTTACATTTCGACGCTTAACTTCAAAATTAGCTTGCAGGCACATTATCTCAAACCTTAAGACAAAATTTCAACCTACTCAAGTGAGGCGGCGGTACATTCGATGGGTACTTTCTTAACTAATTTCAATGCAGATGTTCTTCTGAAGGTTGATCTTAGAAATGCTTTCAACTCTATTGATAGGATAACCCTGCTGAAGGAAGTGGCTAACAATACCCCCGAAATATATCATTACGTTTGGCAATGTTACAGTCAAAATTCAAACTTGTTTTATCAAAACCATATTATTGAGTCTGCTGTCGGTGTTCAGCAGGGTGATCATTAGGTCCAGCTCTTTTCAGTTTGGGAATTCAACCTATTATTTCAAATTTAAAATCCAAGCTGAATGTCTGGTATCTGGACGACGGTACACTGGAAGGTAAACCAGAAAACGTCTTTAATGATCTTACTCATATTTTTTTTTTTAAATATTGGTGTTGAACCAAATACAAATAAATTCTCCAGGAATAAAAACTGTCAATTCGGAATCACTTTACCTGATTGGTGCTCCGTTGTTTTTCGATAGTATTAAACCTGTTTTAAAAACAAAATTTGATCAATTTTTAAACCACGTTGATAAATTATATATTTTAAACCCCCATATTGCCCTTACCATTTTAAAATATTGTCTCCTTGTACCTAAATTTACATACTTGTTACGCTCAAGTCCAGTCTGGAAATGTTCGGATATTTTAAAAGATATTGATAGTAATCTTAAAATTGCTTTAGAAAACATTCTAAATTTGAAATTAAATACAATAGCCTGGAATCAAGCCACTTTACCTATCAAATTTGGTGGAATTGATGTAAGAAATATTTCAAGCGTCGCATTGCCTGCTTTCCTTGCTTCCGTGCATAGTGTCAATGACCTATGTAATACAATTTTAAATAATAAAGTAGACCTGTGCTTTGCTGCGGAGGCAAAGCAAACATGGCTAACGCTCTGTCCCGGCGAAAATGTCCCACTGGAAGTTAACCAACAAAAACAGTGGGATATTTCCGTTGGTACGGAGTGTCCAGAAAAATTTATTTCAAAATTTCCATATTCAACAAGATCAGGCTCGCCTTCTAGCTGTTTCGACTAAGGAATCTAGCCACTCGTTACATGCTCTACCATCAAGTAATCTCGGCACATTCCTTGATGGGGAAAGCTTGCGCATCGCCGTAGGAATCCGGTTAGGAGTGGCTATTTGTCAACCTCACCAGTGCCCCTGTGGTAGCAGCGTCGATGAGTTTGGGCTCCACGGACTTTCATGCAAGAAAAGTGCAGGTAGGTTATCCCGTCACGGTTCTTTGAACGAAATCATCCGAAGGGCTCTTGTCTCTATAAATATCCCCTCGGTTTTAGAGCCTTGCGGAATATTTAGAGACGGTGGCAAGAGACCCGACGGTATGACTTTAGTCCCTTGGGAGAGAGGTAAAGCCCTAGTATGGGATGCTACTTTCGTTGACACTTTGGCGGCCTCTCATCTCAATGGTACCTCTTTTAGAGCTGGGGCGGCATCAGAGGCAGCCGAATTTAGTTAATGGCGCAAATATGAGTCTTTGAGAAATGACTACATATTTGTGCCATTTGCTGTAGAGACTATCGGTCCGTGGGGTCCACGTGCAATGAAGTTTCTAAAGGAACTGTATCCACGACTGGTCGTCGCTGCTGGTGATAATAGGGCTGGTTGTTTCCTCGCTCAAAGGCTAAGTATAGCTATTCAGCGAGGAAACGCAGCCAGCGTTCTTGGCACTATACCACGGGGAGCAGGTCTTTTTGACGATTTAAATTTTTAGTTTCAGATTTTCTATATTGTAGTTTCTTCTTTTATATTGTATATAATTAGTTTTAATCGTAAATATTATAATTTTAATTATTATTTTAGTTAAGTTATTAATAATCAAAATGCATATGCGTTGTCACCGCTGCGGACTAAGATAGAATGCCTGGATTCCAGTAAAAAGGGTCTCCAGTTCTCTACACTCACCATACGAAACACAGCAGAATTACGTTGCTATTTTACGCCGGTATTCTGTGAGAGCGTGGCTCTGCCCTGGTAGAGCCGACCTATTCGTGCTACAACAATAATATAGCTGCAGCGTTACTCTACCACGTAGAAAAATCATTTGGATGTTAACACGGTTTATGATATAAAACACAATACTGCTATCTATTATATATTGTATATCGTTCAATGTTCTATATGCATTTCAATTCTCTTTACGTTGTAATGGCGGTGTAAGCATCGATCACTAATAAAAAATTATTGACCGATGGGTGCAAGACCACCACCCCATATCATCCCGTAGGTGTCGTAAGAGGCGACAGAGGGGAAACAAATCGCGAGATGGGGAGCAGCGTCTTTTTTATAACAGCTTAAAGTAAAAAAATTGCGTTTGCTAATCGTGACCACTAGTGCAAATATCCCGCCTATTAGGAAGTCTATGGGGGGGGGGGGGGGGCTATGTTCAGCAGTGGACTTAATTAGGCTGTAACGGCATTTCAATTCCCAGCTTGACTCATAAAATTAGTATAGAATTTATATTTTCTTAATCATTTGTATCATCAGATTTCATTAGGTTTCAAAATTATGTTGACTAGAGCATCGTGACATAGCTTCGTTATAAATTGCCTCGTTTACCGACATTATGAAATTCGATGAAATTCGAGTATCTTGATAATACGTACAACCACGCTGCAGCTATGTTATGGTGTAGCACGAATAGGCAAGATCGACCGGGGAAGGACCACGGTCTCAGCGTAAGTGTGGAGTCACGGTGAATGTGGAGATCCGGAAACCCTTTTTTTACTGCAAACGAGAAATTCTATCTTAGGCCTCAGGGGTGACAACGCATCTGCGTTTTGGTTCTTGATCGAGGATAATTGTAAATGTCTATGAGCCACAGCATCCACTTACCATCACGTGGATTGTGTGCTCGTTTGTGACCCTTATTCTATAAAAAAAACTCATGACTCAAGAAATCTCATGCACGACATCTAAAGGGGAAGGCAGTGACTACACACCTCTCTCGTTTCTTTCATAACCATATATCTGACATGGACCAGTGATTAATCAGGGCACTATTGGTAACGCCTGGGTAATATGACAAATGACAAGATTATCGGGCTACATAATTAAT
Source organism: Parnassius apollo (assembly GCA_907164705.1). Classification (NCBI taxonomy): domain Eukaryota; kingdom Metazoa; phylum Arthropoda; class Insecta; order Lepidoptera; family Papilionidae; genus Parnassius; species Parnassius apollo. Next base: position 3,165,654 of record CAJQZP010000233.1, on the reverse strand, counting down.
ACGGATTTAAATCTCTTTAATCTGCTGAATAAGTAATGGATTTTATTCTTAAATTATATAACAATTTTATCATACTGCCTACTCATATTACTCATTTTTAAACTGTTTCGATATTATGAATAAGCCCTATTATTCGCTTAGTCCATAACATGCATGCTCGTCGGTTTGAGGGTTGAGGCCCATCTTCAATGTATCGCTAATATGATCGATAAATTTCCATCCCGATCCTTGCTAAATCAGCCGCTTGCTTCTGCAGCATAATTTTGCTTTGTTACTCTTTCTTCATTCATTAAACATAATATATATTATACTGGATGACCTTTTTTACCGTCTGGAAAAAATAGGGTGTAACATGTGAGCGGAGTAGAAGCCTAGGGCACTGATATTTTACAAAAAAATAAAAACAAAAATTTTGATTTCAATTAATTAAATAGTTAAAATTTATCGAAAACTCGAATCATATCCATCCTATCCTGTGACCATGCGAAGTGACAAGGTCAAAGATGCCTACTAAATCTATTGTTTTATTGCCGTTCGTAAAGTAAGGTGGATATCCGTGGCTACTTAGTACTATTTTTTGCGTCGTGGCACAGTAGCTTAGCAAATAATAATTGCTCCGAATCGGGATGTTTGCGAAATGTATGTAATTAAACTGCTCCCACGATACGGAAGAAAGTCCTAGTGTGGAGGTAACGTTTATTAAAAAATAGGAAAAAGAAAGAAAGAAAATATACATGGTGCGTTGGGGTAAGTTCGGTGATGGGGCAAGACGGTAATATTCAAATTTCTGGTGAATTATGCTATATTTTTAAAAGCTAGCAATATGGTAGAAGACGCAATTTCATTCTGCCCCGACCCCAAGTTCCATCCAGTCGCTCCGGGAAGTAGGGTGTGTGCTACGCGGCATTTTATAAAACAAGGTAATTTTTGTATTTTTTTCATTCATCTGGTCTTTCCCTACCACATTTGTTTGCGATTTTAAGCGACGTCCGGTCTTACCCCTTTATGAATTCATCTTCATCATGCATATAAAAAATTACGTCTTGTCTTCGCACACGTTTTAAGCAGAAACCACTGAGTGTACCAAAGTAAAAGCTTCTCATAGCTAAACTACGCTTAACCATTAACAATTTGCGCCATGTTTCAGAAATCTGAAGTGTAGGGATGTTGAGAAAATGAGTTATTGCCGGACTCTATTAACTAGTCGAAAATCCATTCGGTATTACCCCAACGGACTACATTTAATTCTGTATATAGTAAAAACGTGCATTGCGATAACATAATATCTGTTGCTACCTACATTCTACAGAAAACCAATGAATTATTATCGCCATTTTATTCAAGGACGATTTCTAATTAATATTTCGAATGCTACACACATAACGATGCAAGATAGATTGGCGGATGGATAGTATAGGTATTATAATATAAGAGCCAGTGATTATAAGCATTGATATCTTTGAATAGTGCTGTGCATAAAACCGTGTAGTGGCGATGTAAAAATATCCACTACCCGGTATCGTCCCGTGGCGGTCGTGAGAGGTGACAGCATTGAGACAGAGGGTAACAAAAACAAAAGATTTTTTTTTAAATAACTATATGGCCCTTGGTATTGTGATAATGTAATGTAAAGTAAAGATGGGCAGCTGCGTCTTTCTGTTAACAACTCAAAATAGTTAAAAAAACTGCGGTTGCCGACTTGCCTGCCAAGGGTGGCAACTATGGCAAAATGCTGCCCTTGAGGTAATCTATGGAAAAGGTATATGTTTACTAATGGAGTTTTATAGACTGTAATAGATGGATGGAATAGTGCTGCGATGTCGTGAATTAGATCTATATATTCATACGTCAAGGAAAAACTGTACCTAAATAGATTTATTTTACCCATTCATGAGCATATTCCGCGCACGGACGAGTAAGCATAGTTACCTATATTTTATAAACTTGCCGAGTTATGGGTACTCATAAAACAAGAACGACTTCTTATCACCCGCAATCTGATGGAATGGTGGAACGATTTAATCAGACATTGGAGAGGTACCTAGCAAAAGTTGTAGACAATCGGCAACGAGATTGAGACAAGCACATACAACCGTTTTTGTTGTCATATCGAAGTTCTGTTCACGAAAGTACAACAGTGACACCAGCTTTCGCAAACTTTGGAAGAGAATTACGGCTGCCTGCAGACCTGATCACCGGGATACCACCTGATGCTCCACGCAGTATAACCGATTATGCAAATGACTTGCGGAAAAAAATGAATGACGTTTATGAGCACGTCAGACAATCGGGCCAGCAAATGTCTGAAAAGATGAAAACCCGGTATGACCGCAAAATGAACAACAAAGGGTTCGACGAAGGTTCACTTGTGTGGTTGCACAATCCAGTCCGCAGCAAAGGGAAATCTCCTAAGCTTCAAGCTAAATGGGACGGCCCGTACCGGATTGTAACCAGGATCAACGATGTGACCTACCGGATACAGAAAGGCGCAAGAGGGACTCCTAAGATCGTCCATGTGGATCGCTTGGCGCGTTATTATGGGACCGATAATACTCGGGACGAGCATGTCTTAGGAGGGGGCAGTGTTGCATGAATAAGTCAACTAGCGCCATCTAGTGTCAGGAACGAGAGCGAGGGGAGCATTGAGAAAATGACATCACAAATCACTCAACCGACAGCGCCTAGTCGAAACTCGAACGCTCGGTACCTTGCGCGTGTTTACTTGAACATTCTGGATATTTCTTTGCTAATTTAAATAAGTAGGCGCTGCAAGATGCGATCAGTAGTAGTGTTGATTTGGCGAAACAAGCGAAGCTTCGGAGCGGAATAAAGTGAATAAGTGTGTTTAATTATTAGTGTTTTTAACTTTAATTTGTGTAAAGTAAATTAAAGTGTTAATTTAGGTAATTTTATCGGCAATTTTTATTGTCACGAACCTCAAGCTCGTAACACTAAGAAGGAGTGCAGAAAGCTAAAATTTATTTAAAATATGTTTTACATGTATACATTACGAGATATTAAATTTAATAAAATAAAACATACATTGTTTCATAGAGTAAATCCTAATAATTATATGCATTGTTTACGTTTATATTGTCAATGTCTGTACTTTAAATATATTTTTTCTCTCATATGAATTTCTGGTGTACAATAAAGTATATTTCATTCATTCATTCATTCAATGTCAAACACATAAATGTCACTTGGACAAGTTATCTTGTTCTTCGTCTTCTTCTTTTATATTAAGGTTTCTTTTGATCGTAGACTGAGAAACCTATAGACTAGTGATTAGCGTAGCCTCGAGTGAAAAAGGATTTTATGACTTTAAAACATATTTAGATAAAAAAGTTAATTGTTCTAAGAACTGAACTGAACAGGATTCACCAATGTTAAGCTCACTAAACACTTTCTTTCTCACTTAAACCGACTTGTGAACTCATTAGATCGCTACGAACTGTCAAAAATGTTTAGCAAAGTGTAGTTTGCTAAACAAAAAAACCGGCACGGAGAAAGGGACAAACAATCACACAGCTCTGTCTCATTTCTATGCAAGACGTATGCATTAATCTATCTTTTTCGTGTCTATAGGTTTCTCTGTCCACGCTTTTGATAGAATTTTGCCAGGATTATGTCGTTTGTTGACGTTTATAGTTCATACCTCTAATGTGTCAATGTCAAAGTAGTATACCAAAGAGTATATAATCACTACTATTTGGGCAAAAAATAAAAAGCGGTTTATTTTATATTTTTTAAATGCTTGCTTAATATGAAATCTAACAATTTAATAAATTACGGAAGAATTTCGGCCACTAGGCGAACACTAATTCATGTTACTACCGAAGTGTTTGCGCAGTGGCAGATCTGTTATTCCGCTGAGGAATCGGTCCGAGCTGGTGCCACCCTCTCATCTATTTTTACATTGCCCAATGCCCACCTCGCACGCAAAACGGAGATTTTGGGCGTTACGACTTGTCAAGGTCACGTTACGCGCTTTCATCAAAGCCGGTATTTTATCGCGAGATTACGTGAAGGAACCCACAATAATATTAAGTACCTATTTTGAAAATTGATAAATTTAAATTAGTTTAATTATTTTTAATATTTATTTTTAGATATTACGCGATATTTTTATGGTATTCTCGTCGGATTAGGATATCAAATAAATTGATAAATTGTGATAAATATAAATGACATACTTATAAAATTTTTGGATACTTAAGGTGAAATATAACCTCAAATTGCTTAGCAAGATCCTCCGTTATGCCGAAAGTATTGCAGCATTAATTTTGAAATAAATATATGGTAAAGTTGAGGATTAATGTTAAGGACTATGTTAGACGAAAACACGATTCCGTAAAATTTTCTCGATAGAAAAAAAAATCCAAAATTACCTCCAAACTGAACAATAAACCGCTGTTATTCATAAAATACTTTAAATAAGATCATGAAACTTTGCATACTAACTGAACTAACTATATATTATTTAAATACCATTATTTTCACTGTAAAAAGAAATTACCTAAACTATCGGCGCGTAAGTTTGATTCGTGTCCTGTCGCCCCGTTAGTATTGCTCCGGCTTTTGAAAGGAGAAGTTGTGTCGCTTACGATCAGAATACACATTACGCAACAGGACGACGTAAAATTAAAATGGGAAATAACCGTTATAAAAATAAGAAGCGACTGGGTTGGCGTTAAGAAACAGGCATAAATATGATAAACCTAATGAAATAAGTATCTAACGACCTATCTACTTACAGTATTAGTGATTACAAACATGTCGGTACATAGCATACGACGCGCGGGGAAGTGGGGGCGAAATTAGAATTTGAGTTGACTTACTATATCCCCTTAAGTATATGCAATTATATTTTTTATCCTGTACAGAATATAGTAAGTTCGTACTGTAAATATAGTAGGTATGTAGAACGGTTTTATATTAACTTTACTTTAATTTAATTTAAGCATATTTTTATTTTATTTAATTAGAATTAAATTGATTTTTTACTCAGTACTGTCCACTTCCGGATGTCTGTATAAACTAAAATTTTGCTGACATTTTAAGAGCGAATGACAATGCAGTAATTTCATGACCATGATCTAGTATTAGAATAGAATAATTTAACGAGGTAGATTCATACTGCAGCTGTAGTATAGATGTAGCAGTAACGACCTGGCTCGATGGGGTAAGGACCACGCTCTCACAGGATTTTTAAAAAGCATTTCGAAAACCCCGACCTAACAGTTCGCAGAATCAGACATCTCGCACGTCGTCGGTCCTTTTACAAACGTAAAAGGTCGAGCGGCGGGCTGGCTTGGTTCGGGCCGTGTTGTCACGAATTGTCACATCGCACACAATACTCGAGTATTAGTTAATTTGTGAAACATCACGTGCGACGCACCGTTACTTACAATTAACGAGCTTACGGAGCGTTTACTGCGGTGGTTACACGCAGACAGTCATATTCCTACAAAGCACGCAATGTAACTGTAAACTGATAAGTTGTCTCATAAAGTTATTTATGATATTATTGTATGTAAGGCTTGCAACCCAACCCGGCTTACCTGGGTAGGATTTATTAATGTGGCGTTATTTGGGTTGAGGATATTCGTCAAATACCATTCTGCGATTCTCCATTTTTTTTTCTGGGTAAATAATAATCTAAATTGCTTCTGGCATTGCTCTCTGTTTGTCAATTTTTTCATTAAAAATGGGCTCACTTTTGACCTCCAACGTGTCCGGCGAGTTTACCCAAGTGAAGCCTATTTACACTCACTTTAGAGAAGTTAAGGTTTTACACACTCGGAAAAACAGATGCCGGCAAGGCATTCCACTGCTTGCAATCACCTCAGATCATATAAACAACAGGAGATATGGCAAGGAGGCGTGGCACTTGCGAACGCATCTGGCCGCAAAGCGGCCTGATGCCAGTTTCGGTAATTAGTCGAATGTCAACTTGTGACGTCTTCACTGCTCGTGATTTTTTACAAAATGCCGCGTTGTTCTGTGATTGTTTGCAAAAATAACATCTGTATTGTAAATTACATGAAAGATGGCATCTCATTTCACATGTAAGTACTAAAATATTAATGTTTTTCTTATTTAATTTATTAAAACATTACTTCGTGGTACTAGAAACACGATGAAAAACCAAATCAAATGTTTTCATTAGAACAAAAACCATTGCTTGCTTAGTACAAATCGACCTGTGAATCAGCTGGTCTAATAGCGCAATGGATCAGTGTTTTACTGATACTCTCACTCACACGATAGTTTCGTGAAGCAGCCGCTGCCGGCTTTTGTGAGTGAATGATAGCGACAGATGTTTTTGTGTGAATAAGTTTTGTACGGTGCATGGTAAATGCACGCTGCGTATGATGAGATAAGGTTTATAATTGGTTGTGTAGTATGTTCTGCTTTTATATATATCTATTGCTTTTACTGATGTGCATATGTAGTAGTTGGCGCGTGGTAGGGGCCAACTAGAGACACCGGGTTCCGATACATTTTCAACTACTGAGCATATCTCCTTATTTCTTATATCTATGACTTTAACCATTTCGAAAATTAGCACGATTGTCTAGTCAACCAAAAATTTTAAATTGACTTAATGGCATGCAAAATACCAACCCACCTCAATAAAAAGCAGTCATTTCGATATTTTATACAGATGCTTCAATTTTATTTATGTATAGATTTTGAGAAATTTATTAGTTCTGATGCAGGTGGCTTGAAAACTTGTTTAATGGCATTCCTTGGGAAAGCTTACCTATCTTAAACAGTGGACTGGTAAACGGTCTGGTATTGTCGTCTTCGAAGGAACCGAAATGTTAATGTTTAGTTTAATTCTACGTTAACGTCACAAAGGAAAATGGCGTACACTCAAATAAATTTTTGTTGAAATTTTTAATTGCGTCCAAAAATCAAAAATATGTAAAATATAGAGTATGAAATCCTGACCAATTTTTTCTTCAGACATGCTATTGTAGGAAGTCAAAATTTAAAGAAATTCCAATTAGAACAAAATACTCATGAGACTCGACTGTGTGATATGATATAAGACTTGCTTGCCTAAATTGGCGAATCGTAACAACTAATTTTTTTTTCTGACTTGTATAGGCCATAAGCTTGATAGATAAAACAAAGAAAATTATTTTATTGATATTTGTAAGGGTGACATAAGCAGACCCTTAATTATACATCAACAATTTTTTCGCCATCGTCCTTTTCTAATTGTACTCTTCCTTGTCCGTCCGTTACATTCTTGTTTTTCGTTCTCTGTGGAATCATAATAAATCGCGTCAGCCACTATGTCGTCGTCACTATGGAGGTTGGACAGCCCTAACGATCAGTAAAGTTAATATTTTACGCAAACTATATCACTTTAGCTTATTTTATATAAATATATTTTGTTCAGTACGGTTTGAGCCACAAACTCGAGGCTATAGCATAGTTCTTTACTACACGTTACGAAATCCAAACCAAAATTTGATTAACCCGAATTCTAACACCTATATAAACATTAAGCAGTGTACTTAACAGTTTAACTGCTTCAAACAGCGTTAAAGTGATTCGACAAGTTAACTATGGAATAATTAGGAAGAATCTTCATGTCTTTTATTACACAATTATATAAAAAAAGAAAATATACAAAGTTCGTCCTCCGCCAAGTTTAAAAACTATAAGTTGGAATTTATGAATGATAATAACATCTGCGAATGAGGTGCTCACTACCAAGCTATTTCTAATTTATTTTGCGTTGGTAATTGTGTAACTATGATTGTATACTGTTCTTTTTTAAAAGAAAATATCCCGCTTTGTTTCCTGCTGGATCTTCCTACAGAGGTATTTTCCGAACCGGTATTAAATTATGTTTTTTATAGAATAAGGGTGACAAACGAGCACACAGTTCACTTGATGGTAAGTGGATGCTGTGGCCCATAGACATCTACATTTATCCTCGATTAAGAATCAAAACGCAGATGCGTTGTCACCTCTGAGGACTAAGATGGAATTCCTCTTTTACGGTAAAAAAGGGTCTCCGAATCTCTAGACTCACCGTACGAAACAAAGCGGTATTAAGCTGTTATTTTACGCTGGTATTCTGTGAGATCTGGCATATGTGGACTATGAGAAAGCCTTTGATTCCGTCGAAATTTGGGCGGTGCTACAGTCCCTTCAGCGGTGCCAAGTCGACTGTCGGTATATCGAAGTGCTGAAGTGTTTGTACAGTAGGGCTACGATGGTTATCCGAGTACAGAACCAGAGTTCAAAACCTATCCAACTGCAGAGAGGTGTAAGACAGGGTGATGTTATATCCCCCGAAACTCTTCACCGCTGCGTTGTAAGACGTTTCGTACTGGACGATACGGTATTAACATCAATGGCGAGTACATCGCTCACCTTCGATTTGCCGACGATATAGTCCTTATGGCAGAATCGATGGAGGACCTTAGCACTATGCTCAATGACCTCAATGGTGTCTCCCAATGGATAGGTCTTAAGATGAACATGGAAAAAACAAAGATCATGTTTAATGTCCATGTCACACCTATGCCGGTAGTTGTTGGGAGCACTATGCTCGAAGTTGTTGACGAGTACGTTTACCTGGGACAAATAGTCCGACTAGGTAAGTCCAATTTCGACCGAGAGGTCAATCGACAGATTCAACTCGGCTGGGCAGCGTTCGGGAAATTACGACACATCTTCTCGTCAGGTATACCTCAATCTCTGAAAACTAAAGTGTATAACCAGTGCGTGTTGCCAGCGATGACTTACGGATCTGAGACGTGGTCCTTCACTGCTGGCCGTATGAGGACGCTCAAGGTCGCTCAGCGAGCTATGGAGAGGGCTATGCTCGGAGTTTCTCTGCGTGATAGACTCAGAAATGAGGATATCCGCAGTAAAACCAGAGTAACCGACATAGCCCAACGGATTAGTAAGCTGAAGTGGCAATGGGCCGGCCATATAGCTCGAAGAACCGATAACCGATGGGGAAGAAAGGTTCTCGAGTGGCAGCCTCGTACCGGTAGGCGTAGTGTAGGGCGACCCCCCACTAGATGACGTGACGACCTGGTAAGACATGCAGGAAGTCGATGGATGCAGGTGGCTCAGGACCGTGCTTTGTGGCATTACTTGGGGGAGGCCTATGTTCAGCAGTGGACTTGTGAAGGGCTGTAATGATGATGAATGATGATGATTCTGTGAGAGCGTGGTCCTTCCCATTCGTGCTACAACCATAATATAGCTGCAGCGTGACTCTACCACGTATTAATATAGGAATTACTTTTTAATAAGTATTACTTATAATCCATATTGAATAAAAAGTTTCTATTCTATTCTAATCACATCAACAGTTGCTTAGTCCACTCCTAGACCTAGGCAATACTTACCAAGCTGGACAAAATGGCGATACAGAGCTGATCGTTCCGTACTATTATGGCACATTTTCACCATCAGTCATTCGCTGGTATCTCATTCGTCAATATTTCTAAGCTAGATTACGCACAAGTTACAAGTAGCTTGGTATTTGGATGAAAAGTTTCACACAGCTATTATATATAAATAAAAAGGTGAAAGAGACAGCTTATATAATATATTCTTCTACCCATCCTCTAAATTTTTTTATATTTCTCAGACATGAAGATTTCCTCACGATGTTTTCATTCAACGCCGAGCTCGTATTAAATTAGCACTTATTAATAATTTCATCAGTGCTAACGCGGATCAAAGCCAGGTTGCTCGTGTATTTTAAAATTTACGAAGAGGGTTTAGTCTCTGATCTGCCCAGGCACTTAGATTATCTAATAACATCTGAATTGTGTAAAGTCCACTGCTAAGATATTTGCTATATTTATATTTATATGTATTTATGTATACGTGGTAGAGACACACTGCAGCTATATTATGGTTGTAGCACGATTGGGTCGGCTCGAGCGGTTAAGGACCACGCTTTCACAGAATACCAGCGTAAATTAGCAGCCTAATACTGCTGTGTTTCGTATGGTGAGTGTAGAGATCCGGAGACCTTTTTTTACTGGAAACGAGGCATTCCATCTTAGTCTTCAGGGGGGACAACGCATCTGCGTTTTGATTCTTAATTGTTGGTAAATGTAGACGCCTGTGGGCCACAGCACCCACTTACCATCAGGTGGACTGTGTGCTTGCTTGTCACCCTCGTTCTATAAAAAAAATTGGGTAGTGAATATTCTTACACAGCCACTACACGGCAATGTTCCTAATAATAACTCAAAATAATAAAAAAGCTATTTACATATGTCAAGTCAAAACTATTTATTGAATTTAGGCTTGTATAAAGCATGTATGTATTGAAATCTATACCGGTTCGGAAAAACAAGACCTACTCAAAGAAGAACCGGCAAGGAGCACTGGGGTCAGGTTTTACCATTTCATTAATAATAATTACAAGTAATAATATTAATTTCCAACGTCGATAAACATTTTCAAAATGTCAGTGTATATTATTGTATACGATTTTACTTCCACGTGTTTAATAGAATAATATTATTTTTTGTTTTTTACACATATTAGTAACTTAAATTCAAATAACGTCAAACATGTTGAAAATCCTTATGCTTTACACAAAAACAACAAAAATCTACACTATGCCATTGCAGGCACATAATGCCGACCGAGAAATCCTAATGTAACAATAAAATTGAAAAATATAAACAAAATAAATAAATAAAAAAACACCTTAACCTTTTTACACTTTTTAAATTAATATTAATTTTACACGAGCGATCCGCCCCGACTTTGCGCGGGTTGTTGCTCTTTGAATTTAAAGCATCCAGGGACCCGTTAAAACACACACAAAAATTTCATCAAAATCGGTGTAGTGGTTTATAAGGAATTCGGTGACAAACACACGTACAGAAGAATTACATATCGACGACGAAGTGGCAATTACTCCTAACTCAAAAAACACTACTTTACAGGAGACGAAAAAAACGTTTCACTTAATTTTACGTATACTTTTGGAATATTGTAAAGTTTTAATTTCGTTACAGGAAGATAAGAAATAAGACTGTATTGTTAAATATAGTGAAATATTACAGGTTTCTGAAATATTACTACATAGGAGGAATTGTTACAATTTTTTTTTAATTTTTTTCTTTTCTTGAGATAGCAGGTATTGCAACGAAAAAAAAAACTGTATTTTGATTGAATAATCACTATTTATTAATCACTTTTAGTGAAACATTGGTCGAATAAGCTTAGTATTTAAAATACTGGACGATATCACAAACATTGTATGTTCAAAAATCTACAGTGTTGTTACAATAATCTAAAATACAAGTAGGCACCAATTTTTAAAAAAGTAAAGACACATAACAAAAAGATAACTTGAAATCTGAGAACTACAAATAATAAATCAACGATTAACTAGACCTTATCACGATAAAAAATCAACTCAATTTGCAAGAAATATATTCGTGTCAGTAGATATGACTTGCTGTTGAATATACTTACAATGTTCTGATTACCTACCTAACTAAAACACAAGTAGAAGTATTCGCTTATAGAACTAATACCCAAATGTCTACAAAATTAGTAAAATATGACAAACGTCTAAGAACTTAACTAGGTACCTACTAAAATACAAATTAACATTTTGCATTAATAACAATCATAAACCTTTTAAAAAGATAAATTGTAATTAAAGAAACAGTCACCTACCACATCATGGCATAAAATAGTGCAATTATAATAAAACCCTGCATATTCGAAAGGCAAAGAGTTGTAAAAGGCATGACAATCGTTAGGAAGTACTGCCTTTAATTGCTGAAGATGATTGAATTTTGTAGCTTTTATTGGAATTCTATTCGAATACATTTGACGATGAATACATTTCGGAACTTATAATCTTGGGTCTCTGTGGAAGAGAAGTCCAATCTTCATCAAAGTTGAGCTTTACTTCATCTGTCATTGTGTTGTATTTTATGGCTCTTATGTCTACTACTTGTGGATCGCCAGCCCTACGCCCAGGTCTTATACTTTTGTAATACCAATTTTCAGTATCAGCGTAGTTTTTTACAAACTTGTAGTCAACTTGTATAACTTCATAAGGATTTATCCTGCGTGCTTCCTTTGTAATTGTACTGTAATCGCTTGGAAAGTGAATTTCCTCGATTTTTGAGTTTTCGTTCGATTGCCGCATGGACAGAATTGCACTCCATTTGCGTATGTACTGATTCTAGAAACTTTTGAGTTATAGTGATATTATTGTACTTTTTACTTAGAAACATCAGGGCATTTGACGATTTAATAGTATTACGATTTTGATACGTACACCCATCTGAATTAATTACGATAGGTAGGAGTTGGTGAACGCAATGTATTTAATATAATATAATCGACTAAAAATGACACAAATGTACTTGCAGTTAAGTCAGCCGATGTTTCATCAAACCAATAGCAAGTGCAATGTGTACTAATTAAATTGAACACTGTGAAGTTATGGACTGTTAATTTGGTTTTAAAGTATAACGCACTAGCGTTTAAAAAGGGACTACATAACCTTTACAGATTCCAAATCCATGCTCAGTAAAATAAATACCCCGTCAGCAGCTTTCTTTTTATCAATTTCCTTTTATTTTTTTATTATCTAGAAAGTTGTTTAACGTCAATAACTTTTGCGTATTATCGGATTTTGATGTAGGATTGCGGACTAAGGTTCTTAATTCTTGATGTGGTATCATACCAAAATCATTATCTTTTGTCCATGAACGTACAGTAAATGTTCCCAGCCAAAGCGTGTTAAGGAATATAGTTCTACACACTTGTACTTTATCTGATCCGTCACTATTGATAGGCAAAAAATATAATGCAGTTTCTGTACGCCTGTAATGAACATTGTTTGTTGTTTTTTGAGCAGTTTTTGAGCATTTCTCTAGAGACTAGATTTTGCGTTCCCAATTCATTTGCTTCCAAAAGAATCTGTGTATTTGTTTTCTACAGTCTTTACTTATTTTAGAACACTTTCTTAACTTACTTTTAACACAATAATCAGACTTGCATCGTTCTCCCATTATTCGAGCAGATCTTAAAGTATCCTGTAAAAAATTTCTATTTGCTGGTTTTGAATATCCTTAGTACTGCTCTTCTTGCATCCTACGTAATTTGGCTTTGTTTCTTTTCCACGTATTTGGCAAGGCCTTGTGGCGACGCTTCCTACCCTCGTTGATATCCTCAATATCTGTATCTGTATCAATGTCGGTTTCTGTGTCAGAATCATTACCACTAAGACTTGCTAAGTCATTATGAATGGTTATCCATAGTGAAGTGTTATCAAGATGAGAATAAACAGCTTCACAATTCTGATTCAACAGAGGAAATGACATCGTTTTTTTTAAGCTGCTGACGGGGTTCACGGTATCAAATTAGAAAGCGACCACGATTTGGTTAAACGGTTGCTGCAATGCCAGTTGTGTGATAGTTATTTTTGTATATTGATATTGTGTCATCATCAGCTAAATAGGAGCTCCGAACAGCTAGAGATTGTGGATGAAGGCAAGCATTAGTTAGTTCATCATAGCGATTTATTTGCGAGAAACGACCTAAATCATTATACATATTCAAGATCACCTAGTCCAACTAGGTGAGTTAGACTTAAGGTAAGGTTCAATATCAATTAAACCTAACCCTATTAAATATAATTGATTCTAGATAGATTTTCATACCATGCACAACTAACTTCAACCTGCTCGATGAGTCGCGCGAAAATTAACCGTCATTCAGTCGGCTACTAGATCACCATGAAACGGACGTGCCACAGCTTAGATAGGATAAATTGCCAGCAATTTTTTTTTATAATAATTAAGAAGGTATTGCCACACCTCAATATCTTGATCAATTTTGACTCTAAAGACCTGGTGTCTTCATGAGGACCTGAATTAGGTAATTTTAAGTATAACTATGAAATAAAAAAAAATTCGCAAAAATTGACATAGGAGTAATTGCCACTTCGTCATCGATATATAAAGACTAGCGATTAGCCTCGGCTTCGCATAGGTGATTTATGAACCTTGAATGTGATCTAAACTTTGAGGTTGGTCTTGGTTGAATACTAAAGAATCTAAACTATCCAAGAACCCACTCAAACAAATTCATCATAATCGGTTGAGCCATTTTCGAATTTTGCAAGACTACCGCACGGCAATTAATTTACGAGTAAGTACATATATTTCATATATCATGTAGATCAAATCTCAAATTTTCTTTGCAACTCGCAATAGGCGTAAATTGGAATAAATTCAAGGCAACTAGTTAACCCATAGTTATGTACATAAACATTGTCATGGTAATATTATCTATACAGTATTGTAACTCGGCCGTATATATTTAAAATAAATGCCTACAGCCGTGCGCTACGTAAACATGCGATAGGGCTGCCTGCCTCCAGCATTTATACATTTGCCTACTTTGTGTTTCCATTTAGTTTTATGATTGTAAATACACTTTTTTATATAAACAAATATAATAGGTACTTTGTGAATTGAATAGGAAATGTTCAATAAAAATGCGTGTCGTTTTTTGATTGGTAGATTTAATTAAAAAACCATGTTTATGTTTGAATAACAAATTGGTCTTATGAATTTGCGACCGCAAAATATTTGCGCCTCGGCTGAGACGTACGAAATATTTTATTATTACATTTTTAAGTATAAAAAATCCGCATTATAATATAAAGCTTAATTAAAAATTGTTTTGGGAAACATGGACAAGGTGGAGAAAAGGAATATCTTTTACTTGGATAAAGAGGTATCTATAACCGAGTAAAAGATATTTTACAATTTATATGTTTTGTTTTAAATGAAGTTAGGATTCATTATTTCTTTAATTCTATTCTATTATTTATTTCCTCCATTTTTATATATTCCACAAAATCATCACTGCGGCACAGTCACGGCTGTCTGCATGCCGAGCGCATGCCGAGATCGAGGCGCGTAGGCATAGCTCTCACTTCGTCCGTTTGTATGAAGTTGGAATACTGTATAGATAAAATTACCGTGACATTGTACAAACAGACGGTATGAATTAACGATTTAGTTCCGCTTACGAAACACAAAAAGCAAGTAAGAGATGATCTCGTCTGTTTGTCGCAAGTTCATGTCCGTACACGTGAGGCTAATATTGTGTAAACAGCACCATTGCTAAACCAGCGTAGACAAAAATGTCCTCTGCAATACACACACACGTCCAGTAATAGCTGACAATCTGCGTGTAAATTCCCTCGATATAAACAACACGATTTGATCTTGAACTCAGATGATACTATTGAGATTACCAGGTCATAGTTATGGAATTATTGTTTTATCACCGATTCTCTTTTTTTAAATAATATGGGTGACAAACGAGCACACAGTCCACCTGATAGCCTGTGGCCCACAGACATCTACATTTATCCTCAATTATGAATTAATATGAAGAGGCCTTGTCAACAGGACTAAGATAGAATGCCACAGTCACTACACGCAACACAGCTTTACGCTGGTATACTCGTCATGGTCGTATAACCGTTGTAGACCCATTCATGCTACAACCATTAATAGCATGGCTCTACCACGTATAACATCTATATTACGTTTTGTACGTCTGCAAAATTTCTAAATATTTATCACACAAATCACAGGTTTAGTTAGTAAGTGAAAACTGAATTTAAAAAATTACATAACACTCATAAAGTTTTAAAGGTTATAAAAGCGTGTTAAAAAAGTTATGGGCTATAAACGTCTCACTGCTCATCACAGGTATTTTATATCTGAAAAAGTTTGAATGAGTGGACTACATTTGTTCCCGAAAATGTCTATATAATATTTTTCTTTATGGCATGTAGTAATTAGCTTTCCAAATTGCAATTAATTATAAAAAACCGTCCTGTTTATGTACTCTCGTGCAGTGTGAAATTTAAGACGTCCAACCCCTAAGTTATCACGGCTCCACAACAACACTTTATTAATCTCAATGTCAGTACACTCGAGATGCAAGTTATTATAACAAAAAAGTGGATCGCTTGTCATAAAATTTACAGTAATTGCAATCGATTTCGGGTTGGTGCAGGTGCAACGTGATACAAAAATATCGAGTATTGAGAAATAAACTTTATTTAAATTAATTTATTAATTTTAAGACCGTCAACATAAACTGAAGGTGTTGTTTTTTTTAAAGGCGGTTTTCTCATCACAAATTTAACAGTATACAATCGATTTTAATTTGGTGCCCGGTGCAAAATGATGCAAAAATGTTTGAGAAATATACTTTATTTAACAAATAAATATTAACACTGTGAACATGACCTGTATGCAGGGTTTTTCCGCTTTGCAACATTTTGATTTCAAAATTGAGACTGCGTAGTGATGAAATTGGAAAAGGAAATATTATGTTTTTAGCACGAATGGTTCAGCTTGTCCGGGGAAGGACCATGCTCTCACAGAATACCAGCGTAAAATAGCAGACTAATACTGCTGTGTTTCGTATGGTGAGTTTAGAGATACGGAGACCCTTTTTTTACTGAAAACGAGGATTCCATTTTAGTCCTCAGTGGTGTCAACGTATCTGTATCCATAGACATCCACATTTATCCTCGATTGAGAATTATCCTCAATTGATTCTCTATCGAAGATAAATGTAGATGTCTATGGGCCACAGCATCCACTTATCATCAGGTGGACTGTGTGCTCGTTTGCCACCCTTGTTCTATTAAAAAACATATCAAAATTATCCGGGGGTCTTAATTAATTGGACGAGCTGGTTCTCCTTTGTCAATTAGGCTACTGCGACAGTAGCTTAATGGCAGGGCGCAGACCGCGAACTCAAAAAGGTCGTGGGTTCGAATCCACTATTCGACTACTGTTGTGAACCACTCCTAACACAAGCATTTTCAGCTTACCAGGAGTCGTTAAAGGGAGTATTAGTAACGTTAATTAATAGGATTACTAATATTTAAAAAAAACTAATTACAGTACTTTGGTCGAAGTATGTGATGAGTCGGCTTGCATAATAAGTGGCTTACACGTTATAGTTTAAATACGCACTGACTCGATGAAGTTGTGCTGTAATTATCGATTTGAATCTTAGAATATTTTACTTGTGTAACTATTATATTGCATATAGTGTAATGAATTTAAAATAATTTCCTTGATTATGGCTTTGCTTTTCCAATTGCAAGAAAGGATAACAAACAAGCAGACGGTCCACCTGATGGTGACTGGATTTTAAGACTTATAGGCTCCTACATCTATTGACATCCCTGTGGTCTACCGGTGGAATTCCTTTATTCTAGTAAAAAGGATCTAGTTCTCTTACCGTCCCACTCCCACACAGCAGCAATATCAATGTTGCTATTTATACTCATATTCTGTATAAGTATATCCTCCATATTCCTCTATATTTTGGAAGTAACCAAACATGAGAACTTCGCTCTCACGCTCTCTGTTTCGTATGATGAGTGTGGAACATTTTTACCGGAAACCATTTTTGTTGGAAATGAGATATTCCATCTTAGTCCTCAAGGATGGCAACGCATCTGCATTTTGATTCTTAATCGAGGATTGATGTAGATATCCATGGGCCACAGCATCCACTTACCATCAGGTGTACTGTATGCTTCTTTATAACCCTTATTTTGTAAAAAAGGACGATATCTACAAACACCACATTATATGACGGTGTACATGCGTTATTTGTGGAAATTAGTTTACTCTGCTGCTACTGCTTTGTGCATATATCTGCGAAGGGAGAGGTGGGCGAGCTATAGTAATATATCATACAGTTTTATTAAAAACTTCATTCCCTATTTTACAACCTTAGAGGTGATCATTTTTCTCCAAATTTATATGAATCCACTCCTGAAGAATAACCTTTTAAATAAATAAAAATCATTAAACGTAATATACATCCAAAAAAGAACATACAGACAAATTCAGAACCTCTTCCATCTTGAGGTGGGCTAAAAATAAACAATCGTACAAAATGCGTGTAGCTCGATAGAACAATCGCAGTTTTCGTGACTTATACGGCGGACAAAGGTGATCCATTACTGAATTAGTACAAGCGAATATTCGCGCCCTTCACGGAGTCGTTCAACCTTCACATTGTTTAATCGTTCTCATGACGGACGTCATACAGCCGGTGCTATACTTTTGCGTGCCCAATCTTGATGCACGTGTAGCTTGTGCTCACGTTACTCTAGTGTCGATATCATCGCTAAGAGGCAGATGCTTACATCATTATTTCAAGTACGCTGGTAATGTAAATCGTTACTAGAATTATCTGGAGCCAGCACTAAAATGTCCACAGATTGTTTGCGTGTAATTTCTATTCGATGGTAGGATTTTTCTGTTTAGGAGTCCGTTTAAATAGACACTACCTTCTTATGTACTATGTATGTAGGTTTGTATGTATGTAGGTTTCATACTAGTATGGTCGTCAAAATGAGCACACTTCTTTTTCCGTGTTCGGTTTCTGGGCTTCTAACTGTGTCGTCCCAGGACAGAGGTGTTTTTGCGAACCAGTGGTAAATAAAAAAGTGACTTTCAATAAGTATTGTGTACAATCAATGAATAAAAAAGTTTCTGTTTCTGTTACACATTTAATATCTTCATTTCTGGTTTTTGTGAATTAACTTAACGAACACACAGTCCAACTCATGTCTGGTTTCTTGTGCCCCTAAACATCTACATCTGCTCTCGATTAAGAATTAAATTTACTCCCGCCACTCACCATACCTAACACAGCAGCAATATGCTGCTCTTTTACATTGGTTTTTTATAAGGACGTAGTACTTCCCCGGTCGAGCCAACTTATTCACACTGGAACTGTAATAATGTTATAACATGGCTCTGGCATGTAAAAATAAAAACAAGTGACAAATTAACTTT
This sequence comes from Parnassius apollo, assembly GCA_907164705.1. Taxonomy (NCBI): domain Eukaryota; kingdom Metazoa; phylum Arthropoda; class Insecta; order Lepidoptera; family Papilionidae; genus Parnassius; species Parnassius apollo. The sequence continues at coordinate 3,146,752 of CAJQZP010000233.1, read as the reverse complement.
TATTAAAAAGTAAAATTTTACTGTTTTAGTTACATTTTGTGATCGGAGCTTTAATTTCTCTTTGCAGTAGGTATTTCTTAGCACCTATTTGACAGAATGTGAAATAATTATATTATTTTACTGACGATTCGATTTTATATTTTTACCCTTTTGAATAGACCAAGAATAGTTACGTAAAAAAAACTTCATCTCATTTTGCTACCTATATTTTGGTAACATCCTTGACGTATAACTAATTTAATAGTAAAGACTTTTCAAAATCAGTTCACAATTGAAGAAGAAATCGCGAAACATATACAAAAAAAAAACATATATTCCAATTGAGAACCTCTTCTGTTTTGTAAAGTCTGCTAAATATGGAAATAAGTAAGCCATTAAAATATCGATATTTTAGTTTTAGAAACTTGTTCAATGTAATAAATAATAAAATTTATAGCAAATCAAAACCTACCACGGCTAATAATATGTTATTTTGTTAAATTTATTTGTTTGTATGAGAGTAAGAGATGTCAGGTCTAGAGAATAGTTATGTACCCATAAAATTGTAATTTTGTTGTACCTAAATACATATTAATTTTTATTCCTTAAAAACATGCGTAATAGTTACTGTAACAAACTAGTTTTACAATAATTGTTTAGCATGTTATAAAATACGACCGGATAGATGTATGTGCCGTTAAACCATTATCTGGCTGAAATAAATATTAGTGTTACCTTATTAACAACTTTTTCGATACATAACGAACTTTATTAATAGTCAGAAGGGAAGTAATAACCGTACGGTGGCGACGTATAATCCAACATCCTGTCCCCCTATGTATCCCGTGAGTGTCGGCTATGCGATGGCAGAAGGATCTCTTTGACGATATAATAACACATCTTTTTTACGCTTGGCGTAAAATATCTAAACTGCCGACAAAAAGCGACGTCAAAAGTGTGAGACGTCTAGTACCGGTAGATTACGTCTTACGTCGTGCTTTTTAAGTGATAGAGCCATGCGACAGCTGTAATAGTTACATCTCACAGAACAATATTATAAAGTTACAGCCTATATATAGAAGTAGTAGCTTAATGCTGCTGTATTTCGTGTGGTGAGTGTAGTGAACTGGAGACCCTTTTACTGGAAACGAGGCATTCAATGAGAGCCCCCAGGGGTGACAATTCCTGTATCTTTATTTTTAATCATATAGAGATGGAGATGTCTATGGACCACAGCAACTAGGGTGAAAATCAAATCGATTAAGGCAAATCTATGTTACAAAGGGAAGGCTCTTGCCCAGTCATGGACTCATGGACATCTCAATAAACAATCTTTGCGTGGTTTAATTTGTAACTTCGGCGTCTAGATCTATTAATGTGCGTTATTTGGACTTAATAGTCTTATTTTTAATTATCCAATTTTTTCAATAAAATATAGCCTAGATCACTCCTGAAATTGCTGTCTATCTATTCGTGAAGTTTCGTAGCGAACAGTTCAGCGATTTCGAAGATCAGCCCGGACAGACAGACAGACAAAATTTTAATTCATAGTTATTTACCTTAATAGCATTTTTTATAGAACAAGGGTGACAAACGAGCACACAGTCCACCTGATGGTAAGTGGATGCTGTGGCCCATAAACGTCTACATTTATCCTCGATTAAGAATCAAAACGCAGACGTGTTGTCATCCCTGAGGACTAAGATGGAATACCTTGTTTCTAGTAAAAAAGGGTCTCCGGATCTCTACACTCGCCATACGAAACACAGCGGTAAGCTGCTATTTTACGCTAGTATTCTATGCGAGCGTGGTCCTTTCCCGGTCGAGCATTCCTCATTCCTTTCCCATTCGTGCTACAACCATAATATAGCTGCCGCGTGGCTCTACAACGTACAAAATAACCTCCTGTGTTTTATAGAAGCTAATGTTTTTCTATATTATAGATGGACACTACAAATTTATTTAAATTTATAGGTATAGATGTACAGATTGAAAAAACGTAGAATTATTTCAAATAAAGCAAAAAAATCATAAAGTTCCAAGTTGCATAAGCGTGTAATTTCCTACGCTTTACGTTTGATGGTGTTAATTGCATTTCTTCAAACCGAGAACCATTAAAAGCGTTGCCCAAGCATGTGATTCGGAAGAAAAACATATTTAGAAAATACACGTAAGGTTGAATTGCGTAAATCGGATACTCACGATCACAATTTATAAATAAATATAATAAAATTATTTTTGTTCAATACATATTACTTGCACTAAAGTATTAGTGCAAGTATGTAATTTAAGCTATACTACTGGTTCGGAGAAAACCTCTGTCCTGGGATGAACCAGCAAGAAACCCAGCGATTTTTTTAAATAAAAATATTAGAATTGCTATCAACATCACTAATATTTCCTTTAACTACCCCTGGTAAGCTTAAAACGCTTGTGTTAGCTTGTGCATTCGAAGCCACGACCTTTTGAGTTCGCGGTTCGCACCCTGCCATTAGGCTACTGTCGCTTTCAAACTGGGACTTTTTAAACACTTATTTACAATATAATATTTTATACAATTAGAATCCCACCTCCGTAATTACTAGTAGATAATATAATATTAATAAAGGTCGAATCGTAGTGATAGATGGTTTACAGTATGTATCTTCTTGTCACTATAGGGTTCTTCGATCTTCCTCTAACAAGGTTTTTTATTCTTACTGTGAAGGACCTACCAAAGAACACCGAGTTCTATGGTAGCTCCTTCACTGATCAGGGTGCAGTTCTTTGGAATTCCTTGCCTGATGATATCAGAAAAATACCTAACTATACAGAATAAATATACGGACATAAATTTATTTACTTACAATATTATAATATTATATTCAACACTCTATGGGTTGAAATGAATCGTAGTTTTGGGGGCGTGGCTGATCCCTTTGTCGGTGAAACTCACGGACGACTGAGGTAGTGTCAAAATCAAAGCGATGCAATAGCTTCATAATACGCAAATAATTAAATAGCTCAGATGCGTAGATAAGAAAATTACTTACGTATTATTTTAAGAACCGTCTAGCTGTTCCGCGCGAATTCGCCCGCGTGTAATTTAAGGTTGTAGTATTTTTGAGAGGAACCCTAATACGTTTTCTAAAATAAAAGTAGCCTAAGTTACATCTTAGTAGCGAAATTATATCTTAAATCAGCTATCTACTAGTGAAAGTCCCGGTAAAATCAGTGCAGCTGTTTCGGAGATTAGCCGGAACAAACAGACAGGCAGACGTATAGACGGCCAAAAATTTTAAAAATTGTGTTTTTGTTATAAGTATACGTTGGGTACTGTTATTTTGATATTACAAACAGAAACGTCAATGTTATTTATTTGTATAGATGTATAGATAACAAAGTTACATACCTATTAATTTAAATTGGGGAAAATTTCCTTAATGTAATGCTTGTGTCGTAATTAACTATTCACGTCGCTCTAATTAGCTGTTAACTTCTTAATTACCATCGACATTATGTCTTCTCGCATTGTTTCTTTTATAAAGTGTAAGGCTTATTAACTTTCATTACGTGTGAGAGATTTATTTCAAGATTCATTGCAAAATTTCTCATCTACACGTAACATCTCGCTACTTAAGGCCAGGTAGGGTAAATTACTTATTTTAGACATAGATTTTGACGCTCGAAAAATTATACTTCTTGAAGTAGTATAAGCTCTGAAAAAAATATGCGCATACATAAAATACTCATTCAACTTCTAAATCGAAAGGAGTTTTAAAATACTTTTATAATTTGATTGTAGGGAAATAACTCTGATGTTCGAATTCTCGTTGTTTTAAGCTACAATCATATAATATTTTTCGATAATATATAAGGCATGTTATTGAATTAGATTCTTCAATGACTACATTTTTATTTAAAAAAGGCAAATTGAATGAGAACCGCTTAATTCGTACTTCATATTCATACAGCATACACTATACTCTCACAGAATACCAGCGTAAAATAGCAACTTAATCCTGATGTATTTTGTATGGTGAGTGTAGAGAACCGGAGACACTTTCTTTTAGAAAGGAAGCATTAAATCCTAGTCCTCAGGGATAACAACGTGCATTTAGATTCTTAATCGAAAATATATTTAGATGTGTTGCACAGCATCCACTTACCATCAGGCGGACTGTGTGCTCGTTTGTCACCGTTATTATATAAAAAAGCATACAGGGAAGAAGAGTGGAAATCCCTGCCTTAAATGCTTAATTTCTTTTGAAACCATCCGAATATATTTCTAAATATTATACGCGCGAGATTTATCAAGGCATCGCCGCATTCACACGCTCTGAATCCGTTGTTTTCAAATATACGGTTTACAACAAAGGAGACGTTCCGACCGGTGGCTTTTATTCGCGTCAGCACAATCATTTGGCTCCGCATTTAGGTCTACTAATGCATCACGAAGAATAGGTCAGTAATGCTTTTGTGAGCAGACGTCTCTAATTTCCATTGCCATTTAGTGTTCAAAACGATTCGCTGTTCGGTGAATTCAATTTACAAATATTATCGGGTGGCATCTGTCTATTTTTAACTGTAGTACGTATTTACAAGTGTGTGCCTACACCAAGCGAAGGGTTGTTTAAGTAACTAGACTTGGTGCTAGAAGCATTTGTTATTAACCGAAAGGTGTTGCTGTGGTCGAGTCGAAAATAAAAGTACCTAATTTAATTTAATTTAATCTACTACAGATATGTTATAGTACTGAATACTTTGAAGTAACACTAATACCCCTCAAGAAAATTTCTAAAAGGTTAGATTTAGTTGTAGATGTCTCGACCCCTCCCTCTTCAACGTTCAATAACATTTTTACAGCATAAACGCAATCATTGGAACACTCGCTCGTCGTAACTAAGTTGTGAATCGCATAATATGACCTAATTTTTCAATTTTTAAGTTTTGTTTTGGCACAAAAATTTATTGCCGGAATATCAATCCAGGGTCTGTCCAGGATCTCTAAGCCCCTGAAAATGATATAAGGGATTTCTTAGCGTTAACTAGATAAATAATTGTTACTCTATTATTTCATGTTAAATAGATATTATACGATCAATTTATTTAATTTAATGGTAAACATTAGTTTTAAAATGACATATAATTTTGTTAACGTTTGTTCCAGCGCAATCAAACAAACGCAAACGGTCGGGGCAGGAGATTCACGTTCCAGTCGACAGTGCGCCAGTTGGAGAGGCGGAGGCTCGCCGAGAAGCTGTCCAGGGAGGCCGATCTGAAGGAGCAACAGCGAAAAACCGAACTGGAGGCCATGCGAAGGTGCTTTCCTAAATATATTGTTTAATTGCACATGGAAGTAGCGCGCGTTGCTCTCAAAATGACAGTAACTGTTGTTAAAACAGTGATAATCTGTCCTAGCTAGAGTAGGACACCATTTTTTACTACGGCACGGAATTGTTGCTCTTCTCTTACCTCTTTATATAGACATAGGTACAATATCTATTTATCAGATACCGAAAATATAAAGAAATAATGTTTTATGTGTAAAATACCTATATAACACATCTACTTCGACTCTTCATTGTAGGAAATACTCGTTTCAGAGTACCGAAGATATTTAAACCAATTACATTTACAATTTTAGCTATAACTCTAATCTAAACAAAACAAATCCGTCAAAAATCTCGTATCACTGTGAACGTTGACAATAGTACTGGCTGGATAATACTTTTTTTTTCAGAGATACATTTTACCAATGCCAGTGCCTACACCACATACGTTACACTTCGGAAATAGCCAATCGGATTGGTTATAATATCTGGAGCGAGCGTGAGTGTGACTGCGAGGACTTCTTAGACATGAGGATTGGCTCAAGCCTCTTATTAAGAAATCTTTACGTACCGTAACCGTAATATGTAAATAGTGTAACGTTACTTTTTATTATGTTAATATTGGGGGAACAGCGCGTACGCAGTTCCCACTACCAAAAATTACGCGTCCGAGTTATCCACATTAGGGATAATCGCAGGGGTCAACCTAACCGCAGTGCAATGGAAAGGCCTCGCCCTGGGGGAACCGCCTTCCTGATCACGGTATCCCCTACGCCAGGTAAGTATGACTTGAGAAGCTCGCTCAGCTGTAGTCATTCATTTACAGAAAATCTCAACACCGCGAGCCACTATTTTATTACTGCCCTCTATCGGCATTTTATTGAACCACATTCACAGTACGTAAATGTCGTAATGTAACGTAATACGTAATAATAGATGGCGACTGCGTATATGTTAGTATGTAATACTTATATTATAATAATAATATTTCTTTTAGATCCGTGATATATCTACATTAGAAATATATATAACATATTCTTACTACTTTATATGTATTATGCATAAGATATATTAATAAGTAGGTATTATGACAACAGAATGTGTCACAATATTTTTGTTGTCAATGCACAGAATTCTCGAGATAAACATAATGTAACGACATTAATTATAGCCCTTTATCAACTATATTAATTTAATTCCTAATAGGTAGCCTAATAGCAAAATAACGTGGCAAAAATTTTTTTCTTGCTGACTGTCGGCATTTTGCTGAAACTTATTCGTTAAATAGAAGAACGTGACATAATTATTATTTTTTATTTTAAACATAGATGGCGCTTATTAAAAAATTCCCTTTTTATAAGATATTAGCGAAAGCTATTTAACTTATAATTAACATTAATCACTTCTGTTAAGCTTAAAACGCTTGTTGTCACGACAGTAATAGAACGTCGGATTGACTTTTACATTATAGTCATTTCTTAGTCAGGTTACTAGGGTTGCCAGATGGTCGGGATTCGTCTGGAATGGATTCTCCCGATATTTTATGATCTCCAGCATGAAGGTTAGAGCTCCAGATTCAAAATCTTCAGACAAACAGCCGGTCTTTACATCACAGCTCTTTTTAATTTAATAAAAGCTGAATTTCTAATAGACTTTAAAGTAAATTGTTTGAATTTTTGGTTCCAAATTGGTGGACTCAGTAAAATCCAATACCAAATACATGTGGCAACCTAAAAATTAAGTGCTCTTTAATTAATTATGTGTGTTAATAAGTATTTTTGTAGCCTATTCATTTAAAAAATAAACTTTTCATTTTACATCTTTATTTATATCTAATACCTATTTGTTTCTTCCAAGAACAAACCTAAAATCATAAATATACTTATTTGTGGGCTGGGCAGGCACCAAGCAGTACAGGCTGGGGTGGGGGGCGCACGTTCTTAGTTAGCCTAGGGCGGTCGGAATTCTTAATCAGGCACTGGACGTGCCGAAACCGAGTTTAAGTTTTCTTTCTCACACAACTTCCTTGTGCAGAACGGAGGCCTATAAATATACATACACCTTCAATTCCCCCGGAGTTGCAGTTGTTCATGGGCCTCGTTTGGCTCTCATGAAACATTACTAACGGCGTACTATGCATACATTTATTCTGCACTCGATTATGGTCTTTTGCTTTGGGGTAACAGTACAGATGCTATTAAAGCCTTTACAGCCCAAAAGAAATGTATTCGAGCTATGAATGGTTTGGCACCAGATTCATCGTGTAAACCGTATTTCAAAAAATTACACATTTTGACGCTGCCATGTATGTACATACTAAATTTGGTATGTTTTGTTAAAAATAATATACTTTTATTCACAAAGCTAAGAAATACTGCACAGAGAAACTTGAGGCATACTGAAAGATTGACACATAGTGTAATGCCAAGCATTAGCCTCTATAGGAAAAATTGTTCAGCTTTGTGTATAAAAATTTTCAATGCACTGCCTATAGAGTTTCAATCACTCCCAAAGGTACGTTTTCGCAGGGTTGTCAAACAATGGTTAGAGGAGCAATGCTTCTACTCTGTTGAAGAATATTTAAATTTTTTGATTAGGATTAGGGATCGATATTGAAATGAATTATGTAACTACTATCATATTATTTTAATTAAATTAAATGTAATACAATTATTATAATGATTTTGAAAACATGTTATTAATTTATTAGTTGTGAAAATGTAATTAATGTTTTAGATAAATTTTTGTATGTCAACATTATGACAAAACATGCTGGACTTAAATAATTTACCAACCTGTAATGTACCATGTTTTCTGCAAATAAATTATGATTATGATTATGATTATCTCTCAAATAATAATATTAGACTTTAGAAAAACCTACACAACACGCATTGATCTTTGGGTGATTATTTTATTTCATCCAGGTAATGGTGATCAGGATACTAGGATAAAGTTATTGAATTACTGTATTGACATAGGTGCCTGATACGAGTGCAAATTTCAAGTCAATCAACCGTCTACAAGTTGGTGAAAATTACATTAAAAGATTCCGTTATATAGACACACGCTAAGAAAAGCGTGTTAAAAAGTAGGTAGTCTTTTTTTCTCTGAAACAGCTACGCTATTGAAGCTCTTTATTAAGCTGTTATCAGGAAGATGCAACAGCTCATCTCCTACTTCATTTCCCTCTGTCGCCTCTTACGACACCCACGGGGTGTTAATGGGTAGTGATAAGTTTAGAGAATATGAAATATAATATCTTAATTTTTTGTCAAACCGTGACCAAAGTTATAGTTTATAATAAACACACGAAATTTGCATACATACATAAATAAACTCTTAGACCTGTCACACACAGGTGTAGACAGAGACTACAGATTTCCATTTGGCACGATCCTGCTGACTCCCCCATACATGCTCGCATACACACAATTTATAATAGGTAGGCTTGAAGGCTGGGATTGTTTTAAGTGACTGTATCATTATATAATCATCACTTTCTTCATAATCGTCATCAACATGGTCGAAATGTAAGGAACGATTCACATTAAATCGTAGTCTTGAAGATCAATTTCCCAAAAACCGACTTTTCTGTTTCTTTCTTCGATCAATGGTTTCTTTCCTTTTCTTTGTGCTTTATGTTACATTTTGTTTTATTTTTCTCGTACGATCTCTTTTCATTTCAAAATAATCATTATTGCCAATATTTTATTTCTTTTGGGCGCCAAAGCACAGGATGAAATAAATATTAGTACTATGTAATTAATACTTATTTGATTCTTGCCGACGTTTTAATAACCTACATAATTATTAATAATTAGATAAATCACATACGCAAGCTAAATTAAACTTTATTGCTGCAAGGCTTTGCCTCCTTTCCCCTTCCTACATCGTGGGCGATATTCCGTTGTAGAGTAAAGTCCGCCACACACTACATACGAAATTCCGTTTCGGAATTCCTAAACGAACGGGTCATTAATTTTATTTCCGTATGTATATGGCCGGCCTAAGTACAGTACTTACAGTTATTAGTTACCATTTGACTATTTTGAGTAACTTAAATGCATATTCAACAATTGCAGAGTCGAGGAAGAGTTCCAGCGCAAGCGGGCGCGTGAGAAAGCTAACATAAGGCAGCAACTGCGGCTTGTCAGTAGCGGTGCCTCCAGCCTACCCACCACTGCTAACAATACTAAGGTAATGCGACACCAATGTTGTTTCATGGCACACACAGCCTGTCCGATGGGGGGTAACCACCGTGGCCCATGTACAAGGGGTGATCAAAATTAATAATAACGAGTGTATATATACGGCCCCGCGGCGCAGTTGTTACAGTTGCAGCGCTGAGGGCCTCGGGTTCAAATCCCACACGGAACAAATATTTCTATGGCTTACAAATAATTGCACCGGATCTGGATGTTTCTTCTTATGATGTTTCCCTCCTATCTATTTATGTATGTAGACTGTCTCCACTATACAGTAGAAAAACCCCGTGTAAGGGGTAACGTAAATTAAAAAAAAAGTGAGCATTATGACGGTTCCTCTTCATAAGCCCGTTAGGATACGTTGTTTGATCTTTTCCATTGTAAAGCCGACGCTTGGTAGACAGAATGTAGGACTTCTGTTCTGTCTAGGAGTCTCTGGATAGATATCCTGCACAGCTGGGCTCCGATCTGCAGGTTATAGGAAGTCAGTATAATTACAGCCTGCGAGGCAGGCCATCTTAGTCCCCAAAGATGACAACACAGCTGAGATTTCTTTGTTTGAAGTTGTCGGCAGATGTCCACGAGGTGCCTCTGCCAGGTGGCCTCCTGTTCCCTCATTTTAGTTTTTTATTTTTGAAATAAGTTGCGCACATTTGTCCCTGATACTCGTCGTCTCTCATAAAACACTTATATTACGTGAGGGTAATATGGTTAATATCGTCACTTTCTTATAACTCAAAAACTACAGCTTGTTTGCATAGAAGACTTTGTGATACGATAGCTCTTCATCGGTCAATCTAATAATAAAAGGTCAAAAGGGCGCTGCGTTCTCGACACCATTTTAAAAGTTGACATTATAGTAAATATTTTTGTCGATTTTAGTATGGTGTAGTGTAGTTAATTTCTTAAGTAGATTGCTATTTTTTTAATATATTAGTCATAGTATACGACAGTTTTGGTTTTATAGGACGGCAAAGCTTAAGGTGACCATGTTACCCTCACGTTCCTTATTATGTTTAGCGTCAACGAGATTTTATACTCCTTCTATATAATTATTTAGTTTTTGTTGAATTGTTGGAAACGGAATACAAAGTTACAAATTCCTTTAAATTTCCATTTGATTCAGAAATTATTATTTATAATTTTATATATATTTTATTAATATTATTATTTATATTATTTTTAAGAATTCTCTACCACACAACTCATGGAGTGGCGAAAATTTGACGTACGTTGATGTTTCGGAAAGTCTTTTTATAGAATATAATTACGGCAAGACAAAGTTCACAGTAAGAGGATGTTTGATTATCCCCGATTGATCGGGTTCTAGATGAATGTGAGGGTGGTCGACGGGAACTTGAGAAGTATAGGTATTGCGTAGCGCCCGCAACGATTAAGACCGCTTAGAAATTGTCAGAATCTTAAAATATTTTTTATAAAATTATTGATTTAAGTAATCAAAATAATGAGCAAGTAAATTATGAATATTGATGTTATGAATATATTTGAGTGATTCCCAAGCATATAGATCAAATGATTTCGTTGTAATTTCAAGTATAGTGATTTTTTAGAGGTGTTTTCGCAAATAATTATGATCGAGTCAAAATTATACAATCGTGTTTTTGAGCAATCAAATTCAAGATAAAGACATGAATTTACCTATATCAAAATCCCACTTTCGTTAGTGGTGTCATAGTCCTATACTATTCGATATAAGGAGGTGCATTTTTTCACGGTGTCGCCTTAAGCTGCTATTTTACGTTGGTAGGTACTCTGTGAGAGCGTGGTCCGTCACCAGTCGAGCCGCTTCATTCATGCTACAATCATAAGGTATGTTCCGAAATACACCCAGTACACTGGCAAATGCAAATGACGGCATCAATTGACACTATATTGTACTGGCGTGCCGCCGCCATATTGCGTCGGATATCCGGCCACAATAAAACAATTTTTAATTGTGTGTGCGCTGAATAAAGTATGCCAGAATTTGTTTTTATTTATTCAAATACAAAAAATTATAAAATAATTGCTGGTATCTCCATTAAGAATCGCCAACACTTTTCCAATATGGCGTAAATGTATGACGTCATATACCGTCTTATGTTTTGGAACGAATCACCAGTATAGCGTCGATTCATGACGTCATTTGCATTGGACAGTACACTGGGTTGTATTTCGTAACATACCCATAATAAAGCTGCAATGTGACTTTACAACGTATATAAAAATGACGATTGAAGTACTAAACGTGGCGCACTTAATACAGACTATTGTATGTCCTGTACAGGCGAGGGACGAACCGGACGGCTCGTGCCGGGCGTCTCCGGGAGCACGAGATACTCGCACTCGGCACAGCAACACCTCCTCAGAAACAAGCGCACGCAGTAAAAGCACTACGCCGGTAAGTACAAATAGTAATATTGATGTAGCAGCCAGATTAATCAAACCTAAACGGGAATAAATAAGATATACTCCGCTGCTACCATAACGCGGAAGGCGAGAATAAATAAAAAAAAACATTTTATTTCCTAATTATTCTTGGCTACTGAGATACTGCGGACTGTATATAGATAATTTGACGTTCTTATAAAGAAACAAGAAGCAGCCGCAAATATCATTCAGCGCCACACCGACTTCACACGCCGTTCGTCACGTATCCGTCGACCAATGGTGAGCCGTTTCTTCAACGCCGCAGTTCGTTTCCTCTTGCTGTTCCGGAGCTGTATTCCACACCGCCGCCGCCCGCCGACTACGCGTGCGCACCGATCTGCATGTCTTATATAGCCCGGTCCAGCGACGTAGCTTCGTGAACAACAAACAAGTCTCACGCCGGGAAACGAAACGTAGATAATTGTATATTTTAAATAGTTTTCATTGGTCATAAAATAAGCAATATAATTGGCTAGGCAAAATATTAATTGTTACCATTGGCAAATCAATAGTGAGCCAGCCATATAAATATAGGCAAGGTTGATGCAAAAGATATTCCATTCCGAATCCCATTCGACAGTACATTCATAAACATAAACAGTAGTTTCATTTCTCCACCTTAAAGAAAACCACGCGGAGTCTGTTAATAGTGGACAGTCGTCTCCACTATTACATTGAAATTTAAGAAAACTGCAAAAACTATGATCCTAGAGAGAATTATATTGGTGATTCTGATCAGGATATCTGGAATAAAGTTAATAAATTATTGTATTGTCATCGGTCCTTGACATATGAAGCAATCTAAATAATCTAATAAATCTGCTCTCTTGGTCGTAACGCACAACGCTGCGGTGTGCGGCTCAAACGCAGCGTCATAACGCAGCGTTTAGCGTCTCTGCGGAGAAGTGGTCGGTTGATTTTGCCGCAGCTACTAAAGCAGACGTGTCAACATGAACAATAGTTTTAAAATTTATGCTTTGTTTGAGGAGGAGGAAGAAAGAAGTTTGTATTTATTTTTATATAAAAAGGGATAATTGCGGATTAAGTTATATTAAATTATCTTCAAACAAATCCATTGTCAACCCGTGACGCACACCGCAGCGTCGCAACGAAAACGACGCCGCGCAGTGCGGTGCGGATTACCCGCTCCCCACTTCACCGCGCTTGCTCTTCGCCGCTGACTCATACTGTGACGGAACAAGATACCATTCTACACGTTTTTCATAAGATTGTGTTGTGTCCGTCCGGAACCGCATGCCGCATACCGAAGCGTTGTGCGTTACGATCAAGAGACCAAAGGCTAGGGGAAACCTATGTTCAGTAGTACTTTTGATAGGCTATAATGGACATGATGGTAATGATTTAGATGTGAAATTTTTGTACACTAGGTTTATAACTAATAAACACATTATTGTGTACACATATTATTTATAAGTAAAGTGGCTCCATGGCGCAGAGGCCTAGTAGCAATAAGTTGCAGTGCTAAGGGTCGCGGGTACAAATTCCGCACGGAACAAGTATATGTATGTACTACAAACAATTGTTTCGGGTCTGGATTTTTGTCCTTGTGCAATTTATGTTTGTAAACTGCCTTCACGATATAAGAGAAAGTCCTATTGTTAGAGTAACGTTTTTTTTAAAAGAAAAAAAGTAGATATCCGCAGAATAAGCTCTTTACCTTGACTTATCCATCAGACTTGAACTTGTGGTATATAAGCATGGCATGGTTCTCGTATTTACGGAACCCTAACGAGATATTGAGCGTATTGCCTCCGGAATAACCCGATAACTTCGCGTACGGGCTGCTTTTAGGAACGTAATTGTCTCTAGGCAATAGGCCATCTATACAGCTTATAGTAGCGACAACCAATGAGAGAGAAAGTTTTTCTAGTGACAGCCTCGTATCATTAAGCGAACTGTAGGGCAACCCCCTCTAGATGGAGTGTAGGTCAGACATGGAAGCAAGTCGATAGGTGCAGAAGTCTTAGGGCGGTGTTTAGTGACATTCCTTAAGGAAGACCAATATTTAGCGGTGGACTTTGGAAATAAACATTTTTACTTTTAACCTTTCTTGGATTTCCAGTGGACATATCCTTGACCTAAGCCCCTTTTAGAAATAGGACGTTGCCTGCACCCAGGAGTGGAACGTATACAGGTTTTGACTTGTTTGTTGATTTAGAAGTACTTATTGGGTACATAAATATTGTGTCCAAGAGAACTGCTGCCGACAAACATGTCACAATTTGGGAGATTGTGATTATTCCATCATTCCAATTCCATATTCATAATTTTGTCAGTTGTAGAGTTGGAAATCAAAACAAATTACCGCACCATAACAACCTATCAGAAGTCCACTGCTGGGCGTGTACCCGAATGGGTCGGATCGACCGGGGAAGGACCACGCTCTCACGGAATACCAGCGTATGGCCACGCAATGCTGCTGTTTCGTATGGTGAGTGTAGAGAACCAGAGACCCTTTTGAATGGAAACGTGACATTCCATCTTAGGAGTCCTCAGTGATAACAAGGTATCTGTATTTTGATTCTTAATCGAGGATAAATTTGGATGCCTATGAGCCACAGTATCCATTTACCATTAGGTGGACTGTGTACTCGTTTGTCACTATTCGATATAGGGAATGCAACTAAATAAATAAATAGATGGATAGCAAACCTACGTGGTAAACCTAGTGATACTTACTCATTTGTTCCCATACCGTATAACGTAATGTTATAAATATATTCGTATCACCTTATTAAATCGATGAGCTGTTAATCTCAATTCAGACAACAAAACGATCTGGACATCGTTGTGTCAGAGGCGTAAGATTGCATCGTATACGGTATGTGTATTTGTAATGCATAGTGTTTCATACAAAGTAAATAGTCCAGGATCCAGATGTCACAACGCGTGCATACGATGATACGACCAGTCTGTCTGTACCTTAAGAGTTTCCCGTTTCCCGCAGATCCGGTGCGTGGAGTTGTCGGAGTGGCGCACGGGCCCCGCGGCGCGCGTGTACCGCGACTGGGCCGCAGCGCACGCGCACCCGCCCGCCTGCGCCACCATCACGCACGCACACGCCGCCGCGCACGGTAACTCACAACACACACAGACACGCACGCACGCACGCACGCACGCACGCACGCACGCACGCACGCACGCACACGTGCGCACGCGCGCACACGCGCACAGCGCGCACACGAGCACACGCGCACACGAGCACATTTGCGCACGCGCAACTTGCGCACGCGCGCACGCACGCACGCACGCACGCACACACGCACACACGAGATCACGCGCACCCGTCCGCCTTCGTCACCATCACGTACGCGCACGCTGCCGCGCATGGTAACTCACCACACCATCCTACAATCACCACCAAAGACTTCTATGTATTCTTATATACGGGCACTACGGTACCAATACAAAAGAAAGCCGTGCTTACATTGTAAAAATTCCTTTAGAGAATTTTTTTAAGAAATAAATATAATATTAATTTTGGCATCGCAAATGATGTGAAATTAAATTTACAAAATGTAATATATGTACCTACACAAGAACAAGAAAGCTTTGATAAGAATAAAGATGTTAAAGCGAGTCACAGTCACGGTAATTTTATAGATAATATTACCGTGTCACAGTCTACACAGATACAATCACATTTTATCGGCGTATAAAAATTCAATTATCTGAAAGTATCACACACACGTAGATACGACAATATAAGAAATCACTTAAATTCTGTATTTAAGCGCATATGTTTCAATATCGCTCTCTATGTAAATCGAAGAACTGACACACAGCGCAGATAATTTATAATTTATTAAGTATATGTAAGCACCAACCTATTACGAAAGATTGCGACAATATTATCTCCTCATACCATCGATCACTAAAAAAAATATTAGTGATCGATGGCTCGTACTAATATATCTGCAGATGCTATGTACATATGGAATTACCTGCGGATAAATACAGTATTAGCAATTGCTAGTAGTTTCAAAAGATAACGTTCTTTTTTCAAATTGAATATTTACATTCCGTCAAAGGCCATTCTTCGGCTTCATGTATTTATTTCCAATTGCTATGCATACCAGAAACGTT
This sequence comes from Parnassius apollo, assembly GCA_907164705.1. NCBI lineage: Eukaryota > Metazoa > Arthropoda > Insecta > Lepidoptera > Papilionidae > Parnassius > Parnassius apollo. The sequence goes on along the minus strand of CAJQZP010000233.1, from coordinate 3,130,716 downwards.
TACGTTTTTTACGTTGTTTAATCACAGTAACAACTAGCGTTGTATTTATTATGCATGACTTTATGTAACAGCTAAGCTTTTGAACAGGCCCTATAGCAAACATATACAAATAAAATAAAAATAGGCCCGACGTCCATTAGCGCGTCGCACCTTCACCGGTAAGACGACCTTGTAGGGTTAAAATATTCAGTTACACTTTAAATAAACATTCAATATTATAGTCACCCTTTTGCCTCACATCAATTTATTTTTATATTTCTTTTATTTTGTTATTTATAAGTCTAAAATAAAAGAAAAGAAATAATAATGCAATAAAAATGTAAGACCAATACGTTTTGTCAGTGGTATGATAAGCGCGAATATACTCGTAGCTGCTGCAAAAATTATTTATATTTTGTAATGTTTTGTTTTCGATATAGCTATATACAGCGTGGTTTTATCATGTACCGTGTTTTCAATATAGCTGCAGGGTGGCTCTACCACGTATCGTATTGTTTTCAATATAGCTACAACGTGGTTCTACCACGTATCGTATTGTTTTCAATATAGCTACAACGTGGTTCTACCACGTATTGTATTATTTTCAACATAGCTACAACGTGGGTTAGCGCTTCCACGTATTGTATTATTTTCCAACACGATGTAGCTACAACGTGGTTCTTCCACGTATTGTATTATTAATTACAACATATGCTACAACGTGTATATGTTCTTCCACGTATTGTATTATTTAAAACTATATTGCTCAAAACAACGTGGTTATAACTTACTTCCAACGTATTGTATAAGCTGCATTTGTCAACATAGCTACAACGTGGTTCTGTCCACGTATTGTATTATTTTCAACATAGCTACAACGTGGTTCTTCCACGTATTGTATTATTTTCAACATAGCTACAACGTGGTTCTTCACCACGTATTGTTTTGTTTTCGACATAGCTACAACGTGGCTCTTCCACGTATTGTATTATTTTCAACATAGCTATAACGTGGTCTGGACCACGTATTGTTATTTTTTTCAACATAGCTACAACGTGGTTCTACCACGTATTGTATTGTTTGCAATATAGCGGCAGCGTGGTTTCACCACGTATTCTTTTGTTTTCGATATAGGGGCGGCGTGGCTCTACGACGTATTGTATTGTTTTCATATAGCTATAACGTAGCTGGACCACATATTATTATTTTTTTTCAATATAGCTGCAGCGTGGCTCTACCATGTATTGTATTGTTTTCAATATAGCTGCAGCGTAGCTCTACCACGTAGTGTGTTTTCAATATACCAGCAGCGTGGCTTTACCACGTATTGTATTGCTTTGAATATAACTGCAGCGTGGCTCTATCAGATACTTCAGGTTCTTTCCACGGCAAAGGTTTTCTTCCGAACCATTGGCAAAAATTTAAATGACTTTCAAAAAGTATTCTTGTGATCTATCTCTTTACATAAAAATCAATTGTCCGTTAGTTTCGCTAAAACTCGAAAAAAGCTAGAGCGATTTAGATGAAATTTTTTGTGTGCGTTTGAGTTTCACAATTAAACCCGGTAGGTGGCGCAGTTGTCGAGATTCAGAAATGAACCGTTCGAAGCGGGGGAGTATAGTTTGTATTGAATAAAAATGATTGTATTGTATTGAATTGTACTGTTGTTCCCAGGGGTAGAAGGCGAGGCGTTTAGCGGCAGCCCGCGCTCGGATAACTACCGGCTGGAGTTCGCGCGCGGGCGCTCGCCGCGCACGCCGCGCGCGCCGCGCCTGCTGCCCACGCCCGGCTCGCCCTCCTCCTCAGGCTCCGACATGTCGCTGCGCCCCATACGCATCAGGTAACAAACACTTCCGACTACATGCAAGCCTTCTGTTTGCCGATAGGATCGTGACGTCACGCGTCGAAGGTCAAAAGGAGAAGCGTTGTTAGTGTTACTGAGATTAAGATCTCGGTCCGCGGAAGTAGGTGGGCCGATCATCGGCAAACCTTGCTGCGCACGAATTTATTGCAGCTTCTTTTTTGTATATTTAGACAGTCCCGTAGACTAGCTCAGAAAGTAGTTTATGATTTCGGATGTATGTATGTGCATATTTATGTATGAACGTTTGTGCACGCATTTGCATTTGCATTGCATGTTGGACGTCTGTTTGTGTTCCACACTGTTGATGGTTAACTTGTTTAATTGCTCCTTACCACCGCGCCAGCGCATACCTGAGTGTTCTATAAGTTTCTTAGCCGACCTATTCATGCTATAACTGTACCGTGGCTTTACCACGTACAAATCTTACTCATCGTACAATCACGCATCTCACGTAAACGACACTATACCCGAAGTAAGATATCAGTCATAGAGCAATTCATGATATCCATGTGCTTCCCACGATCGTCCAATATGACACCTATGTGGCCAAAGAAGCTTTTTTAAAGCTAAGTTTTGAAGTGAAAACTTCTTTAGCGGCGTTGTACACTTTTTTGTAATGGGTAAAAAATGTTAAACTCGCGTCAGGACACGTGACCCTGATCGAAAATTCGTAATAATGGAGAGAGAAAGAGAAAGCCGGCACGGCGTAGGAGAGGAAGTATCCCCCTCTGTTTCTACGGCGCGTCGAAAATGTATGTCTGCTGTTTCCTTTAGGCGGCGCAGCGCGCTTGCGCGAATGTTCGTGTGTGATAATTAAAGCAATTCGTGCAAAATTATTCCCTAGCCATTCCAAAATATCAAAAATGCACAACGTTAATATTCAAGTTTTCACTGCTGCCGGCACTCCCGGAGTGCAACCCGTCGTTTGTTTTTTTTTGGTTATTATTTCCTGATATTTGAAATTTTTTGATAATATTTCTTAAACCATGTATACGCTTCCTAATTTAGGCACTAAATGCACGAATATAAAACGCTTGCACTAAAACTAGTTATAAGTAATTTAGACAGTACGCGGTAAGTGAGGCTAACGTAGTATTCCTATGTTCCCAAGGTGGTGATGTGATATCGAGTTGTAGTGCCTTTATAACTACTAACTGCATACGACTGGCAACAAGGTGAGTGCTTTAGATCAGCTTGTATTAAAAATAGCAATAGAACTTATAACTTATAGTTGCTTATTTATAAATATAGTACGTGCGGGTAACATGGTCATCCGGTTAATATGGGCACTTTCTTAAAACTCAAAAACTAATTTTTTTGTTTTTGTTTTTGTGGGGTTGTTTTTTTTAATTAAGCGCTTTTTGCTTTTTTTTTTTTTTTTTTTTTTTTTTTGTGTTTTTGTTTTTTTTTTTTTTGTTTTTTCCAAAGCTTTTTTGTTTTTTTTTTATATATAGTATACTTTATGTTTTCATCTCTGTCCGTCTGCTAGTTTTGGTTTTATAGGGCGGCAAAACTTAAAATGGCCATGTTACCCTAACGTACCTTAGTGGTTTAAGAATATGTGCGTAGAGGGTGGGACCATGGAGTAAAATTGTCTTTACCGCATTTTTGCTCTTAAACATCTATGTATATCTAAAGTCAATTGTCTAGTGCGGTGTACATACATTTAACATAAATAGTCAGGTTTTGAGAGCATGAAAAATTGTAACTTCATCCAGCAGTTTTAAGAACGGATCTTTGACAGTTCTTTTTTAGTCAAAGGCCTTATTAAGATAAGCTTATTGATATGATAACCTACTGCTTATAAGAGAAGAAGCTTGGACCGTAGCCAAAGGATTAAAACTCTAAGAAATGATTTCAATCAGTTCAAGATCGGTTAAATAAATAATTTTTACGATTTTAAAACTTCGACTTAAAAGGTTTATATTGGCTGTATAATATAAAAAGGTAATTTCAATAATTTCTAGAAGTTGATATAAAGATAATAAAAATTGTGTCCATCGCGCTCTCGCTTATTCGTAACAGTTCGTTCAATTTAGCTAAAAACTTTCGGCTTCGACCAATATGAGCTGTAGTTTTAGCCGAAGCTGAAGGTTTCGCCCAAGTTGGTTTTTTAGCCGAAGTTGGACGAATCCGAAACTTCGTTCGGGCACTACCATCATTTATAGTATTATTATATTGTCTGACGACTTTCAACAGAGAGTGCGACGGGACGGTAGGGGATGCCTTGGAAGCAGAGGAGCCAGCCATCGTGCCCACGCTGCGGCCCGCCGGCCCCGCGCGTCCCGCGCTCGCTATTCGCTGACCGACATTCGCGCAGTATTTTTCTCATGCCACTCCTATCCTACACACATTTAAAAAAAATACTTCTACGACGTGAATTTAATTTGTATTAACGTAAATCACACTAACATAATACGAATTAAAACAGTGCTATTTGCGCGATTGGTTTTGTGATTTCAAAGTTACCGTTTTTGACAAACTGCTTTTAACTTTGTTCGCATAGAATTCAATTCACGCATAAGTTTTACATGAAATATGTATGGTACTGTTAAAATGTAAATAGTGTTAAATAATTTACGGCCCATGTCATTACTTACATAGGACCAATTATTTTGCGAGCTAGATCCTAACTAGCTATTATTACCGATTCACTTTTGATTGTCATATTATAATTTATTTAACAACATAGGTAGCAGTTAGTTTAAATAAGGCATTATGTATCTAATGTTTGGGGGAATATTAATTTATAATGTCATTTCTATTTTAAATTTGGATGACTATGAAAAATATATTTTATAACTTTACCTTAAGTGTTGTTGTAAGTCTGTAAGTACATTTTAACATAAATACAATAGCAATAGGTGTCGTCTTCCATTCATAAGCGTTTACTGAAGCTTTAATATAGAATATAAAATGTATCTATACTAACTTATAAAAATATAGTAATGGAGGTGCTAAGAAATGTCAAATATTTCCGTAATTTAAGATTAAATGCTCTTAAAGATAATTTTAACGCATTTTAAATCATTATTTGAAGCATTCCGTATCCGTATATTTATAGTTAACATATTTTTTAAAAGGCGCTACTGAATGTAAATTATATATACTTAAAATATTCCTATTTTATAAGTTTTCATTAGTTTTAAATATAAATTTAATTACACGTAACTCCAACAAATAATTACCAACTTTTAGAGCACAAAAAGAGAAATAACAACAGAAAATTTACATAGGTATTTAACACGCTAGGCGTAAATCGATTATGACCATGCAAGAGTCGCTGTGTACATTACAACAATGTGATTATAACCAGAGGTAGTAGTAATAGGTATATAGGAACAGGTGCGCCGAAAGTGGGTTAGCAGCGATGTGACCGCGCGACGACCTAATGACTGCCTTGATCGATGGACTTTCAATACGTTTGCTAGTTTACATACAGGTACAATTACAGAACAGAAAAAAGAACAAGTCATTTCTACTTCTTTATTAAAAAAAACTTCAAAAATATGTTGTTTTTCTTTTAATTAATGGCAAAGGTAATGTAAGAGTTTTCCTTCATAAAAAATTATTTTGCTAAAATTGACCTGAGTTAATATAATATTTACATGAAAATTTACCATTGCTTTACTTTTTTCCATATTGTTACTGTCTAATGCTTAAAGTATGAACATTTGCTATTGTTTTCGTCTATTTTATTTCAAAAATTTCAACAAATTTGATAAGTTTTAACACATAAAACAAAAATAGTAACTCGAGAACCTTTCTTTTCCATCGGTTGTCGAAGGTCTGACAACAATAGAAAGGTTCATCTATACATCGGCCCATTGCCACTTCCTCAATGATCCGTTGGACTATATCGGTAGCACAGAGTACATTATAAATCAGAGTATGATTTATAATGTACTCTGTGCTCTCCTTCCTCTCCATTAATAAAAATATTAATTAAATACTAAAATGTTATGGTGCAATACATAAATAATATATGTGTTTTATAATTAGCCGCTCAATGTATAAGGCATATCTCTGTTTATAATGCATCGCATACATAATTTATATTAAAATAAATTTACTCTACTTATAATCAAATAATTATTTTGTAACTATGTTTTAATGACTATCTTTACAAAATTGATATTAAGATATGTACATAAATAGAAATAAGTGTATAATATAATGATGTAAGATTTCAAAGAGGATGCAATAAATTTTTTTAAGGATCTGTGGCATTATTTCTACGTCCGCTAATCACCAAATTATATACTCATCCGCCATTTTATATTTTAAACTTATTGGGTGCGTTTGGCAGAAAAAAGCGCTAGCAAGCGCTTACAAGCGCTAAAATAGTTTTCGGCCAGGACACGATTGCTACTTCAGTAGCGCTGACAATATCCACCATTTTGCTTATTTAATTTGTTTGTTTTGAAGTAGAGTTTATAAGTTGTTTTGTGCAATATTAGTTTTTAAGTAGTATAATGACATGAATAAACATATACATGTTATTAAAAATTCATGATTGGTAAGTTTTTAATATGAATACTTTACAAACATATATTTAAATTAGGTTAGGTTCCCCGGTTAAAACTAACATCGTGTCCTAGAGGAAAATAGCTACTTACGCTTTGACAGCACTTACCGCTTACGATCGCCATTTTGTTTACAAGCGCTTGCTAGCGCTTTTTTCTGCCAAACGCACCCATTGACTTTGTTATTTTGGATTTTGACTGAAATATGATATCCAATCCAATGAGCCTTCCAATGAGGTTCACTGCGAAACAGAAACGTTTTTATTCAATATAGATTATAAGTAATACTTATTGAAAGTCGCTTTTTAATTTACCACTGATTCCGAATAAAACCTCTGTCCTGGGAAGAACCAGCACGAAACCCAGCGTGACTATTTTTTTAAAATAACAGCTTACAATCATGTAAGTATGTTACAATTAACAACACAAAACAAATTATAAAAATAGCTTGTTAGCGATCACCCTTCCCAGGGGTTATTATCATCCATAAACTCCTTAATATTATAATAACCCTCTTTTATCATAGATTTTTCCATGGTAGCCACGCTTGTCAGGCGGGTTGGCAACTGCAGATATAATTTTAAGTTATTGTCAGGAATATGCTGCTACCCATCTCGTGTTTTAGATTCCCTTTGTCTTTCAACATCCACGGGACGATATGGGATAACGGATATTGTTACACCGTCACCACACGGTACGTGGTACGGCACCATCAATTAGGTAGAATTCTTGTCTATTTTTTTGTAATCTTATATCAGTGACAGAGTAAAATGTGAATGTGTGAGTGCGTGCATACGTGCGTGCAAACGTGCGTGCGTACGTGCGTGCGTGCGTTTGATAGTCTTAATTAGGACTCATATCACATTTTGCATAGTACAATTCATTCTAATAGAAAGTTATGGAATAAAAGTAATTTAACCACGCCCCCTTCTATCGAGAACAAACAAAGGCGTATGCAAGCCCTTTAATAACGAGTAAAATTGCCACCATAAATCACCCGTTTTAGACGGTAGAAACAGCAGGCCAACGGCCTGTATCTGATAAAATAATAAAAAGAAATTTTATAAAACACTGCTACAAAATACATTGCTGCATTGCCGCTGTGGTTTATACATGATGATAGCGGGAGCCAGCAATGTATTAATTCCAGACGGCGCCAGCGGTAATTTCCTAAACTATAGACATGCGCATAAGAAACTTTTTTTTTTAGTTAAAAGTAGCTACAAGGTTTTGGAGGGAAATATTCAGTACTGTTTTGAGCTTATATAGCGCTGGTGTTGCCAACTGACAAGTTTTAGTGTCGTGACTTCGTATTTATTAATGTAACTTTATACCTAAAATTGAATAATAATTACCTTTATAAATGATTATAATATATTTAAAAAGTATATTTATAAAAAATATAACCACAGAACGCATAAATGAAATTCTAATAGTAAAGTAAACATAGAAGAGAAATAAAGTTTAATTTAAACAAAAAAAAAAGCGGCCAAGAGCGTGTCGGGCCACGCTCAGTGTAGGGTTCCGTAGTTTCCCGTCCGTCACAATAAGTGTTCCCACTTATGAGTTTGTACAAAAACTGTTGTTTCCATCAAGTTCAAAATAATTTTCCTAGAAAGTCCTTATAAAGTTCTACTTTCCAGATTTTATTCATATTTTCTAAACTTATGGTTCAAAAGTTAGAGGGGGGGACACATTGTTTTTTACTTTTGGAGCGATTATTTCCGAAATTATTAACATTATCAAAAAATGATTTTAGTAAACCCCTATTCATTTTTAAATACCTTTCCAACAATATATCACACGTTAGGGTTGAAATTAAAAAAAAAAATCACTTCCCACTTTACATATAGGGGGGGCTACCGTAATAAAACATTTTTTTTCCAATTATTATTTTAGCACTTTGTCGGCGTGATTGATACACATATTGGTACCAAATTTCAGCTTTCTAGTGCTAACGGTCACAGAGATTAAGCGAGGACGGACAGACGGACAGACAGACATGGCGAAACTATAAGGGTTCCTAGTTGACTACGGAACCCTAAAAAACACAACAGTAGTCATTTTACCGACAGAATACCGACTATATTCCAATAACCCTGGCGCTAGAAGAGTCTCCTCTTAAAGCGAACGTATTCTTCATACCACCTCGTTACCCACCGCGGCAATATCCACCATATACGTTCAGGAGCAATTTGCTACCCGAAGTGTTAGAACCGTCTTCGGCGCCGCCGGTACTGGAACCAACAGTACAGAGGACGCAACCTCCTCGTATAGTGGTGTCTCCTCCAAGACGGATCACCATGGCTGAGGGAAAACCGGATAGCGGCGTACGAGAAGCTTTGGAGGATAGGGATCCTCACAGCTTAAACCAGCATGTACAGGTACAATCATTAGGTGTATTAATTCCTTTTTTTTTTCAAAGAATGTTTTTATGTAGGGTATATGTGAGAAACAAGCACACAGTCCACCTGGTGGTAAGTGGATGCCGTAGACATCTACATCTATCATCGATTACGAATCAAAATGCAGATGCGTTGTCAGTTGTCACCCGTGAGGACTAATATGGAATACACCGTTCCCAGTGAAACGTGTTTCCGGTTCTCTACACTCACAATACGAAATACAGAAACTTTAAGCTGCTATTTTATGCCGGTATTCTGTGAGAGCGTGTTCCTTCCCCGGTCCCCACAGAATACCACGGTAAAATGGCTGCTTAATGCTGCTGTGTTTCATATGGTGAGTGTAGAGAACCGGAGATCGCTGTTACTCGAAAATAGGCATTCCATCTTAGTCCTTACGGGTGACAACGTATCCGCATTTTAATTATTTATTGAGGATAGATGTAGTCTGGTATGTCTGTGGACTAAGACATCCAGTTATCATCAGGTGGACTGTGTGTTTACTTGCCACCCTTATTCTATAAAAACATATGAATTTTGTATACAAAACGCTTTGACCCATAAGTTAAACTAAAATATTTTTATTACATTCACCGCTGTACTACATTCGAGGCTATATTATAACTAAGATACCTTTACCTTCCCCACGCTGTTGAATATATGACAAAATAAGTTAGGCGAAGTGTATACTGCAAACATATACTTGGAGTTTTGGCGCATACTTGACCGTCGTCGGTGAATTGTTGCTCCTTTTCTGTCGTTTATTTTTAATTTGAAGAGGATTTTGATAGGTACGTAAAATGTTAGGCGATTTTATGCACATGTAAACTATGAATGGAAATGCCGAAACAAATGTTCCGGTATTGATAATTTAAATCTTAAAATTATTTTGTCCGCTTAGGCTCCATAAAAATTTGATATACTATAGTCAGTGACTGTCCGCAAGGCTAAGCTGTCGTCATTATCTTCCAAAAACCTTTCATAATCACGCGTCATCTAAATGCGAAGAAGTATTTCAAAAAAATTATTGACCGTTCCGTTAACCGTTCGCGTTCATTACCAAAGAAATAAAAAAAATACTCCAAAACATGCGAAAGCGAAATACTGCAGCATTATGTTGCTATTTTAAGCCGGTATCCTGTGAGAGTGAGAGATTTGATCAACAATTCTGATCAAGATTGTATGAGTACAAACGAGCGCTCTCTCTGCTTTCCTTTTTCTACAGCTTAACTTTAAGCGCTCGTTCTCATACTGCTATGTACTATATCAATTGTATAAACATAGAAACAGTGCTATTTCACACTACGGCAAATCATATTACGACAAATAAAAGTAAGAGATAATAAACTACGACAAATTCGTGTGGAAGCTTAAGTTGTTTTCACATGACTGTGTATTCGTTTAGACCCAGGAAGGCAGCAATAATTTTTTTTTTGAAATTTGTGAGGTCTTAATATAATAATGAGACAACCTTTAGATTATACGGATCCCACTACGGTCAGCTTTTTATAGAATAAGGGTGACAAAACGAACACACCGTTCACCTGGTGGAAAACGGATGCTGTGGCACATTGACCCTCATCTATCATCGATTAAAGATCAAAATGTAGATGTGTTGTCACCCCTGAGGACTAAATAGAATGCCTCGTTACCATTATAAAGGGACTCTGGTACTCTACACTAACTATACGAAACAGAACAGCTTCCGTAGTCGCGCCCACTCATTCGTGCTGCAGCCATAAAGTATATTATGTTATAGCGTGGCTCTACTACAAAGAAAACTAATTATAACTACGAATAACCTTTCATAAAACAGCAAAAAAGGCCCTAGACCATTACGCAAGAAAACACGAATAACAAAGGATTATTTATTTGCGTGACCGGTGACCGGGGTACGGACTGCGCCCGCTAAATTACTTGCCGCCGGCACCGCCGCGCCGGTCAAATTGAACATTTGACCTAAACTTATCTATATTTAAATCTGTTTCCTTAGAATACATGAAATTGAAATTTTGTTGTCAAGTTATTTATAAAACAGCGGGGTTTTTTTTTTTTTAATAATATTATTTTTTTTTTTAAAAAAAAATCGGGCGGAAGAAAAAAAAAAATTTTTTTTTTTTTAAGACTCTTTTCCTCATATAGTGTGGCTGCGGCCCAAACAATCCCTTTATCCTTTATAAAGTTCCCCCCGGGGTGAGGATGACTTAAAAGGGCTGGTTTTCTCCTCCAACGAGTGTTTTTTGATTGTGAAGTTCGCGGCCTTAGTATAATATATATAGCTGTAGCGTGACTCTAACACGTAAAAAATAGTAACATCACCTTAAATATGATTGTCTTTTATTTCGCGTAAACAGTTTTCTGCTGAAGTGTGGTCATTGTGAATCTGGAATGTTCCTCTTTATCTTTAATTTATTCAAACAGATTGAAAATTGCTCAAAATACATAGATAAAGACGACACACACATGAGCACGAGAAAGATAGAGAATCTAGTGAGAAATTTGTACCGAGGAGAACCTATCTGCAGTCTTATTTCTGTTCCGTACAACACTGAATGTATCAAATAGATCTCAGTAGCTTGTAGTATGAATATTACTTACTTCCATTATAGTGTTTATAAGTTCATTTCTGGAAAGGCTTCCCCCACATATTACCTCATAGAGGGGATTTTTTCATAGTTGACACGTTTAGCAACCGCAGTTTGAGTTATTATCAGGAAGATGCTGCAGCTCATCTCCTGCGTTATGGGATAGTTCTTGCATCTCCACTACACGGTCAATTACTAAAAGAACCTAAAGTAAATCTAAGACTAGGTCTCTATGAACCTTGTGTGAATGTTATCGCACAAGCTTTACTTTATGCATAGGTATTTTATACAACTATGTCAATGGGATTCAGTATCCACATAACATCAGGTGGACTGAGTGCACGTTTACCACTCTTATTCTATTGAAAAAAACACCATCTGACCTCATCATTACCACACATTAGAACGTTATTTAAACGATAACACAAGAGCATCAATCTGCCAGCAGTCAATTTCCCGCCCAAGCCCTCTTTTCTTATATTGTCTGATCGCGCAGATAGTATGGGACGATATAATCGGCGAGCCGGAGGGCGCTCGAAGCCCGGAGTGCGCGTGGAGGCTGAGCCACGTTTGTTTCCGGCACTCCCGCGACGCCTGCTACACGCTACTGGCCGTGCTGGTGGCACCGCCCTGCGCACTGCTGCTGGGCTGCGGCTTCGCTTGCCTCGCTTTCGAGGTGGGTACTCTACACAACTGGTTCTATCCATCCATTTTAGCCTGTAAAAGTCTACTGCTGAACATATGCCTCCCCTATATTCCAAAAGAACAAATACACGAATGCAGTTGTAAACAATTGTAGCCAAGATTTATTTTTTAATGTGAAGAATTTTCATGTAACCTTGTCCTTATACCTAACACAGCCTAAAGAAGTCCACAATTGAAGGAAATGAAAGACTTGTGGCGGCGCTTTCGTCGCGCCACAAGCGAAACACATCGCCTTTCACCCTTTTCCTTCCACGGCCTTAGACACAGGCTCCGTCATGGATTGCCTTATAGGTCATTTTGCCCTAGTTGCCACGCTCAGATGGCGCGTTGGCAATCATAGTTTTTATTAATTTGAGTTGTTACCAGGACGATGCTGCTGCCCATGCAGTTTCTTACTGTCGCCTCTTACGACACCCACGGGACGATATGGAGAAGTCGATATTCTTAAGCCGCCGTTACACGGTATGCAACTAGTAAACTCCTCTCGAATGCCTCTGTTGACGAACTGCTGAATATATATATTTTCAAATATACACCAAATTGTAACGTAAATATATGAGAGCCGTGGTAGCTCAGATCGTTAACGCTCGCTGTAAATATAACATAACGCGAGTAACCCGGGTTCGATGCCCGCTGGCCACCAATTGTTATTGCAATTTTAAGTGCTGACTTACCGCGTGCTCGGCGGTGAAGGCAAACATCGTGAGGAAACCTGCATGTCTGAAAAATAAGAAAAAAAAATTTCGAAGACATGTGAAGTTCGCCAACACGCATTGGGTCAGCGCGGCGGACACTTCCTTGCCCTAAAACCCTCTCAGAAATGAGGGGAGGCCTGTGCCTAGCAGTGGACGTATATAGGCTGTAACTTTTACCAAATTGCTGCCTTGATTTCAAAAATTCTTTTACCTCTTCTTTAGTTTGTGGAATCTCATAATAGAGACTCAAAAGTTTTGCCTACTTATAACCCTTGGAAGGTGGGTTGATTGGTTGGTGGGCTCGCTCTTACAATGATGTTCTCCTTGAACAGTCAGTGGGGTTTGAATTTGCAATTTTCGTATATTAACCGTCAGTTTTGGATGACGGAGTTCTGAATCGGGAGTCCTTAGAGAGAAACAGATTTACTCTTTATTAATGTTTTAAGAAAGACTGATTCCACATATCACAGGAAAGGAGTCGACATAATAAGTATCGCTCCCGGATTAAATAAAACCAGTTGGTACTTACAGAAGAAAAAGAATAGAAACTGTAACATAAGACATTTGGTTAGTAAAATGTGGTAATGATAAAAACTTGTAGAAGTTGGTGGGACGGTTTGAGTGGGTGAATTTCTTAAAAAAATACCATTTAAATTTACATTAGTAATATTGTTTTATTTTTGCATAGATTTTCCGGTGACATTGGAATATTAATATTTTGCACATACCTACCCTTATTTAATTGCCACAACATTGCATGTTTGTACACTTTATTCTAGGTATGTTAAAAAAACTGAGAATACATTAACATAAACCTTGACAAAAATTTTGCGACAACTTAAGTTTTTAAGTACATTCTAACAACCAAATACAATGGACGAATGTTGATTAACGTCTTGTACCAACTTTTCCTATCGTTACCGTCACAGCCTATCAAAAGTCTACTGTTGCACATAAGCCTCTTCCATGGATTGCCTCATAGGAGGGATATTTGCCATAGTTGCCATACTTGGCAGACGTGTTGGCAATCTACTACTAGTCTTCTAGTTTGTTTCTATTTTTTAATAGAATACGGGTGACAAACGAGCACACAGTCCTTCTGATGGTAAGTGGATGCTGTGACCCATAGATCGATTAAGAATCAAAACGCAGTTGCGTTGTCACCCCTGAGGACTAAGATGGAATGCCTCGTTTCCAGTAAAAAATGGTCTCCGGATCTCTACACTCACTCACCATACGAAACACAGCAGTATTAAGCTGCTATTTTATGCTGGTGTTCTGTGAGAACGTGGTCCTTCCCCGTTTTCAGGTATCTAAAACCTACTGTACTGTGTTTGACTGTCAAGCTAAAAGACGACGGCGCGGCTAAAGCTAGTAATCTTTACAAACTCAAACATAATTATAATAAAAGCTCTTGTAATATTACAGCAAATATGGTGCTCGACGCCATGCTTGAGGTGCTTGAAGATATACTTCGCGTCGCTTCGCACATTGATGCAGTCCTGCATGGCGGCGACTGTCGCACCCGTGATGGAAGCAGTTGGCTATGTTTGCCGACACGTCCGCGTCAACCACCGTCAAGATGCGCCAGATGATAGAGACCTGCTAATTGTGTAGTGTCTTTTTCTAGTTTTTTTTTATGGTTACTTTCTTACAACAATTCCTCCGATATTAAATTAATCAAGAGAATAACAACCAAATTATTTAGCGTTTCAGAAGTACGCCTTCCAAAATATATCTTACAAATTATTATACTATGTCAAATGAATCTAACGTTTTTATAATACTGTAAGAAATACCTTTATTAATGAGGCTTGAACTTTAAAAAGAACTATCCTAGTAATTTGTTTTATTTTATCGTTTATTAAAATTTAATTTCTACATAACATGGCAAATTACCTACCTAACGTAGCGAGTATTTTTGTCATCTAGCAATGTAACCACTTTTTTATTTCATTAACTTGCTGTTTTAGGAAAATATAAAAAGTGAGCGCTAATTAATCTCATGCTCATCTACTTACTAGTTCTGACTGAGGTGAAATTTTTTGTTACGGACATGATCACACAGTGTTATTCATCATTATAAAGTTGCAATTTGATTATAAGTTTTTCGTTGTCGTGTTTTACCTAATAATAATATTCTGTAATCTTATATGTTACTTGATTATAAAATCGAAAGTTTGCAAAAAGCAAACATTTATTTTAATTATTATAAAATTTGTTAAATTATAACTTTAAAAAATAGACCTGTATGATTTAGGCGTTTCATTATTCTCTGGAGTAAATTTAAAAAAAAAAACTAATTGGCGCCAAACATTTTGACAAAGTTTAAAAAAGTTTTAATTCACTACGTTGATTTTAGTTTTTGGTAAAAATTAAGTTAAATTCTAAAATATAAAAGATGGAGGAAAGTGTAGAAAATAGTTCGGAAACAAGATTTTCTACCAAACAGACTACAGATTCCGTTTTAAGAAATAAAGAGAGCAGTTCTAGCGATAATTTGTTCGTTATTGCTAGATGTCAAAGGTAAGGTTTTAAAATGATTTTGACCTAGCCTTTTTTGGTAATTATATTTCCAAAATTTTTGCGTGGATTATTTTCTTGTGAATGAGGATTGTAATGGCAAAGAGAATGGTGATGAAAGAGGTATGTAACCTTTTCCGCAGAAAACACATTTAATTTATAAAATACTAATAATATACTTGCACTCTTTATACTTATATATTTATATTTAACTCAAGTAAGCGATATTTCCCTCTTTTATTTTTATTACAACAATATGTTATGTTATTTTCAGAAACAAAGAGGTTATTCCTAATCAAAATACAAGTACAAGTAACAACCAGGAATCATCCGAAGATTCGGATATCGAAGAGGTAGGCAAAAATTTATAATAATGAATAGCTGCACGTGTTACAGGATTTAAAACGGCTTTTTTACATTTTAATGGCCAATATGTAAATAATCATAACTAGAAATGATACCGGGTACCGAATATACGGCCGCGGGACATCCGGTACAAATTGTTAACTGCAAAAAGTTGTGGCCAATGACGCGATTTACACTAAAACCTAAGTTATAAAATCTTTTGGCATGACTTTCAAAGACATGTGGAACTATGTTACACGGACTAAGCATAAATGTAGTATAACATCGAAAGATGAAAAATGTTGAGTCTCTGATGAGTATAAAGAAATAGCAGCAGAAATAGTATCAGAACGCTGCAGTGTTTTATATAGTGAGGTATGAGAAAATGAGAATTTCATGCAGTACGAGAATGATGCCGGATCGTTTAACATCTGTTTGACTGTGTGCTAGTTTGCGTCCCGTACTTCTATAAAATAGGTTGTAGTATAGGTATACTTGCGGACTTGATATAACCATATATATAACCATGAATTTAATAGTATGCTCCGTAAACCCACCTGAAAAAGCTCAGTATTCATAAGGCATTCTGTTAATAAAGACGATTTTCTAACATTCGACCACTCTGACCTATGACTGACCTCAGACATTAAGTATTATTGTTATATTCAAAGTTAATCTTCTATTACTCCTTGTACTCATGGTTGCAACCAAAAGTCTAAATACGATGTAAACCTTATGTACGACCGAATATGTTACACCAGCAAAGTTGACGTGAGCAATAATTATTTTAAAGTTGTCGATCTTTGCTTATTTTCGTTTAACTTAAGCATTATCTTACTGAGAACAATTAGTATATTTTCCTTGGTGCCATAAGCAACCGTACCGTATTGGACTAATACGCAGAAGGAAGAATCAAATTATAATTTAGAGCCAAGACTCCGTTTAATTAATTACGGTCATTTAAAAACAGGGCGTGATTAACGATGATATGTCTCATAAGGTGAACTCTTATGAGTCATATCATCGGCTTAGACGGTGTTCAATGGCAGGAGTGCTTTACGTCTGCAGAACACCTACTTAAACAAAAGGCAATCATTTCGTGGGTGTCGACGACAGACAGAACAGAAGTAGGCGACAGAGGAAAACTAAAACAGATTCCTGGTAACAGCTTAATAATATTGAAAAATGCAGTTGCCAACCCGTGTGTCAAGTGTGACAACTGAAATATGAAGTAAAATATGGAGGAGGCCATGTTTAACGATGGACATTCGATAGACTGTACATAATAATAAAAACTAATGAATTGTAAAGATATTATGTTGTCGTTTCGTGATCAAGTTGTCATAAGAAGAGGTCACTAGTGTGTTGTTACAACACTAGTGAATCTAACAGGTAGCTTGTGCAGAATAAATTCCTAAATTGAAATATTTCTTTTATTTAGCGTATTCTTGTCGTGTACTGTCGATCTGGGAGATTAGGAGCAGCATACTATACGCTTCAGACTGGCGAGGTTCGTAGATTTTTTTTAAATTAGTACTAGGCCTTATAGAGGGCGACCTTTTAATCGATTGACGGATTCTTTACAAACGAGCTTATAATGGCTTGTCAATGAGTTAGTACTGATGGCAGCGGGTTCAAATCCTGCAAGGAACAAGTATTTTTATGGCTTAAAATTAACTGTTTCGTGTCTAGATTTCTAATTGTCCTTGTGTAACTTTTTTGTATGGGGATAATGTTTAAAAAAATGAAAGAACGAAAAGAAACAAACACTTGATGGTTCTATTATACGGAACCGTGGATTTTTAAAAAACTATATTACACAACGCGATATAATTGAATTAAATTAACAATAAAGAATTAGTAAACTTATGATATAGTAATAACTGGGACTTAGAAAGATTTTGTAAAGATGTAGTAACGACTTAGTAACGATGATTTAGACTTGTAGATTAATTGTAGACTGACTGTAGAGTGTAGACTGCCCGGTGTTCGTCAGGAGATCGGTTATATAGGGCTTATGTCGCTGACGCAGCAGCGTGAAAGAGATGCGTTAACCGATCTCCTAACATCGATGGGGTATAACAGTTCGTGATGGTGCGACTATGTTATGGTTGTAGTACAAATGGGTCGGCTCGACCGGGGAAGGACCACGCTCTCACAGAATACCAGCGTAAAGTAGCAGCGTAATGCTGCTGTGTTTCGTATAGTGAGTGTAGAGAACCGGAGACCCTTTTTACTGGAATCGAGACATTCTCTCTTAGTCCTCTGGGATGACAATGCATCTGCATTTTGATTCTTAATTGAGTATAAATGTGGATGTCTATGGGTCACTATATCCACTTACCATCAGATGAACTGTGTGCTCGTTAGTCATCCAATGCTATAATAAAAGTTGGCGACTGCAACCCATAGACACCTCAAACATAGTTAAGACAAAGAAAGCTACAAATGCATTGTCATCTCCGAAAACCTAGACAGAATGTTGTTAGCTCCGGGGCTTAGCGCTCCGGCGCCAATGAAATTGTTATTTGCAATTTTAAGTGCTGATTTACCACTTGGTGGTGAAGGGAAACATCTTAAGAAACCTACATGTCTGAAAAAAAAACATACGAGTATGTTGGTTTGTATTTGGAGAAAAGGCCTGGTAAAGGTAAGCGGTGTAACCCGCCTCCCACTCTATGGGGTGACCGTATATCCCACAAAGGAACTGTGAAGAGCTGTAATGGTGATGATGATTTAAATATGAGGTTGTTTTACTTTATTTTATTACAACCTTTGAATATCTACTGCATATTGAACAAAACAGTAGATTAACTCCCGTTTTAGTTTCTTTTTTTGCTCCTTATCTGGGTGTCATGGGACGATATGGGGTAGGTTCACACCCATTACGGGGCTTATCCCTATTAAACCTCCAAAATCTGATAAGTAACGTCAAAATGCTAGGTCTGACATCTATCTCGTAGTTAACTGACTCATTCTGCGATTGTAACAGTAACTGTCCTTCGAGGATATTCTGGAAAATTTTCCCCAAAATGGGAAAGACCCAACTGTAGACATTCAACTAACATTCCTTTCATACTTCCACCTAGCTATATGTACTAGACGAGATTATAGATCGCCCACCGGAGCACCAGATTTTCGTTAGCCTCTTCCGACAAGTGGAACCGATCAAAGTCCTGCTGGACGGCAAGACGCAAGGCACCTTCGTCAGCGCGGTGAAAGCTATAGTTTTCAACAACGAAACCAATGACGATGGCCGATGCAAGCTCATCTTCATATCAGCTAAAGAGTACAGTACGTAAAATTATCCTAACACAATCTTAGGTTAAACATTCCTTAAGATATGGATTACATATATGTACGTGAACATCGAAAATAGAAGTGCGTTTTTTTTAGTATTTTAAAAAAAAGGTGAGAAATGAAATCATTCGATAGCTACTATACCACGGAAGCACAAAAAGAAAATCTTGTTTATTATACGTTGCGTTAAGGCAGGTTAAATAAATTAATGGCCGTATGAACTAAGATCCCTTTGCCATTTGAAAAAAAAGTTATGCAAACAAATACTGCGAGTACATATAAAGGTACTCTGTTGGACATTAGACCGCAGGTCTTTCACGGAACAAATATTTGTATGGCAAACAATTGTTCGCGGTCTGGATTTCTTTGTGCAAATTATATATGTAAAACTGTGGTTACCATATCTCTTGTCTAACGTGGCAACTGTGGTATCTATGGGAAGGCTTATGTTAGACAGTGAATTTTAATAGGCCGTGATGAATGAAAAGAACCAAAATAGCCATTATTATTCTGAAGAGAAATGTCATCAATTTATAATAGGTCGTAGTAAAAGATTAAGTTATTTAAATTCATTTTATTTTACTTATCATCGGCTGATGTAAAATTTTATACTAATCTTTTTATTTATAGTATGACTGCAGCAAGAATAGGTCGGCTCAACCAGGAATAGACCACGCTCACACAGAACACTATCGTTAAATAGAAGCATGACGCTGCTATATTTTGCATTAAGAGTGTAGAGGACCAGAGACCCTTTTTAATGATATCGAGGCACTCTACCTTAATCCTCAGGGGTGACAACGCATTATTAGGTCGGTTCTTAACCGAGGAAGGATGAAGGGCCACAGCATCTACTTACTATAATGGGTTATGTGCACGTTTGTCTCTCATACTTCTTAAAGTCTGCCACTGAATTTCCTCAAATACCCGGGGTGGGCAGAACGCAAATAGAAGTTCAATAATACGACCCTTGAGGTAGGGATGACCTTTACCATCAACACAATTAAAATTAAAGTTAAAGTTGCTAAAAATTTATTTGCTTATATCCGCATAATGAAGTAAAATTATATGTCCTACCTAGTTTGAAGAGCACCTCACGCCCTCCCTCAACCGCCTCGGACACCTGCACCCAATTTCAAAACTTAAAACAAAAGAGACTATATTCGTTGTCAACGTAGAGGAATCTCACAGCCTGTAGTACTGGCTATCTATAGATTCTTCTGTTTTTGGCCTCTTCAGACCAGAACAGAGCAGTGAATTTTGCTGCGGAAATAGTTAAGGGTCTTACCACCAATGAATCACAACTTTCGCATACCTTTCTGAAATATTAATTTATGTGGCAACAGACTACGAAGCTTGCAAAAGGCGCATACTCACCCTGTCCTTACCACACGAGCCCCATAATGGCACGGAGGAAGAGCGCACGATGTTCCTCCGCACGGCAGTGGACTTCAGTCAGGTCCAGAGCGTGCATGCACTGGGCGCATTACTCCGATACCTAGACTTGAACTGGTCCAATCTGACTTTGAATATGCAAAGCAAACCGCAGTTCCTGAGCTTGAAGAGAATTTCTTTGTAAGTGAGCCTATGAATAAGTTTTATTAATTTATACTCTTTACCGTTACAGCCTTTAAGGTCCACTACTGAACAGAGGCGTCCCGAATAAATTACCCCCCAATAGGAAGGATATTTGCCATAGTTGTCACGCTTGGCGAGCGAGTTGGCAATTGTAGTATTTCGTTTTTAGTTTTATTTTTAGTAGTCCTATCGCCTCGTCCAACACCCCCGGAGTGATATGGGGTAGTGGAACTTCTTACAATTACTTATAACTTAAACCAAATAGTAACGTAAATAAAGAACATAACAAATAAATAATAACCAATAAATACTAGATCGATTTTGACAGCACAAACTTACCTCCCAAAAAAAATTAATATTGCCTTGTTGTCGGGCGCATTTTTTTTTCATTATGCATTTTGATTATCATATGATCAGTGGTGGAGGAAAATATTGGTAAATCTGCATGTGTCTTAAACCACTGGGTTGAATGGTCTAAGGCATGTGTAGAAAGTTAAAAATATTCAAAGGAAATCCGCCAATGCCGGAGTAGCACCGTTGATTCTCTTATTGCCAAACTTTCTTAGGAATGTTTTTTGCGTGCACTAGTTAGACATAAACATAAAACATTTATCTTGACACACTGCAGTGTATCAGCCAAGTTTTGGCTACGCACCTGCAGTATGTATACTAACATGAACTTTTGAAGACCTCTAAACCTTTAGAACTATGAAGCAAGTAAGACAAAGCATCTGCATTTTGATTCTTAATCGAGGATAAATATAAATGGATATGGACCTCAGCATTCACTTATCATCAGGCGCACTGTGTGCTCGTTCGTCATTCTATAAAAAAGATCATATGATTTAAGCCACTGCTATGGAACTTGGCAACCATTCATATCTTACCTTGTTTACGCGCAAAGTCGACAACCCTAAAAATCGTTTGCACCGAACTTGGCTTCCTTTTTCACTGTTGTTTTTGGTGACATCAGGGGTGGACCGTGAATTTGTGGGGCCCTGGGCTAACAACACTTGAGGGCCCACTGAATTAATCAAACTAATCAAATCAAACAACTGTTTTCTATAATGATATATACGGTCTGGAAAAAAGTTATGTGACTTAGATACACAAACAGCAATTGTAAGATATTATTGCACAAGAAATTAAAAGGTTATGTGTATTTATTGATCAAATTGTCAATCCTTTGTTAAACCACAATTTATAGAAAGAACTGATAAATTATTTAGTCGATTGTTGAACATTGTTGACTCATATTCGTTTTCTATGTACGACATCCTGGAAAAAGAGCGCCTCGCTTCACTGCTAGTGCTTGACAACTTTAAAAAATCAATAAAATAGTAAAACAATTTGGGACAATATCAATAAGTTTCTCTTCTCTATATCATGCCTCATTGACTTGGCATCTTCTATTCAAATTCTAAACAGCTTATCCAACGCGACGTTTCAATCAAACATTCTGCTTCTACAAAACGTGTCTCTTTTCGGAAATTAACTCTCTCATCCTCATTTCCTCTAAACCTCAAGAAATTTTCATAATATCACCATAATTATTTTCGAAACTTTGACAGCTCATGTCTTCACTGGGGTCAGGTGGCCCTTTATATCCTCGAGGCCCTGGGCTGCAGCCCAAAAAACCTATTATAGCCCCTGAGTGATATTTTTGTACCATGATACTGTTACTCTACAATATACCTCTGTATTGCTGAACTCGTAGAGCGGACATTGTGACCATAGACGAGGATACGTACCGCGGACTGCAGGTGTTTAGTTCACTCGCACACCCCAGTAGCTTCAAGAAAGGCGTTCAGGGCAGCAACAAGGAAGGCCTCAGTTTATTCCAGTTATTTAGCAAATGTTCCTCTAGGGTTGGCCATTCACGATTGAGGTGAGAGGAGGATTTTTTTTAAATTGAGAATTTAGACGCATTATTTATTTGTTTATTTCGACTTTGTTGCACAAAATTTTACAGAGGCGAACTTAACGCCTTAAGGCATTCTCTATCAGTCAACAATAAAAAGTAATACATTAATAGAATCAGACGTGGTTTTGTGGATATTTATCTTTAATAGATGTCAAAAATTAATTATCTAAGATCCTAGTATCTTACCTTTGTTTTTTTAATAAGCGCACGTCGAAGGCATGCCAAAAAGTTGTTACTTAGCATAAATTGTGGCGAAACCACAGCGCTGATTTTCAGTGATGATAAAAAAGGTTTTCGAGTTATTTTATTTCTCTGACATGCAGGTTCCCTCACAATATTTTGATCGCGTGGTTAATCAGAATTTTAAATTCAATTAACAACGTCATCGATGCAGTAAGTAGTGTCTACCTAGTTAGAACAGCTTTAAACTCCGTAGTTCACGTCATTTTTATTAGGCGGATCTGCACGTGTGTGGATCTACACGTGGTAGAGCCATGCTGCAGTTATATTAGTAGTATAGTTGTAGTACGAATGGGTCGGCTCGACCGGGGAAGGAACACGCTCTTACAGAATACCAGCGTAAAATAGCAGCTAAATTCTGCTGATTTCTCTACACTATCAAATCGTATGATGAGTGTAGTCGGAGACCCTTTTTACTGGAAATGAGGCATTTTATCTTAGTCCTCACGGGTGGCGACCCTTTTGCATTTTGTTTTGTACGAGATGTTTATGTCTGTGGGCTACAGCAACAACTTACCATCAGGACTGTGTGCTCGTCTGTCACCCTATCCTATAAAAAATTCTTAGCTAATTATTTTTAACATCTTTAGTACTATAATACGAGTATCGTATATTAAACGATTGACAGTGAAATCCAATATATACGCGGATACTATTTTTACTACATTTTACGAGGTAAGTAAATCCTTTTCTGCCCGCTAGATTTGACTTTTAATTGACTACCCTCTAATCTATTTATACCTCAAGTAGCTGATCTGCTACTGCTATGATTCCGACCTGAGGAGTACAGGGAGTTAATAATTACAAGGATTCCATTTCATTCCTCAGAGGTGACAACACATCTGTGACCTCCTTTTTTTAAGTCGGTCACTTATCACGTGAAATGTAAGTTTGTTACTTTATTTAAAAAATAACTTAATGTAACTTAACCAAAGTACTACTCATACTTTACCTAACTTTTATTCATACCGTTACAGTCTATTAGTCTACTGTTGAGCTTAGGCCTCCCCCGTAAAATTCCTCATAGGGGATATTTGCTACAATAGCCACGCTTAACAACCGCATTTTTTATTATTAGTCGTTATTAGGAAGCTGCCGCTGCCCATCTCCTGATTTGCTTCTCTCTGTCGCATTTTACGACACCCACACAACTACACGGTAACGGTAAAAGTACACGTCATCATCGAAATAAAATTAAAGTGTCTTTTTTTAACGTCAAAATAACAGCGTTTTATTAAATGCATATGAAAGTATATATACGGTACTTATAAAAAAAAAACAGCTTTTAAAACTCTTGTCTGTCTGACCTTCTATCGCTCTTTGTTTGTTCCGAATAATTTCCGAAATGACCGAACTGATTTTGATATGACTTTCAGTAGCAGATAACTGATGTTAGGGCTAAGGCTACTTTAATATTAGAGTACCGCGTAAAAAAAATAAATAAAAATGAAGTCGCGGTGAACAGCCTTTTATAATAATATAACAATACTATTCAGTATCGTATTAAAAACATAGGGAAAGGCTATTCGTCACAAAAAATCAATTTAGATAATAATACATAACGACAGAGTGCTGCTTCGGCACCCGAGCTCGGACTTAGCAACTTTGCAACGTCGTCTCGACGTCGTCGAGTTCTTCACGAGGTCGCAGAGCGATTCCCTCATGAGGAACATTTGCGCATCGCTGAGATTTATTAGGAACGTAAACGTAAGGACACAATTGATTATAATATATTTATTTTTTAAGTGGTAGAGCCATACTGCTGGGTCCGCTCGACCGGGGAAGGACCACGATTACACAGAATACCAGCGTAACGCTGCTTTGTTTCGTATAGTGAGTATAGAGAACCAGAGACCTTTTTTACTGAAAACGAGGCATTCCATCTTAGTACTCATGGTTGACAATGCATTTGCATTTTGATTCGTAATCGAGGATAGATGTAGATGCCACTTACCATCAGGTGGACTGTGTGCTCGTGTCACCTTCTCCTATAAAAAAATTACTAAAGCAGCATGAATAAGTCGGCTCGATCGGGGAACACGTGATCCTTCTGGCTTATGACTGATTAACATATATTATATATATTAGTTAACAAAATTTTAAGTTAAAATTAATTTAGCGCTTACACGTTATCAACTCAGTCTCTTTAGTTTGTCTAATAGGTAAATAGTAACATCATAAATTCGGTGGTTTAATTCGTAGTGAAGTTTTAGATGAAATAAAGGATAAAATAGTTAGCGAAGAAAGTACCGAAAACACTGAGGAGTGAGAAGATGAATATGAAACAAAAGCAATTTTGTTTCATGAACTAGCAGAAGAAAAAAAAGTGTATTTCTCTGTACTGCGAATATCAGTAGAATCCGTTAATTACTTGTTGTGTAAAGTTGAGCATATACCGAGTAGAGACACTCCAATACAATGTGCGATAGAACCAAAATTAAGTACCACGTTCTTACATAATAGATAAATAAAATAGCACAGTTCAATGCTGCTGAATTTTGTATGGTGGGTAAAGAGAACCGGGAACTCTTTTTACTGGAAACGAGTCATTCTATATTACTCCTTAACAACGCATCTGTATTTTGATTCCTAACTGAAGATAAATGTAGATGTCTATAGGCTACAGCATCCACTGAACAGCAGCTACTGTGTGCTAGTTTGTCACTCTTATGCTCAAAAAAATCACTATTTAACTAAGTAGTTGAATATTTACTCTAATAGATTTTTTCTTCTTACTTACTGCGCCACCCAAAAGCAAGACGCTTTGTAGGAACTTGTAACTGAAGATTCTGAATCTTGTGCAAGCGATAAAATTTTAACCAAAATGACTTTTTTATTGCCAGATATTCTAGACCTTTTCATTTTCAGGGCATCCTTGCTAAAATCAAAGCGCTATCTGCTAAACCCTATCAGTGGAAGTCGTTGTATAACGTGAGTACTGATCGATTCTACAACATGTCTACTCTACATAATCTACAATATATAAATTGTTTTAAATCATTATATTGCAAATACTCTTAATCAAAAAACTTGATGTATTTTTAACGTGGTAGTGCCACGCTATAGTTGCAGCTCGAATGACTCGACCGGGGTAGGACCACGCTCTCACAGAATACCAGCCTGAAATAGCAGCTTAATGTTGCTGTGTTTCGCATGGTGAGTGTAGAGAACCGGAGATACTTTTTATTGGTTACAAGGCATTCCATTTCGGTGTTTAAGGGGGACAAACCATCTGCTTTGTAATTCTTAATTGAGGATGAATGTAAATGTTTATGGGCCACAGCATTAACTTACCACCACATGGGCTGTATGTTCCTTCTCACCTTTATTCTATAAAAATTGGATGTGAAGAAGACGAGAGAGGTGTATCAGAATCATGTCAAATAGGAATCCGTAACCGGTGCCCACCTGTTTTAAAGTAAAGGTGGAATAGTTTTCATTACTCGTGCGCCGATTACTCCTGGATTAATTCCAGAAACAGATTGGTGCAGAAAATATCTATTAAGAGTGCATTACTCTCAATTGTCATATATGAAATTGGTGCTCTAATGGCGGAACATTTTGAATGAAACTTTTTTTACGAATTTTATCGCGTTTAAATAATGCCGTCTTAGCCCCCCAGTGGACACAATACATCTGCGTTTTGATTCTTAATATACGATAGACGAAGATATTTATGGATCACAGCGTCCACTTACCACCAGGTGGGCTGTGTGCTCGTTTGTCACCCCTATTGTGTAAAGTAATATGTTGCCTTTTACGACACCTACTGAATATGATTGAGTGTAGGATCATATTACGCTACCACCAGAGAACACGCTTGCACCTATTGCTGATAGGTCTTAACATCACTGCAAGCCTGTATTGCATCTAAAATGTGATGCATCTTAAAACGGCGGCCGCTTTCTTCCGTCTGCTTAAAAAGAAATTCCCCTTCCAGAAATTAAATTCTTTATTAAAGCGGGTATAAAAGAAATTAAAATGAAAAGTGCTTTATTAACAGAACCAATTGTTTTATTAAACAGGTAATATCTGTTAGTTCCTTCACTAGTCAAGCTTGTATTGAGGAAACCTGATACCAAAGTTCATTATGGGTTATTTTATACATTATCAGACAGATTATGTGTATAAAATAACGCATAGTGAACTTTATTAACATGTTACAGCCTTTTAAAGTCCACTGCTTAACATAGGCCCCTCCCATAGATTACGTCGTAGGGGACATATTTGCCATAGTTGCCACAGCAAGCGGGTTGGCAAACGCAGTTTTTTATTTGTAGTCGTTATAAAGAAAACGTGGCTGCCCATCCCCTGATTTGTTTCCCTCTGCTAATGCTTAAATTTATACGTAACAAAAGAAACCTGCAACAACCAAGCCAAGTTTTATATAACAACTCGGATTGTTTTAATTATATGCTTGTAAAAAGGTAATAAAAATTAAGAATATTTCTTATATAGTTTTTAACGTATACAAGAAGTCTAAGGATCCGGCCCGGCTTCGCACGAGTGATTTCTGGATCTCGAAAGCAGCGCCACCTACCAGGTCCAATTGTGAATCTAAACCATTCTCAAATCAATTTAATCACACATACACATAGAATTTTCGCCTATACAACATGTAACAAACATCCTGTGATTCCCGTTAAGTGCGTTATCAGAATCAGTATTCAAACGTATAGAAATATTTCTTTTTCCGGTAAATTAAAATTAATTTTACTTGCAAATTGTATGTGGTTTTATTACTTCTAGCTGACACGAGTATAAAGCGGGGTCTTTGTCAATCCTCTTACTCCTCGTACAATGGTAATAAAACTACATAGAATTTGCAGATTAATTTTTTAAATAAACATAAAAATATTAATGGTTGAGTTTTTGGAAAAAATGTTGTGATAATAACGCACTTAACGGAAATCACAGGCTTTTTCTTACATGTTGTATAAAGATATTAAAATCCCCACAGACGTTGTACAACGCTGTGCTCATATGCGAACTGTGTGAGAACGCGGGCAGCTCCAGCGAGATTCTCCAGCAGCTCGCCTCGTGCGACAACCATAACTTGTATGAGGTAAAGATCCGACAACTTTTTGCATTGTAGAAAATTTGAAGATTAAACATTATTATATAAAACTGAAATAAGCAACGAACTTACGGTCCACCCAATGGTATGTGGTCACTGCAGTCCGTGAACACCCTGTAACCAACTTCAAAGGAGTAAGGCGGAACTCTTCAAAGCCTTTTTTATATAGAATAAGGGTGACAAACGAGCACATAGTCCTTCAGATGTAAATGGATTGGCTTTGGTGAAAGGGTCTCCGGTACTTTACAATGAGCACAGGAAGTAGTAAGTATTCTCTATCTCCGGTCAAGCCGACCTATTTGTGCCACAACCATAATATAACTACAGGGTGATTTTACCACTTATTTTGCTTCTTAATCGAGGAAGAATGCAGAAGTCTATGAGCTACAGCATCCACTTAGCATCAGGTGGACTGTGTGCTCGGTTGTCACCCTTATTCTATAAAAAAGAAATCTTTAACATCTTTAAACTGTAGCGCTAATCAAGACAGACCCCTAAGCAAAAGAAGCCCTCCTTCCATTTTTTATAAAATATATAAGGTCTTCTTACAAACAGTACTAACAATAAAAGTTATTACCCAATAACAAACACTTATGTTCTTTCTTTTATGTCAGATGGCACTATGCATGAATAGAATTATTGACTTCGATCTGTCCAAGTCTGAAGGAAAGTTTACCGTGAAAGCGGGTGTCGATCCCGACCTGGACTTGAGTGAGTACAAACAAACTAAATAAATTTAACTTATGTACTTAGTTATAAATTTATATTTCTTTGAGAATCATGTACTTTATTTACGAGAAAAGAATATTATGAATTCCGTTGTATTATTGTAGATTGTTTGAAATAAGCTTTTTCACACATAAATAACTTAACTAGGAATTCTAGAACTACGGCTATATTATAAAAATGATAAAATTACTAAATTGTAATAATAATAGCGTAAAATAAGAGGGCTTTCGGGAATCAAGGAAGTGACAACATTACTATTTAAAAATGTATTTATTGCTTTTCGAAGTATTCTCCGCGAAATTTGACACATTTTTCCATACGATGGAACCAATCATTGCAGCAACCATTCCATTCGGAAGTTGGGGTCTCCAAAATGGCCGTTTTGTAGGCGTCCACAGCTTCTTCAGGTGATGAAAATCTCTGTCTACGTAATTTATTCTTTATTTTAGGGAAAGTATAGAAATCATTAGGGCTTAGGTCGGGGCTGTACGGCGGATGGTCTAATAATTCTATGTTTTCTTGCTCTAAAATCTCTTTTGTTCTGTGTGCGGTGTGAGAACTCGCATTGTCGTGATGCGAGGATGATGCGGCGGTTGCAGTTCTCTTTACGGAGTTCAGAAACGACCTGTGGCAAACAAATGCTGGCATACCATTCTGCATTAACCGTTCTTTGTCCCTCAAGAGGAATAGTCGTAATATGGCCGGTTTTGGAGACAAACGTGGCCACCATTTTTTTTTGCAACACTCCCTGAACGAACAATTTTGGTTGGCTTTAACTCATTTTCGAACACCCAAACTCGTGACTGGTTTTTTGTTTCGGGCTCATACGCGTATATCCAGGATTCGTCGTCTGATACGATGTTGTATACAGCATTTGAGGATCCTGCGTGGAATCTTTCGAGAGTTCTGACGCACCAAGTAACACGAGCCGCTTTTTGCTCTTCACAGAGCGAATGCGGTATCCATCGGGAAAACAACTTTTTTACACCTAATTGTTCATGCAAGATTATTTGTATTTGACTCATGCCGATTTCTAAAGTTGCCTGAATTTCGCGGTATGTCACATGTCGATCTTCCTCAATCAGCTTACGCACAGCACAAAGTTTTCTTGGGTGACTGTAGTTTTTGGACGACCTTGACGGGGATCATCACTGACCTTGACACGTCCACATTGAAATTCAGCAAACCAGCGGTAAATTGTGGTTTTGGACGGGGCTTCATCACCAAATGCAGAAATCATCCGGTCAACACACTGTTTTTGTGTTAAACCACTTCGAAAGTCATAATAAATCATCGCTCTTGAATTTTCTCGAGTCAATTCCATTTTCTTAACGACTAAACAAGTTTGACAAAACCTTGTGACAAGACCGAGAATCTTTTCTTAAATAAATAAAAAATGGTATTCGATTTTTAAAACCAAGGAGTTTTCAATTAAAAAGATTTTAATATGACAGGAACAGTGGAAATATTCCATTCCCGATACTTTTAGTGCAGCCTAGTAGTAGGTTAATGCTGCTGTGTTTCGTTTGGTGAGTGTAGAGAACTGGAGACCCTTTTTACTGGAAACGAGGCATTCCATCTTAGTCCTCACGGGTGACAACGCATCTGCATTTAGATTCTTTATAGAGGATAGATGTAGATGTCTATAGGCCACAGCAACCATCAGGTGGGATTGTGTGCTCATTTGTCACCCTATCCTATAAAAAAAAATATTATGCCTTTAGATTCTTTTATAAAACTGAAGTGACACCTTCGTGACGAAGTTACTGTCCACCTGATGGTGAGTGGGTACTCCGTTTACACCACAAAGGACTAAGTAGTTAATTGCTAGATGGAATTTTTTACTTTAGTAAGATCCGATTGTTTCGGCGATTGCCAATGAAGGGATTCTTATGTTTTCTATTGTATATCCTATTTGGATCGAATGTTCAGTAAAAAAGAGGGGAGACTCATCCAACGTCTGAATATCCTATTAGAAAAAAGAATAGTGAGGAAGGAATTAAGTCATATTATTCCTGCCTGTCCAACATTGATATTCCACTCCTGAACATAAGTCTACCCCCCTGATTGCCCCATAGGGGGGGTTTTGCCATCGTTAGGCAGTATTTATTAACTTTGAATTGTTATCAGGAAGATGCTACTGCCCAGCTCCTATTTTAGGTTTCTTCTTTGACCTCTTACCTGACACCCACGACACGATGGGGTAATGAATAAACTTACACTGTCATTTCAATTCCTTTTGTTATTTTTTAATAATAAACTAAATTCGACCCATCAGAATAACATTCATGAAATCGATTTTTGATTAGTGAGTTGTTTCTTTATATTATAGAGAAACAAACGATGGCGAGCCTTCACGGGCTTATGTCAGAAACTGCTAAAGTGGAATTGGACCGACTGCCGGCTTTCGTAGAGGAGTGCACTATGCTGTACATGCCGCACCTCGGCTACTTACTCGGTGTGAAGGCCTGGGCTGACAACTTGACCATGCAACAGAAGGAACTGCCAAATATGAAATTTATGGTGAGCATAGAGAAGTGAGACTGTGTTTTTTAATTCATATTTGTTGCTAGCTGTAGACATCTTGTTTCATCATATATTCTAATCTAAATAATATAACTCTGGAGCTTTAAAGAGGACACTAGCTTTTAACAAAAATTAAATTTACTTGGTTCGAGTATAATATACGTGCTGTTTTAGAGAGTCATTACCAATCGTCTCGCAAGCACACTCGACGACTTACAGCCTCTTAAAAGGCTATAACACAATAGAGCACGTACTTACCCTCCAGCAAATTGTATAGAAGACCGAAGAGTACAATCTTTCACTTTATCTTGGGTATGTGGACTATGAGAAAGCCTTTCCATCGAAATTTGGGCGGTGCTACAGTACCTTCAGCAGTGCCAAGTCGGCTATCGGTACATCCAGTGCTGAAGTGTTTGTACAATGGGCTACGAAAGCTATCCGTATACAGAACCAGAGTACGAAACCTATACAACTGCAGAGAGGTGTAAGACAGAGTGACGTTATATCCCCGAAACTCTTCGCCGCTGCTTTGGAAGACGTTTTCAAGCTCCTGGACTGGAAAGGTACGGTATTATCAATGGGGATACATCACTCACCTTCTATTTGCCGACGATGTAGTCCTTATGGCAGTACGAGATCTAAGTTTAGTGTCTTCCAACGAATAGATCTTAAGACGAACATGGACAAAACAAAGGTCATGTGTAATGTCTATGTCGCACCTATGCCGGTAGTTGTTGATGAGTACGTTTACCTAGGACAAATAGTCTTACTAAGTAAGTCCAACTTCGAACGAGAGGTCAATCGACAGATTCAACTCGGCTGGGGAGCGTTCGGGAAATTACGACACATCTTCTCGTCAGGTATACCTCAAAACCTGAAATCAATATTATACAGCCAGTGCGTGTTGCAAGTGATGACTTATGGATCTGAGACGTGGTCCTTTCCTGCTGGCCGTATGAGGACGCTCAAGGTCGTTCAGAGGGCTATGGAGAGGGCTGTGCTCAGAGTTTCTCTGCGTGATAAACTTAGAAATGAGGATATCCGCAGTAGAGCCAGAGTGACCGACATAGCACAACAGTTTAGTAAGCCGAAGTGGTAACGGGCCATATAGCTCGAAGAACCGACAACCATTGGGGAAAAAAGGTTCTCGAGTGGCAGCCTCGTACCGGTGGGCATAGTGTAGGGTGATCCCCCCTAGATGGAGTGACGACCTGGTAAGACATGCACGAAGTCGATGGATGCAGGTGGCTCAGGACCGTGCTTTGTGGCATTCCTTGGGGGAGGCCTATGTTCAGCAGTGGACTTGTGAAGTGCTGTAATGATGATTATGATGATATATATAAGTTAATTAGCAAGTTTTTTTATAGAATAAGGGTGACAAACGAGCCCACAGTACTCCTGATAGTAATTGGATGCTGGGGTCCATAGAGATCTATTCTCGATTAAGAATCAACGTGCAGATACGTTGTCACCCATGAGGACTAAGATGGAGTGCCTTGTATCCAGTAAAAAGTATCTCCGGTTCTCTATACTCACCATATGAAACACAGCAGCATTAAGCTACTATTTCACGCTGGGATTCTGTGATAACGTGGTCCCTCACTGGTCGAGCCTACTCATTCATGCTACAACCACAATATATCTGTAGAGAAGCTCTATCGCGTAAAATAAAAGTAGACAATTATGTTTCAAAAAAAAAAGAAAAATAATGGCTTGTGGGTTACAATAAGTCGCAAAGCGTTTAATAAATGGGCGATAGTAGAAATCCACAAATTTAAAAGAAGGTTGTGTGAGCTTTTTATCGATCGATCATAGTGATACGTTTAGACTTTAGAGAATATGTAAAAAAATATTCTAAAGTATTTAAAAAAGTGTGCTTCTCTATTATATTCTATTTTATTACAATATTATTAGACCTTGCGGTCAACCACTGTGTGATTTATAAGAAGTTTTCTTCCTCGCACAACTTCCTTGTAGAATCGACTACCACCAGAGATTTTTTCCGGGCCGAAACGACTTAGGGACCTTCAAGGAAAGAGCCTACTCCTTTTTAAAGGCCGGCAATGCATCTGCAATTCCCCTTGTGCTGCCGTTGTTCATGGGCGGCGGTGATCACTTACCATCAGGTGAGCCTCATGCTCGTTTGCCACCTCTCCTATACAAAAAAACTTGTTTGAATTGTCATAAATATTCAGATATCCATTATTAATTTTGATGATATGTTTATACACAATTTTACACAAGTGCTTACACCACCACATAGTTGTTGCAAATTGTGAAAAAAATAGTTTTGGTGTGCTAAGATTTTTTTATTTTTGCTACGCCTTGAATATTGAAATAATAAATCGTACTTATACTCCCGTATATTTCAAAAATTATTTGCATTGTAATGCATGCTAATTATTTTCAGTTCCAAAATAATGACTACATACACTACAAGAGCAAGGGATGTGAAGGTGAGTTAACTCTTTAAAAATATATATCGATATGTGTTAAGGCATGAGTAACCATTTTCATAATTTTATCTGTTTGTCTATATGCCTGTCTGTCTGTCCGTGTTAATCTCTAGAATGAACAGATGTTGAGAACGATAAGATACAGATGTAATCTAGGCTTATACGAGTATATTATCCCAATCATCATCATCATCATTACAGCCCTTCACAAGTCCACTGCTGAACATAGGCCTCCCCCAAGGAATGGCACAAAGCACGGTCCTGAGCCACATGCATCCGTCGACTTCCTGCATGTCTTACCATGTCGTCACTCCATCTAGTGGGAGGTACCCTACCTTACTCCTACCGGTACGAGGCTGTCACTCAAGAACCTTCTTTCCCCATCGGATGTCAGTTCTTCGAGCTATATGGCCGGCCCATTGCCACTTCAGCTTACTAATCCCTTGGACTTTGTCGGTTTCTGTGGTTCTACTGCGGATATCCTCATTCCTAAGTTTATCACGCTGAGAACCCCCGAGCATAGCCCTCGCCAAAGGTTGCTGAGCGACCTTGAGCGTCATCATACGGCCAGCAGTGAAGGACCACGTCTCAGATACGTAAGTCATCACTAGCAAACACGCACTGGTTGTACAATCTTATCCGAATAACTAGAAATAATTTTGAGAAATAAAAAACTCCTCAAATTAAACGGTTTTTAATGATTATCTTAACTCTAAATAACGCCACATGAACAGATCCTACCCAGGTGAAGCCGGGCGAGGGTCTCTAGTTATTTATAAAACCGGTGAATCTCGCTCTCCTAGGTTTACTGTTTGAAGACGTAAGTTAAATGTATCTATCATCTTTCTTTCTTCATTCGACCGCAAATGGTACATTGAAACAGAAACCTTTTTATTTACTATAAATTATAAATAATACTTATTGAAAGTCACTTTTTTTTAATTTACCACTGGTTTGAAAAAAAACCTCTGTCCTGGGAACAACCAGCAAGTAACCCAGCGGGACAGTTTTTTTTTTAAATAACAGTTTACAATCATGTATGTTACAGACAACACAAAACAAAATAGAAATAGCTTGGTAGTGATCACGTTTCCCACCTACTCAGGGGTTATTATCATCCATAAATATCTCCATAAATATCCTTAATATTATAATAACCCTCTTTTATCATAGATTTTTCCGTGGTAGCCATGCTTGCCAGGCGGGTTGGCAACTGCAGATGTAATTTTAAGTTATATCAGGAATATGCTGCTACCCATCTCGTGTTTTAGATTCCCTTTGTCTTTCAACACCCACGGGACGATATGGGATAACGGATATTATTACACCGTCACTACACGGTACGTGGTACGGCACCATTAATTAGCTAGAATTCTTGTCAATTTTTTTATTATTATCCATAAATTCCTTAATATAAAATAACCTCTTCTCTTCTCGTCTCTTCTATTTCATCTTCTCCCATAGGCTAGATCTATCAATGACCTATTTATCACATATTTATAGTATGTCTTTTCGGGTCGAATTTATTAATTAATTTTAAACTACGTTCCCGATGAACTTAAAGATTTAAAATTTTGATCATAACTCAGAATTGGATGCCAATGCAAGAATATGGACAGAAAAAACGTGTTGTAAGCAAATTTTCAATACATAATGAATTTTTTAACACACAATTTTTACATTTTGCAATTATATAAATGAATACAAAATGTTTAAAAAATTCTATTTGTTTCCATATCCTATTTGTAAGAACAAGTAGATAAATAAATTGTTGATATCTTTGCATTGCACACAGAGCTGGATGTGATGATAGGCGACACGTACCCAGAGATAGTCGCTCACGAGACCAGGATCATGATGCGATTGACGGCTGTAATGTTGGAGAATCTGCACACACTCGCTTCTGTGATAGACAAGTGCGCCGAGCTCGATTGGTAAGGGTTAATATGGCACGGGTTTTAAGACGGCTCTATAATAATGTAAGACGTTCAAGTTAAAGGGACGCTAAATAAGTTGACCCATGACAAAGGCAATTTTACTACTGTATAAAAATATAATCTATAGATATAAATAAAATTGATATGTCTGCTTGTTTTTATATGCTGTTAAGACATATGTGTGTATATTTATAGACAAATAATTAAATATTAATTAGAAAAAAAAAATTTAATTTTTTTGTCAGTCGGACTGTTTTTCATATTTTTTAAAGGATAAGGGCGACAAACGAGCACGCAGTCCACCTGATGGTAAGTGGATGCTGTGGCCCATAGACGTCTATCTAAATTTATCCTCGATTAAAAATCAAAACGCAGACGCGTTGTCACCCCTGAGGACTAAGACGGAATGCCTCGTTTCCAGTAAAAAAGAGTCTCTGGATCTCTACACTCACCATACGAAACACAGCAGCATTAAGCTGCTATTTTACGCTGGTATTCTGTAAGAGCGTGGCCCTCCTCAGTCGAGTCAACCCATTCGTGCTACAACCATAATAGTTGCAGCGTGGCTCTACCACTTTAAAAACGTCTGTCAGGCTATTCTGTTTGCCTGTTCAGGCTAATTTCCAGAATAGCGGAACCGATTTTGATGTAATTTTATGAATATTAAAAAAAATATAAGATAAATAGTCTTTGATTAATTTAAATCCGAATAACGTTACATTAATAGATCCTTTCCGGGCGAAAATGGGGTGGGTCGCTAGTCTAATAGATAGTAATTGCTATTGGTCGTGTTGCTTGTGGACCCGTGCTTGGAGCCCAGGTCAGACCAAAAAAAATCAGTTTTTAAGGTTTTCGGTCAAGAAGTTCTCGAATAGCTGCCCGGAGTCAGAATGTTGGCGGTGTTTGACCCCCGTGCCTCGGAAAGCATGTAAAGCCGTTGGTCCCGCACCTGCTCTCTCTCTCTGGTCGTGTCGGATTACCGTTCCGTAGGACCATATGAGTGAGGGAATAGAAAGTACACGTGTACTTGCGCATACACTTGGGCACTATAATCCTGTCCTACGCCTGTGTACTGTCCAATGGCTAGTCTCAATTGAGGCTGGCCGCCGTAAACGAAATTCAGTCTGGAAGACATTACTATGGTAACTTATTGTCCCCTACTGATGTATATATTATGTAAAAATACCATGTTTTATTTACATAGTGGTAACCTAGAAATTTTAACCAGATTCCGATAGTAACTTCTTATATTTAATCCAAATTAAGAGTGTTGCTAGTTTTTTTTAAATACTGAGTTGTTATCAAAAAGACTGCTGTCATCTCCTGTTTCAATTTTCTTCTGGCTTCTATTACATCACCCACAGGATGATATGGGGATGGTTTCTTACGGCTCTACGGTACACAAAAATAAGATTTTTGTTTCTACGCCTTTCTTATGAACGTCAACGTTACAGCCTATAATATATACGTCCCAATACTGGACACAGGCCCGCTCTCACTTCTGAGAGGGTTCTTATGAACGTAATTTGTAATAAAAAAATAACTATGAACAACACAATATTTAAAATGAATCCCCACCTGCAGCCTTATAGCAATTGCAAAGGTTTGCAAAGAATTAAATTTTGTTCGACCTACCCTCACAACTGAGAAAGTGATCAAAGTAAAACAAGGCAAGCACCCCCTGTATGTAACGACCTGCGACAACTTCGTGCCCAACGACGCAGAGAGCAGCCGTGATGCAGGCTTCGTCAAGATCCTAACGGCACCTAACTCTGCGGGGAAATCAGTTTATTTGAAACAAACAGGTAATGTGGTCTTTAATATCAGATTGATTGATATACTTAAGATACTAATCAAGATCACTTTGTTATATTTTAATATTATTAATTTTTACGATGAATTACGTGAACTTAAAACAAATGTAAGGATGTCGGAAATTGAGATTAAACCAGTCTTTTCTTTTATGAAAATGATTTTCGAGAAAACAAAAAAAATTCTAATAGAATACATGCATTTATTTGTTTTTTCTTAAATTAATACGAATCCAGGCATAGTAAATATAAGTAGTAGTTGTATTATGAATTTGACATTTGTCACCGATGTAAATCCATATTTGTCGGGTTTGAAGGACCACCATTATACATTTTATATATTTCCATTTTCTTTCACCCATAAACAGACTAATGCAAGATTGTAGATATATAGTAAAGCCTCACTGGGCTCGGACACGTTCATAGTGTATAAAATCTACAGGTCTGATTGTATACCTGGCTCACATCGGCAGCTTCGTCCCGGCAGAGTCTGCCGAGATTGGCATAGTGAGCCACATTTACTCCAGGATACAGTCCACCGAGTGCGTGGCCGCGCATATGTCCGCATTCCTCATAGATTTGAGACAAGTACGTTTTTTTATGTTCAACATTTGTTACTCAATAAACTAACTCTGTTCAAAAAACTAGATTAATACTTAGAATTTTCAGCCTTTAAACTGGTGGTAGAGCTTTTTGCCAAGACCGTGTAAGTCGGTAGGACATAATATACGTCTACTTGTCAAATGACGTCATACAAATAGTCTGATACTAATAGGAATATATCGATACATTTAATTAAACAATAGGCGAACACGGGGGGAGATACTGAGGAGTATCCACACTCCAGAAAGGTACTGAACTTGGATAGTAGTGTGATAAGATAGTAGTGTACCACCATCTAATCTATTGCCACCAGCTAGCATTGCACCAAATGTCCTTTGCCGGTTTAAAGGAGGATAAGAGTGTCAATATGCATATTCACTGGCTATACGGCATTCCGTCTTTGTCCCTAGAGGTAACAAGGCATCTGTGACCATTTAGGTCGACGCAGGACATCACAGAAAACGCGTGAAATAATAGCTTAATGCTGCTGTGTTTCGTATGGTAACCGGAGACCCTTTTTACTGGAAACGAGGCATTCCATCTTAGTCCTCACGGGTCATCTACTTTTTGGTTCGTAATCAAGGATAGATGTAGATGTCTATGAGCCACAGCAACCACTTACTATCAGGTGGACTGTGTGCTCGTTTATCATCCTATCCTATAAAAAACATAACCCTAGTGCATGAGTGTATACGCTAACGCAGGTGTACTTTTTAACACTCTATCCCCTTACTGACATAGTCCAATGGGATTGAAATCAGAGGTCAGAGTGAGAGGACCAGAGAGAGATAACGCGTAGAACCAACGGCTTTACATGCTTCCCGTGATAAGCGGGTGAAACCCTGGAAATTTCCTGACCACAGACTATGAGAATTTCTTGACAGAAAAACCCATAGACTGATTTTGCCCGAACTCGAGCAGGATCACGTGATCAACCGTCGCATTTACTACTACTGGACCAAAGAAACAGTCACTTTTTTAATATAGAATAAAGGTGACAAACGAGCATACAATCCACCTGATGGTAAGTGGATACTGTGGTCCATAGACATCCACATTTATCCTCACCTAAGGATCAAAATGCAAATGCGTTGTTACTCCGTCACCCCTGAGGACAAAGATGGAATACCTCAATTCCTGTAATAAGGGTCTCCGGTTCTCTACACTCACCATACGAAACACAGCAGTATTGAGCTGCGATTTTACTTTGGTATTCTATGAGAGCGTGGTCCTCCTCCAGTCGATCCGACACATCCGTGCTACAACCATAATATAGCTGCAGAGTGGCTTTAACACGTATAATTATAAAAACCCGTAAGTAGTTCACAGATGGACATACCACAGTTGAAGTAATTTGACATAATCCATAAAGCTTGTAGTTGCTGGTAGGCAAAATTACATTTTTTTGTAACTTCAATTTTTAACAGTTAAGACATTAACAACATAAACATTTTTTATTACCAGTCTACAAGAGTCCACTGCTGACATATAGATTGCATCATAGTGGGGGAATTTGCCACAGTTGCCACAACTGACAGGAGCCACGGCACGCGTATGGGCGGATTTCCTCTTAAGAAATATGTTATTATGTTATATGTTCATAATATCAAGAAGATGTTTACTTTTATTTTATTTAAAAAAAAGAATATTAACAATGCTATAAACATTACTAATATTCCCCTTAACCACTCGTGGTAAGCCTAAATCGCTTGTGTTACGTGTGGTTCACGCAGTAGTCGAATGGCGGATTCGAACCCTTTTAGAGTTTGCGGTCCGCGCCCTGCCATTAGGCTACTGTCGCTAAAATTTTGTGTCCATTTCCTGTTTATTTTCCCTTTAACGCTGCTTACGACACCTATTTGAGGTATGGGATAGTGGATTCCCTAACGTCGTTATTACACGTTAGCACAATTTATTAATAATCGCAATCCAACTGTTTAAAATCATTTTATCAGTTCACTAGGTGGTAAAATTTCTTTTCTATTTAGGAATCCGTCTGAGAAAGTACAGATGGAACTGAGCAGGTCCGAGTGGTAACTTACTATTTCTTATTAAAACTGAAGGGTAGAAGAGTCAGTTATAATTACAGGCTTTTAGTTATAGGTACCGCTTAATCTTTAGAGGTAACCACGCATCCATGGCCGTCTTTGCTTAAAGTTTGTTGACGATGTCTATCAAGCCTATGGTTAATAGTCATATGACAGATATAGAAGTTCCATTTATCCTAAAGCGCCCAGGGCCCCCAATGAGCCTAAGACGGCTCTGGCGTCCATGTCATCTATACAAGGAAAAATTAGTCAAGGAAAAAAATAGCTCCAAATGGCACATTCTTAATGTCCAGCCACAGATTTGAAAAGGTTGTTTATATGATGCTTCGTTTAGATGGCCCTGGCTCTCCAGGAGTCCACAAGCAACTCGCTGATCATAGTCGACGAGTTCGGCAAAGGCACCTCGGAGATAGACGGGCTGGCGCTGCTCTCAGCCTGTCTCAACACTCTACTATTCCGTGGGGAACAGTGTCCTCACGTGTTTCTGTCCACGCACTTTCTCAATATCAAGGAATACGTTCTTGATACGCCTATTGTGAAGTTTC
Source organism: Parnassius apollo (assembly GCA_907164705.1). NCBI lineage: Eukaryota > Metazoa > Arthropoda > Insecta > Lepidoptera > Papilionidae > Parnassius > Parnassius apollo. The sequence goes on along the minus strand of CAJQZP010000233.1, from coordinate 3,090,318 downwards.
TTGTAAGTTTAAATATTGTTTTCAACAGGGTTTTAAATATTTTTTACCTGAAACATAATATAATCAATAATAAACACTAATTTTTTTTACTGTTAATTATACCATATTGTGCAGTATTAATCAAACCCACAAAGTGGCCAATATAAAATGATCCGGGGGCTCTTTTCTCAGTTTATTTTCAAGTATGAAGGACTTCTTTCAATAAAACAATTTTTACAGATTTAATTTAAGCATAAAAATTGTTTTATTCAATATGTAGTATTCATATAAATATAAGAAATCATTATGAAAGGCTTCTGAAACATAACAAGCAGTCACAAAATCTATATTCAATTTTTGAAATGATATACTTAACACGATATAGTAGAGCTTCTGCCACAAGAAAAGTGTATTTATATTTCAAATCTGAACAACTTTATGTGGGTTGAAACATTTCAGTAATGCATATTATAAAAACAATACTATATTTTTGGGAGATTCTGAATTCGATTTTATATTTTGTTTTGTACCTATATTACGTGATATCTTTGCCAATTGTGGGTTACAAAGGTTACTAAAGGGTGGTTAAGAATTTAGTCTCAAAACGTAGTGATTTTGTACTCTTTGAGTGTGACGTACAGTTATCTTTACTCAAGATGGTCTCATTTAAATTTGAGAAAAAATTCTACCCTAAAAGGTGGTAGAAAACGGGGGATAAAATTTTAATGTAATTGTTTAGACGATGGTTTGCCAACCTTCTTTAGGTTGAGCCTCCCCGGACTGTAAATATTTTTATGCCTTTCTTCAATTTTTTACCTGACAGAAAATAAAGGCACATAATTGTAACAACATTTATTATGACAGAGTTGCACTTAACACTATTTGCTTAATTTTAATATATCTTGAACTGAATTTCTTGGAGTTTATCAGCCTTAGGCTTCGGTCGATGATTGTGGTAATAGCCGGTTCGGACGCTGCTTTTTATTGTCATTTAATTTTTTTAAACAGCGTCGGTCTTTATATATTTGTTCCAATACGCGTTTTAATATTCGGTGCATAGACGTTGGAATACGTGATTCGTGGCGGCGAGCCGGTGTTCTTGTTCCGGGTCATAACCGGGAGCGGAGACCGCGGTGGCGGGTACGGTTGCGCACCGGGTCTAGAACGCATGCGCACACGCGCTATGGCCATAGCTGATGCCGTGCAGGTATACAGAACTTACTCTTAATTTATAACTTTACTTAAAAATTTGAAAACCTCCGAAACAAAAGAGCTGATAGTCTTCAGACGGCTGAACAGATTTTCATGAAATAGGTAGCTAATAATACTCTCGATAAAGACACTTTCAAACGAAAAAAACTTAATCAAGACAGGTTGATCCGTTCAAGAGGAATGGTGCCAAAGACAGATTACATATCATATCAGATACACACTACAAACTTATAACAACGCTCTGTTTTCGTCGAGGGTTGAAAACGGCACGCGTCTCTTTTGTAGTTATTTTGAACTGATTTATCACATTGATATGATTGACTGATTCAGTCATCCTCAGCACTTCAGTCCCCCGTGACCATGGGTGCTAGAAAGGCTCGTAGGCCTTATTAGTGGCAACCACTAGGCATTGCTGCAGCAATATTGCTTTAGCACAGTGGTTCTCCACCTTTTTACTGATCCGTGAACCGTTGGACTAATTCTCGGCTTGCTATGGACAATCAACTTAGGCATTATAGGTACAACATGTAAGAAGAACCCCATTGTTCTATTAAATGCGTTGCCAGAATCAGTATTCAAATATATAGAAATAAATTTACTTCAGAAAACTCGACCTTAAAAAAATTAAATTAAATTTAAATAAATTATTATATAAGAGCCGTGGTAGTTCAGATGGTTAGCGCTCGCTGTAAATTTCACAGTACGCGAGCAAACCGGGTTCGATCCCCGCCGGCACCAATGAAATTGTTAATTGCAATTTTAAGTGCTGATTTACCACGTGTTCGGCGGTGAAGGAAAACATCGTGAGGAAACCTGCATGTCTGAGAAATAAGAAAAAAATATTTAGAATACATATGAAGTTCGCCAACACGCATTGGGACAGCGCGGCGGATAATTCCTTGTCCTACAAAAAAACCTCTCAGAAATAAGCGGAGGCCTGTGCCCAGGAGTGGGACGTATATAACTTTAACTTTTTTAACTTTAAATTATTACAAAATATTATAGTTTTAAGCACGAATGGGTCCGCTCGACCGGGGTAGAACCACGCTCTCACAGAATACCACCGCAAAATAGAAGCATAATGAAGTTGTTGTTTCTTGTGGTAAATGTAGAGAACCAAAGGCCCTTATTACTGGAAACGAGGCATTTCATCTTAGTCCTCACGGGTGACAACGCATCTGCATTTAGATTCTTAACCTAGACTATCAGGTGGACTGTGTGCTCGTTTGTCACCCTATTCTATTAAAAAAATATTCAGGACAGTCAGTTTCATCGCCAACGGTAACGAACTATTTTAACCGACTTCAAAAAGGCGGAGGTACTCGATTTAACTGTATGTTTTCTTTTATATATGTTACCTAACAACTTTTTTCTGGGTGAACCGAATTTGGTGATTCTTTTTATGTGAAAGCTGGTGCTTCTAGTGTGGTCCCATATAAATTTGATCAAGATCTGACTAGTAGTTTTTGATTTTATCCTTAATAATGCGTATTTAATCGACTCCGAATACATTGATGTTTTCATTTTATTTATATTGAAGTCGACTGTACAAAATTTTTAATTTTACGTCGTGTAGTGTCGCCGTAAGAGAATACAATACTCCATGTTATTTGTGTGGGTGTCGCAAGCGGCGGGAGAGAGGAAACTGGAACAGATTGATAGCAGCATCTTCCTGATAACAAACCAAAACCATAGTAAGTTATGGTTGTCACCTGCCTGTCGAGCGTGGCAGCTGTAACAAATCTCACCCTTACGAGGCAATCTGTGGGTAGACCGATGTTCAACAGTGTACTTTTGATAGACTGTAACGAAATTAATAAATGAAATGTCTCATATCTGTGTGTTGTTCTGTAGCTGCAAATAATTTGTTACCTTTCTAAATCGGCCACAAAAGCATTATCGTCGTAAAAGTTTAGTATGCTTTTATATCGATTATATTTAAACATTGGGACCCTAGGCTAGACTAGGCCAACTGGACTAAAACCCTAGGAGTTAGATGATCGTTAATATGTTGTTTCCAAATGTTTTTATATTTCTTTGTATAATTTATTGTAAATTAATGTTTAAAACAAGTCCCAGATGGGCTTTTACTAGTTCTTCCCACACATAGAAATTTATTCTGAACCAGTGAAAAAGCTAAAATAATAACACTTGTAATCTATATTGAATGAAAATTATTCTATTATACCTGTTCCATTATAATGAACACGCAATAATCTTTTATTTACAGAACAATACTTTACCACCTCCAGAGAAGAAAATACAAACCAAAATCAATTATGCCATAGAAAAATTGAAAAACGACCTTATAGCGGAAGAAATTTAATTAATTTTACATTAAATTATTTAGCTTGCTTACAACAACTTACATTTATATAAAATTTAAAATATCAAAAACAAACCTTACAATCTAAAAAAATTCGCATTAGTAACGACTGAAATAAATGACATTAGCAAAATGGAATGCTCGTTTTATTTAAAGGAACGTTCACATAATTAAAAAATATATCGTTCCGTATCAAAATTCATAAGACAAACAAATCATATTCACATAAAATTGGATCACATATGTCACATATTAATAGAGAGACAGCAGGCAACACCGATTAAACATTTCCGTAAATTATTTAAAACATTTTAAATATTCATTTCAACAGCTTTCATATATTCTAAAATGACTCTAAACTTGTAAACAAACAAACAACAGCTACACAATACATTAAGCGCTGGGTTCCCAAAGCGTGCGTCGTGGCAACGTAGAGAGTAAATAGAGGGCTACCACTCCAGAAACTTTTCCAACTAGCTTGTTCTGCTTTGGTCCGGTCCAAAATGAATTTCCAAGTCTTAATTTCAAAAGCTTTAAGAATTCTCAATCCCTTTCGCCACATCCTATTTATACGAAGCTGTAGGTAATTTTGTGAAGAATGAAATAAAAGTAGCAGTATTGTCTTATCCCCTATCGATAAAATTTGTTAAAATCAGGAAGTTTACGATTGAGCCATAGTGTGAATGTCACTTATCAAATACTTTATCAAAATATGTGTGTCATTTCACACATATTTTGATAAAGGCGCGCTGACAAAATACTATTATACATAATTATACCTCTGAGTGCGCGAACAAAAAAATTTTGGGAACCCCTACATTTAGCAATAGCTCAAGAATTACATAGACATGTTATATAGATATGTTATTTTAATACTTATGTTTAAAGTTGTAACTGCTACGTTATCAATTTCAGAAATTCATTATTTCCAATATATTATATGTATTTTCGGTTGAACACTTAAGACAAATTGTATTTAGCTTTAAACAAGACAAATTATTTTGAGAGAAGCAAACCAGGAGAAATTGCGGTTGCCATCACGTTAGCTGACCGTGGCAACTGTGGCAAATATCCCACTGTGAAAAATATATGGGAAGATCTATGTTCAGCAGTAGACTTCTGATAGACTGGAACGGTATTTGGTCAAGTTGACGTGCTTTTTATGCACTGAAAATTATTTTCTAAATTTCTGACGAATTGACAATTATTATTATAAGCCTTCGAGACGCTATAATAATAACTGTCAATTTTAAAAATAATAAAAATACAGTAATTAAATTTATTTCAAAGATATAGAATGCATTCAAGTATAGAAGTAGATAATATTATACCCTTTATTTAGAAAAATACGTCATATCCAAAAATTATACTAAGCTTAATTTTATTGTAAACTTTCAGATAATTTGTGTTATTTCTTTAATTTAAAAAATATTGTGTACTCTTTGTGGGCTTTTTAAATGACGTACTGAGTACTAATTAGGTTTAAGAAAATATGGGGCAGGTTTTGAATAAAAATTTTACTGATTTTATATCGTTTGATTTTAATTAATAATATAAATATAAATTTAGTCGACATACGTAACAAATTAGAACTAAACGTGATCAAATCCGTAAAATTAGATATACTCAATGTGACGTATGCGCGTAAATATAAGAAATAATTATGAAACGTTTTCTTTCCATTTTGTTGTTGTCGACCTTGCGGTCTTTGAGCCGTATGGAGGTGGCATTAGAGAACGATGGTGATGAAGTGTGGTAAAAGGCGACTATGGGATATTACTATTGATTGTGGTATAACCATCTTGTTTACGCCAGAAGTAAAATGCTCGACTAACGTAATAAACAAACCAGTGACGAGCAACAGCGTCAAACATGTTCACGTCGAGCACTGCGAAAGGCAAACCTCCCATACAATAGGAGAGGCATAGCCAGCAGTAGTCATCTGTGGGCTGATGAAGATGAAGATATTTTCACAGAATACGGGTGAGAAACGAGCACACAGCGCCCTCAGTTTCAAGACACTCCCCTTGTTGCCTCAGCTCGTACCGGATTTCTCGGCGTCGACATATCGAGTGACGTGCAGTTTCATGGTCACTTGGTAGAGAAAACAAAATTGGCCTCTAAAAAGCTTGGCGTACTCAGCAGGGCGGGACAGTATTTCATGCCGGCACACGCAGGTTCGGCCACACATGGAATACTGTTCCCATCGCTGGGCTGGGGCTCCCCAGTGCCAGCTCCTTCCACTTGACCGCATCCAGCGCAGAGCGGCTCGAATCGTCGACGACCGAGTGCTTTCCGATCGGTTCGATTCACTGGCGCTGCGAAGAGATGTTGCATCTCTTTGCATATTCTTTCCCATCTACCACGGGTAGTGTTCTGAGGTAGATGCTCTGATTTCAAGAACGCACTACGCGACAAACGTCCCGATACCATCCACACCATCTGGATGCTTGGCGGTCCACCACTGTACGTTTCAGGAGTTTTCTTCCGCGTACAACCTCTCTGTGGAATAATTTACCGCCGGCGATTTTTCCGGACCGATACGACCTGGGGACTTTCAAGGAAAGAGCCTGCTCCTTTTTAAAGGCCGGCAACGCACCTGCAATGCCCCTGGTGTTGCGGTTGTTCATGGGCGGCGGTAGTCACTTAACATCAGGTGAGCCGTATACTCGTTTGCCACCCTATCCTATAAAAAAGGCGTATTGGCAGCCGCAGTTCATTTTTATTTTTAATTGTTATCAAGAAGATGCTGCAGCCTATGTACCGTTTCGGTTTCCCTCTGTCGCCTCTTACGACACCGCGGGACGATACCGGGTAGTGGATATTTTTGCACTGCCACTACACGGTATAGTTCCTTCAACACAATATAAAACGAAAATTGTTAAAAATTCACTTTTTTGTTACTTTTATTAAGTAAATATTATTGGCTACCAGTTTGTCACATTTGTTTGTTTATTATTGTTCAAGAATAACGTAGGTGTGTAAATCTAGTAATATAACTGGAAGCACTAACTGTTGTATTATTTTTTTAAATAAAGTGACAAACGAAGTTAGAGTTTTAAAGAGGACTAAAGACGCGTGGTCACCTCTGAGGACTCAGATGGAATGACTCACAACCTGTAATAATACTGGTTTTCTGTTCAGGCGGTGATACTTACCTAGACGGACTTCTAGACAGAAAAGGAGTCTCACCACCTAGAAAACTCACGTTTCACAAAAAGATTTGTTGACTTAAGTTGAAAATATACACTCAACATTAGATCATATAGTGATTTTAAATATTTCTTTATACATCGTTTACCATTACAATACAGTTCAAATTAGAATAGAAACACGTCAATGCCCTAGAATCATGGAGTATAGAGGTAAGGAGGACAATCTCCCATAGGAGAATAGTTGAAAATGTGTCCATCCGTAAGCAGTAAATAATAGTACAAAAACTCTCCACAAGAGCGCTCGAGTAGCTACAGGGTATGATAAATCGCCGTAAAATACGTTGAGTGATTTTAAAAATAAAAATTTTGAAAGCAATAAAATAATTATTGTAAAAATAATTATGGTGAAAGACTGTGCAATAAAAAAATTATACAAAGTTCTTAAAAATTTTGCTGTAGCTTCAGAGGCGCCACCCTTATTTAGCGCTTTCCTACGGACACTCTTTTATACAGAGTCTGTACTCCTTACCTCTACACTCCATACCTAGAATGACCGCGATATGTCAACTGTCACTTGAAAAGTACGGCTTTCAAAGAAAATTCATTTTCCACTTTAATAAAATAAATATTATTTCAAAAATATATGTTTTGCTCACCCTACCTTACTGATTTGAATTGACAGCTATGACGTCAGAATAAGTTGTAAATCGTCAAATCAGTTGAATTTTTATTCGAATCGCACAGTAAATGTAATTTTGTAAGTTAAACAAAGAAGCCAAAGTTGGTTACAAATCTTTTGTAAACTGAATTCTTTCTACTAATCATGGACAAATATTAGGCCTTGCAAATGCCTGAAGCAATTTAAGTATTAACATAGACATGTATACATGAGGCATATAGAATCAAAGGCAGCTAAGCGACAAACTTTCAAAAAAATAACTAAGTATGGAGCCATCTAGTGAATTCTTGGTTGTAACTCTTTATTTTATTATTGTAAGAAACAAATACAGCTAAAGCCCTTTAAATTTCGTTCAAAAATTGATTTTGGGATCAAATACAGCTAAGTCACCTTAGGTCGCAATCAAAGACAGCTAGGTGATAAAACAACCAATCACAACGCTTGAATTCTCGAAAACAAAATGGCGATGTCTATACAACCGCGTTAGCCACACCTAATATTTTTATTGTATTTTTAGTGTTTTTAGTGAGTTCTCGTGCAAAATTTATTGTGAAACGACTATTATGGAGGTCCCTGTAGAACCGGCAAGTACTGGCAGAGGTCGAAAACGCACACGAAACCAAGAAAACTGGAAGACAAATATTGCTAAGAGAGAAAGGTTAGTGATGTGCCTCGCTTCTACACTCCGCACAATGTATAGATAAAGATAAATTATTGCAATCGTATTAAATTCATTTCTCGCAATATTTATTTTTCCATATATCTCCATGTACTTTAACGCTAATACAGTATGTATTTTCGTTAAGGTACATGGAGGGATGGACATGGAGGATCTAACTGTAACTAAAATTGTGCTAAGATAGAAAAGTTTGAGTGTTAAAAATATTTATTATTGTTTTTATTTTATTTTATCTCCCAATAATGTATTATTATAATTTTTACTATGTATGCAAACCTACCTACAAGTACCAGTGCTTTACCTACTAAGTAAAATAATAGCTTTTTTTTTTTTTTTTTTTTTTTTATAGGATAGGTGACAAACGAGCACACAGTCCACCTGATGGTAAGTGTTTGCTGCGGCCCATAGACATCTACATCTATCCTCGATTACGAATCAAAATGCAGATGCGTTGTCACCCGTGAGGACTAAGATGGAATGCCTCGTTTCCAGTAAAAAGGGTCTCCGGTTCTCTACACTCACCATACGAAATACAGCAGCATTAAGCTACTATTTCACGCTGGTATTCTGTGAGAGCGTGGTCCTTCCCCGGTCGAGCCGACCCATTCGTGCTACAACTAACTACTAATATAACTGTAGCATGGCTCTACCACGTACCACTACAAACTAGTAGTATGTTTAATAACACCCCTTTTTTCGTCAGGAGTTAAGTTCTTTACAGGTTCCTAGTACCTAACCAAATGTTTTTTTCACAGATACTCCTCAACTGCTTTACCTCAAAGAGTGAACTGTTCACATAAAAACCCAACGCTAAAATGTGCAACCCTGACAATGAATGAACTTCTAAAATTTCACCAATCATTTTATGCCTCAAGAAAAAAAGCTGTCAAGATGCTTTTCTTCTTAAGTGCTGTCAAATAAAACAAATTAAAAGAAGGCGTCCTAACCAAAATAAAAGGCTTAGAAGAGATTTTAATATCCAGTACATGATTTTAAACAGTCAGAATAAATGTGTAATTGTCCGCCAAACATTTTTTTTGAGTTCCTTGCAAATAAAAAAGGTATAGAGTGGAATTTGAAGGTGTTTTACTATACAGGACAGACAGTTAACAGTGGTAGAGCCACGCGGCAGCTTTGCTGTCGCACGTATGGGCCGGCTCAAACCGGGGGTGGTAGCACGACCTCACAGAATACCGGCGTGAAGTGGAAGCTTTGCTTCCGCGTTTCGTCTGGTGAGTGCAGGTGGCCGGAGGCCCAAATCCCCCCCCCCATCAACATGGTAGCGGAATTAAATGATAGACTACCCCAGGAGGGTACCAGCACCCCTGGAGAATCCCTCGCTGAGCATCCACGACCATGTTTCTCCACTTCTGAGCGTGGGTGCTCAGGCTGCCCCGCGTATTCTGGGGGGGGCAATATTCCGCTCAAGACTAAAACTGCTCGGGGCAAACGGAGCAGCAAGACCAAGGCAACCCCTGCCACGCTGTCCGTGAATTTCTGCAATATCAGGGGACTTCACTCTAACCTAAACGCCGTCCACTACCATCTCGAGACGGCGAGGCCGGCTCTGCTCTTTCTGACCGAGACGCAGGTGTCCTCTCCGGCTGATGTTTCGTATCTCTCCTGCCCGGGGTACAAACTGGAACACTCCTTTGTGCCTCGGGCTGGAGTTTGCGTTTACGTCAGAGAGGACATCTGTTCTCGACGCCTCGGCAGACTTGAAGGTTCGGACCTGTCCATCCTTTGGCTACGCGTAGACAGCGACGACCATCCGCGCGTCTACGGGTGCCTCTATAGGTCCCATAGCGGTAATGCCGAAACAGACCGACTCTTCGACCACGTCCAAATGGCTGCAGATTCGTTGCTACAGCAGATCCCCTCCGCAGAGATCGTGATCCTCGGCGACTTTAACGCCCATCACGCCGAATGGCTCGGTTCACGTTTAACCGATCATGCGGGGAGATCTGTTCATGATTTTGCCTTGGCATATGGTCTGACACAACTGGTTACTTCGCCTACGCGGATTCCAGATGTGGAGGATCATGCACCTTCCCTGTTGGACCTTCTGCTGACCTCTCACCCGGACGGATATCAGATTTCCGTTGACGCCCCTTTAGGCTCCTCGGACCATTGTCTTGTCCGGAGTGTGGTGCCACTCACGCTGAAATCGCGGTTGCATTCTGCAGGCTGCCGCCGTGTTTGGCACTATAGGTCAGCCGATTGGGATGCGATGCGGTCTTTCTTTGCATCCTACCCTTGGGGGCGGGTTTGCTTCTCGCCGGATGATCCCAACGTTGTTGCGGATTCTGTCGCTGATGTGGTACTTCAGGGTATGGAACTTTTTATTCCTTCCTCTGTGGTGCCCATTGGAGGCAAATCTCAGCCATGGTTTGGTCGCTCCTGTAAAATAGCATCATGCTATAAGCAGGAGTGCTACCGAGCCTGGGCTGACGCATCAGCGTCCAGGGATGTAAACACCAGCGCTCAAAAAAAGAAGTATAATTCCGCCTCTAGGTCCTTCAAAAGAGTCATTGCCAAGGCAAAGTCAGAGCACATAGGCAGAATTGGCGAGAGACTAGTTCGTCTTCCTTCTGGAACCCGTGCATTCTGGTCTCTCGCCAAGGCTGTCCAGGGGAAGTGTGTCAGCCATCTCTTCCATCTCTGCACAGGGAGGACGACTCACAGGCCCACACCGCAAAGGAGAAAGCCGATCTTCTAGGCTCTTTCTTTGCGTCTAACTCGACTCTCGAAGACGGGGGGAGTACGCCGCCGACCATCCCGCGGTGTGAGTGCTCCATGCCTGAAGTGCAGTTCACTCAGCGCTCGGTTCGCAAAGCACTCCTCTCCCTGGACATCCATAAGTCGAGTGGGCCTGATGGAATCCCCCCAATTGTGCTGAGGACGTGTGCTCCAGAGTTGGCACCGGTTTTAACGCGTCTTTTCCGGTACTCCTACTCCCTAGGCGTAGTCCCAAAATCATGGAAGACGGCTTTCGTCCACCCGATCCCTAAAAAAGGCGACCGCTCAGACCCGTCCAACTACCGGCCTATCGCCATCACCTCCTTGTTCTCCAAAACAATGGAGTCCATTGTAAACTGCCAGCTCATGAGGTACCTTGAGGATCACCAGCTGATTAGTGACCGCCAATACGGTTTTCGCCGTGGTAGGTCAGCTGGTGATCTTCTGGTCTACCTAACTCACAGATGGGCGGAGGCAGTAGAGTCCAAGGGGGAAGCATTGGCCGTTAGTTTGGACATTGCGAAGGCCTTCGATCGGGTTTGGCACAAAGCGCTTCTTTCGAAGCTCCCTTCCTATGGGCTTCCCGAGAAATTGTGCGATTGGATCACCAGTTTTCTTGCAGATCGGAGCATCAAGGTCGTTGTAGACGGTGCAAGCTCCGATTGCAAGCTTATTAATGCTGGTGTTCCACAGGGCTGCGTGCTATCGCCAACACTGTTTCTTCTGCATATCAATGATATGTTGCAAACCCGTAGCATTCATTGCTATGCAGATGACAGCACTGGTGATGCTCTTTACACCGGCCGAGCCAATATTTCTCGGGAAAACGTCTCTGAGTGCCGGGACAAACTTGTGTCTGAAGTCGAGTCTCTGCTGGACAGAGTCTCGGATTGGGGGCGACTAAATCTAGTCCAGTTTAACCCCCAGAAGACACAAGTTTGCGCGTTAACCGCTAAAAAGAACCCCTTTGTCGTATCCCCTCAGTTTCAAGGCACTCCCCTTGTTGCCTCAGCCAGTATCGGAATCCTCGGCGTTGACATATCGAGTGACGTGCAGTTTCGTGGTCACTTGGAAGGGAAGGCCAAATTGGCCTCTAAAAAGCTTGGCGTGCTCAGCAGAGCGGGACAGTATTTCATGCCGGCACACCGCCTGCAACTTTACAAGGCGCAGGTTCGGCCGCTCATGGAATAATGTTCCCATCTCTGGGCTGGGGCTCCCCAGTACCAGCTCCTTCCACTTGACCGCATCCAGCACAGAGCGGCTCGAATCGTTGATGCCCGAGTGCTTTCCGATCGGCTCGATTCAATGGCGCTGCGAAGAGATGTTGCATCTCTTTGCGTATTTTATCGCATCTATCACGGGGAGTGCTCTGAGGAATTGTTCGGATTAATCCCAGCCGCCAAATTTCGTGAACGCACTACACGGCAAACGTCCCGATACCATCCACACCATCTGGATGCTTGGCGGTCCACCACTGTACGTTTCAAAAGGAGTTTTCTTCCGCGTACAACCTCTCTGTGGAATAATTTACCACCGGTGATTTTTCCGGACCGATACGACCTGGGGACCTTCAAGAAAAGAGCTTACTCCTTTCTAAAGGGCCGGCAACGCACCTGCAATTCCCCTGGTGTTGCGGTTGATCATGGGCGGCGGTAGTCACTTTACATCAGGTGAGCCACATGCTCGTTTGCCCCTCTTCTATAAAAAAAAAAAAAAAAAAAAAAAGATTGCTAAAGAAAACAGGGGAGGAAATCATAAAATAAACAAGTATAAGGATCAAAAAGATATAGTTGGGCAGTTTATTATTAAGTTAAAATGCATAGAAGCACATTACTGTCGATCTGCAACACGAGAACGAAAATATCTGCACAGCGATTTGAGTATAAACAAACTTTATAAGATGTTCAAAACCGAAAATCCTCAGTCTGTTGTAAAGAAGTCTTATTTTCGTGCAATATTCAACCAAGATTTCAATTTAGGATTCGGTAATCCGAGAACAGACGTTTGCTCGAAATGCATTGAATTGGATGGGAAAATTAAAATGGAAAACGACCAAGTAAAAAAGAAAGACCTCATGATCGAAAAAAGAGTCCACAGGCTCAGGGCAAAAGCATTCTTTAAATTGCTTCAGGAAAAATCAGACGATATGATCACTTTCTCACTCGACTGTCAAAAAAAATAATCCCCTACCCAAAGTACCTGACCAAAGTGCATACTACAGTCGCCAAATATATCTCTACAATTTTACGATTGTTCAGGGTTCTTCTAAAGATCACCTGAATAAAGACACAACTTATGCATATTTGTGGACAGAGAACGAATTTCCAAAAACATCTAACCAGATAGCCTCTGCAGTGTACGACCGTTTAAATAAAACTAATTTTGAAGGGATTAACACTGTTCGTCTTGTAGCTGATGGATGTGGCGGGCAGAACAAGAATAGCATATTGCTATGAATGCTGTCAAGATGGCTTCTCGACAACACGTCTCTGAAAAAAATTGAAGTCGTTTTCCCCATTACTGGGCATTCTTTCATGCCACCAGACCGAGTTTTCGGAAACATTGAAAAAAGTCCTTAAAAAACAAGAAGTAATCATTCGACCTGAAGATTACGTAGACATCATTGCAACAAATGCAACCATTACAAAAATGCGTGACATTCAAATGTTAGACTTCAGGAGTGCCGAAAAAGATGTCCTAAAACCGACTGCGAGATGGCCTTTTAAAATAAGTGAATGCAAAAGATTCATTTTAAAGAGATCCAAAACTGTTGGAAATGTGCTTATTCGTGGAGAACTGCATTTTAATTCAGATATAGGTAAAGCAGTAAATCTTTGCAAAACTGGAATGAAAAACAATATGATTATCCCATCCACAGTGCCACTAGGAGCACCCATGAATCGTGCAAAAATAACTGATGTCGATGCATTATTAAAAAAGCATTTTGGCGCTGAATGGGAAACCAATGCAGAATGTCAGTTTTATGTAAATATTATAAGATCGCCAGTTATTCAAGAGGGGCATTCAGAAAGAGGGGAAGATGATAATGAAAACTATTATGAATGTAGGGATGATACTGTGGATTTAAGAATTTAAATTTTGTTTGTGTTCAAAAAAGAAGAAACAGCTGATTTAGTAATAAGAAAAGGTTTAATATAGTTCATAAGAATAGAATATTGTTTCTGAGAGTAAAGAAAAGTCTGATTAAAAAAGAGAAAAAGTGTTGTTTTTTTGTTAACTTGTTGATGAACTTTTGTTTTTGTTGAAAAAGAAGAAACAGCTGATTAAAAGTAATAAGTAATAAGAATAATTTAGTAATAAGAAAAATTTTAAGTTCATAGGAATAGAATATTGTTCCTAAAGGAAAAGAAAAATCTGATTAAAAAGAGAAAACGTGTTTTTGTTTCATAACGATTTTGATTATTATTTGAAGTTTTATGAACATTTTAAATATCTACATGAAAACATGTTTTAATTACTGGTCCATGCTATTGACATCTGTAGGGAACATAACTAACATTGTAATGTCAATATGGCGCCAGTCATTATCAAAAACAGCTAGGTTCACTTGAGTAAAAATCAAACACAGCTAAGTGTAGCTGTTGGTATCAAAGATAGCTAAGTCGTTTGATTTTTTATTTTTTTTCGGCTTATTATTTAGTACTCCCAAAAATAAAGGTAGCCAAAACCAATATTAAATCACATACTCTAAAATCAAAACTGTGAGAGTATGAAAACCCCTAACTCATAAATTAGAAAAACGTTTTTTTTCGGTTCCTGAAAATGTGACATAGAGGCACTTAGCTACCTTTGATTCTATATGCCTCACATAATATATTATACTTTATTTAACTTTGCTTATCAAGTAATATTAATTATGTAAATATTTTCTCCTAAATTTCGGACAAAATTCGGCCTCGAAAGACCCATTGTTCACATATATACTTTATTTAAATTTGCGGTGGACCGGAGCGGAGTAACCATAGCGTTTTTCCCCAAAACAGAAGTCTGTCATAATTTGCAAGAGGAAATCTGCGCACACTAAACGGTTTGTAAGTAAGCACTACCGAAAAACACGACAGTTACTATAGTAATTTTTAAGTTTAAAAGGAAGTAAAAAGAAATTGAGATAAAAAACTATTTTCATTAACAGATCTCTTTTTGCAGCAAAAAACTAAACAATATAAGGTACTTCTGTAGGACGTCGATTCAGCCGCGCAACTAGATTTAGTCTAGTGAGCAATGCGGCTGCAACTAGTTTTATTGTACGCATAGGATCGTGTTGACTCATGCTTTGACATAGGAGATCGCTTGCGTGTGGCTACTGCCCTCCGGTCCGCCGGTGGCCCGTGTTGTTCTATAAATGAGAATGATAGTTTTTATTTTTATTTTAGTAAATGTATATAGGCCAGAAGGTTTTCATAGTATATATACATAGAGACAGTGAACAGTTACAGACACAGCCTACATGGACTTCATCTGCGCCATGAGGTCCTCGAGCGAGAGCTCGGAGGCGGCCACGGCGCCGCCCGTGCTGGATTCCGTGCTGCTGTCCAGCGCCACGCTGTACGCCACCTGCACCAACCACATACCCTCAGTATCTTAAGCCCACAGCTGGTTATACGCTAAGTACCACAGAGTAACCACCACGCTAGGCAGGCGGTATGGTCAACGCACAGTTATGAGTTTCTGGGTTTTTCTGTATTTCTTACATGAGGCACGCTGAAAGTTCTAAGCCCGTTCATAAATGTTTGAATTTTGAATGTAATATTTTTAAAAACAAGAAATCCATGTAATAATATAAATAATTTTAGACGGGAAGTCACATGCCCATTGTTTTTTATTATAAGTTGAAGTAGTCAACCTCACCAAAAATGGAATAAGCGCGAAAAGATTTTGGGTCGATGATTTTTTATACAACTCACTTTCTGCGACCTTACACGGCTCGTCTTCAAAATGATTTTGAGGGGAAAGCACCTCATTTGAACACCATAAAGCGTTGGTACGCAAAATTTGATGGTGGCCGTTCACTCCATGATGAAATTCGTGAAGATCGACCCTCACCTGCGATCACTCAGGAAAATGTAGCTACTGTCACACGAATGAAAAAAAAACAGCACATCATCCATGAGGAAGAAATTAAAGAATATCTGGGTATACGTATGAGCCATATTCAAAAAAAATTAATTTAGAATTTAGAAACCTTTGTTGCCGTTGGACTCCCCGTGAACTCATCTAAGAACAAAAACAGGGTATAAAAAATTATGTTAAAATAATATCACGGATGTTCAAATGCTGTGTACGATTTTGTAACAGGGGATAAAAATTGTCACATTACAGAAAAAAAGCAACAGAAGTTCTACATGGGTGTTCGGATGCGACGGAATGGGCAAAAAATGCTTGCCTTTTTCTTCCATTCCGTCTGCACGATCCCACTTGATGAGCAAAAGACAGTTAATGCTATGTGATATACCACCATTTGTTCGTCCAGTGACTTTGAAAAGGTTAGGGCAAAACAACTAAGTAATTGCATCCTAATGCACCATGACTATACTTCGGCGCACACCGCGAACAAGGCAAAGTTTTGGCTTCTAAAAATGTTGAGCTCGTGACCCATCCAGACAGTCCAGACTATACACAATGTAATTTTTTTATTTTCTCAAAAATCAAAGATTTGATGAGATGTTTGACACTTACGGAGCCAGAAGAAGCCGTGATAGCTTTAAACCAGCATGTGAAAATCATGCCCTCAGACCAATAGTGCTTATGTTTTCAAAAATGATTTGAACGAATGATAGGGATATAAAATGTAGATGGTATTTAAAATGTAAGTTACTTTGAAAAGCAGTAAGTATATCCAGTTTCCCCTCTCAGAAATGAGGGGAGGCCTGTGCCCAGCAGTGGGACGTATTTAGGCTGTAACTTTACTACTTTTTATATCCAGTTTACATATAAATTGTTTTATTAAGGAGTTACGCAAAACTTTCAGTGTACCCCACGTATTAGTTTCCAAACAACAGTCGGTCGCTATTTCACAAAACAAAACAAAAAATACAAGCATTCTTCCATTCGGTGCCGAAATAGGAATTGACGGACTATAAGTTGTCTTCCAATTTATTCAACTGACTTCAAAAAAAGGAGGAGGTTCTCAATTCGACTGTATTTTTTATGTGTTACCTCAGAACTTTTTTCTAGGTGAACCTATTTTGATAATTCTTTTTTGAAAGCAAGTGCTTTACATGTGGTCTCATATAAATTTTATCAAAATTTGATTTTGAGTTATCTTTAACAATGCGTATTTAATTGATCTCGACTACATTGATAATGTATTCATTTTATTCATATTGAAGTCGGTTGTACAACATTTTTAATTTTACCACTTGTTTTAATTTTATAGACATGTAAATTACCTCACGGTGTTCTTCAATCTGAGCAATTGGTGAATTAGCATTTACAATTGCGACTAACAATTTTAGTGGTGCCGGTGGGACCAAACTTTGGTTGATCGTGTACAATTATTTTATTATTTATCATCATTATCATTTATATAATATATATATATACTGGACGACCTTGTTTACCGTTGGGAGAAAAATAGAGTGTAACATGTGAACTGAGTATACTTTACAAAATATAAGAATAAAATTTTTTAATTAAACGTTTGAAAAAATTCTTTTGAACAATTACTTTGCCCTTTGTCCTTGAGCCTGTGACCCTGCGAAGTGACAAAGTCAAAGATGCCTACAGAATTTATTGTTTTATTGCCGGTCGTAAAGTAGGGTGCCTATGATTTGAATTTCGATATATTTTAATTAATTAGTTATTTAATTGAAATTTGTGTTTTTATTTTTTGTAAAATATCAGTGCCATAGGTTTCTACTCTCATATTTTTTTCCAGCCGATTAAAAATGTCATCCAGTATATATATTATCAAGATTTATATCATAACTTAAATCAACATGGTTGGAAGGAAGGTGATATACATATAATTACCTGAACGCCATCGACTAGCCTCAAATTGGACGAGTCCTCTTCTTCAGGCGCGTTTTCGTCTATGAGGCAAATTCCTGTAATAAATATGTTTTAGTTATTGTAACAATGTTTATATAAATAATTGGACTGACAAACAAACTTACCGTCTATCTGTTGGTGAGTGGCTACAACAACACATGGACACCTGCAAACTGCTTCAAGTAAGGAAGACTGCAGATGCGTTGTCATCTCCGAGGACTAAGACGGAATTCCTCACAGCCTCTATATTGGCTAGGCTTTGGGTCCCGGGACGTCTCGTGGGACTTTTCGTAATTTTAGTTGGTTCGAGTCCCGGAACTTTCAGGTCGAGACTCGAGACAGGACAAGATTGTCGAAATTGTTATGTAATCATTTTTATTTTCAAATAATTGAAGGGGCCTGGCGTCATCTGTTGGTTTAATGAATTATTACTTGGTATATTACGTAACCTACTGAGTACACAACACAATAAATGCGTTGGCCGCGCCGCCATCATGCCGCCATCATGCCGCCATATTGGTTGTTTTGTGAAGTTTGGATTATGATTTTCATTTATGTGTATGATGTGAGTGTGGTGTAGTGTTTCTTTTGAACTCAGTTTACTACTGGATCTTAAAAGAAGGTGGAATTCCATCATTGTGATGGTGAAACGGTTCCTGAAGCCAAAAAATTGCGTGAAGAAAATGTTGATTGATTTAAACATGTTAGGCAGATAGAATGTAAACAATTTTCCTCTTTTGCAGTCAATTGTTGATTTGTTGCAGCCAGTGAAGATAGCTGTGGAAGCCTTAGGTCACAGAATAAATAATAGTACTACGTCCAGAAGTTTCATTATTTTAATGTTGACTGCTTGCCGACGTTTAATAGCCCACATAATTATTCTTAATAAAATAAATTGCGCACCCTTACTTTTATCGCTGAGCGCAAGTGTCCGTATTACTACTTTGCATCTTTTCCCATTCCCACATCACGCAGTGGCGAAGCTTCCATTAAAGCCGAAAAGCCGGGCTTGCCTTATTAAACCTGAATCAATCAATAATATCAACTAGTAAAATAACTCGTAAAATGTTTCAAGCTATTTCTAATTTCCCGCGCACTCCACTGTTCGACACATGTCGACCGATGACCTCGTATTGCCTTAGCGATACTGCTGCTGTCATAAAAAATGAGTTTTAATAGAGCTAATAGTTGTCTCCCTCGCTCGCGTGGGCTTTTTACGGGGCTTTCGAGAAGACGATCGCTCTCTTTCTAACCTATGGCAAATTAATGAAATATAACTACGATTGTAAATATAGCAATTAGTATAGAGATTTAAAGCCAGGCTTTTAGGAATAAATTTGTTAAAAGCGGAGGCGCGGCGGGCAATACGTTTGCAAGTTCATTTCACGCTTCAATGTTTATTTACTCTGTGTGCTTATCTTAAGCGATTTAATATTACGAGTTCAAAATTTATGGTTTTTTAAAGATTTTTAATGAAAATGGAGGATAATAGTGTTCCTTGTGATGAATTGAAGCGTGTTAAAGTGATAATCGGAGAGGAAATCTTTAAACTTTGTTGAGATAATACACAAGGTTAAGAGTGTAGTTCAGTCTTATCAATTATCGCAATTAAAAACAGTTATTGGGACAATTAAAACGTTCACCAACATTTTACGTGGACGTAATTAAATCTTTCCATAAGAAAGCGAGACGATTCCACTTATCTTATCTTATCTCTTATCCATTAGAATGTAAATAATTTGTTTTTGTTTTTTTTTTTAATTTTGTACATTGTTTGTACTTTGTTCGTGTTTTATTTTTGTTCATGTATTGTATTGGATGTAAATATTTTTTTTCTTTCGCTTAAACAAACCCAAACGGCTTTCTTCAAAGCCACCGAAGCTATGCAATTGCTGATATGTAATACAATCTATCTAGTAGTGGTATGCCTTCTGTGTGCTTTGTTAAACACGTCCTTGACAGCACTGAATATGAAACTGAAGCGTGGAGACAGATCAAGTGTGTATTTTTATAAAACTGCTAAATACAACAATCTATATTTTTATCAATTTATACCTTGGGCTTGCCCTAGCTTGGAGCTCTAGCTTCGCCACTGACATCACGGCTGTTTTTCCATGGTTACTTAGGGCTGTCAAGAATATATTAAAAACACATATAAGTAGGTACTTATTAAGCTTATAATACGTATTAATATGTGCTCATTTATCTACTATTTATGCACACTTTGGTGTCTTGATCTCCTTCACCAAGACATAGAATAAATAATATGTAGTGCTACTCGTACGTTACCAAGGTTTGCCTGGAAGAGATCACTGTCAAGCGATGAGGCCACCTAATTGTACATAAATTTATATGTTGTGTGCAATAAAGAGTATAAATAAATAAATAAATTAAACGTTGCGAAATGGTAAGTAAAATAGGTAAGGTATCTATCCTGACATCGAATGAACATATTTTTGCTACTATGCGAATTCTGTGCCTAACGCATGCAACGTGCAAGGTAGGTAGTCTTAACAACAAATTTACCTGAAATACGATTCCTAAATGAAAAGTGATTGTATTCTAATTAGTTAAATATCTTGTAAGCAAAGTTTTAATTTCAGTGCTTTGTAATAACTTAAAATATTTTAATTACAAAAGACATATAAGTTACCTACTTCAATTTATCTATGTAAATTTTGTAAGTTACCTACGTAAATTTCAACTAACTTTTGTAATAAAGTACTTATTTATTACTTCTGTATTTAAATTATTACGTAATTCTTTTTTGCTATAAATATTTATTTAACAAAAAAATGAAATAAATGTACCTTTCATTATCTTTAGATAACTTAAAAATGAAATATCTGAATCCTTTTGTTTGCTCATTATGCATCCACGCAACAATTACAGTAGGTTCGTATACTATCGATTATATACTATTTTTAAATCACATTAAAAAATTGAACTATTTTATCGTACAATTAAATACTAAACACTAAACAAAAATCACAACAAGTGTTTACAAAATACTATTTACATAAACAGCGTTAAAACAAATGAATCGCCTAGAACGCGCTAGCCCCGACTGCGTATTACACTATTAATTATTTCAGGCAGGTAGAAAGTATGACAGAGGCCTGCTTAGGTCGACAAAACGTTTCACTACTTACAGCTGAAGTAATAATTGACATGTTGCTCAAAAAAATTCAATCAACAACGACGAATAATGATTTGGCGAAGCGGTTCTTGGAAAGTTTGAAAGCTTGCCTAGAAGAGAGAAGACCGTAACGAGTTGTATGCCTGTTAAAATAATTTCACACTAGCCACCACACCTCACATTCTTAAAACACGGACTTTTTACCTCGAATATTAGTTAAACTGCATAAATTGGCTTTGCAGAAGAACTGTATTGTAGACTTGTCGAAAATATCCCTAGTATCCGGACACCACATGTGGAAATGGGAGCTGACCCTAGTACCAGTAGTCTCAAGAACACCACCAATATATATATCCAAAAAAATGCACCAGCAATTCTGTTCTTTTAAATAAGAGCAACATTAAAAAAGGAGTTTGAAGCAACCGTAAAATGTACAGAAAATTCGGAACTACTGTATAAAAAGCCTTAAACACAATTAAACCGGCATCTGTTGAAAACGAGAGGTTCACCTTGTCCGGTGGCATTATTACAAAAATCAGAAACAGATTGTCGGACACAGCTGTTGACGCTCTGATTTTTTTAAAAGCCTATTTTATTAAATCAGCAAAGAAGTCTAATGAATGTGTTAGTTGATTATTTAATAGACTGATGGCGTATTATTTATATTTAGATTACTTAAATATGAAATAAATCCGTGATTATGACCAATGATTAGATACTAGAATAATTACTAAATAATAGTAAAGTTATTGAGAATTAGTATGACTTTTAACTATGTTCGTTTTATAACTATTATATTTAACTGTCAAGATGCTTCTAGAAATTTCGATACTAGAGCTTTCTACATCTAGTCAGTCGGGATCGGTATGCACTCAAGTATTCTAGATGTTTCAGTAGAAAAGGCCCTATATAAGGCCGGTTGGACCTCGACCGGGTCAGTATTGAATTGGTAATTCAAGCGAATACTTCGAAGCGATATAACTGCGAACTAAAGTGATCAGTAGTACAATTGTGTTTTATTATTAGTTTGTTTTAAGTTGTAATTGGTGTTCGGTAATTAAAGTGTCAATTTTGGTAACTCAATAGACAGTTTTTATTGTCACGAATCCCAAGCTCGTTACAATTGACAAGGAAGAGTTCTCCACTCTGCCCATCGCTCCACTCAGATATAGCTATCCTCACAATGGTTTTGCTTAGCGCCGAGCACATGGTAAATTAGAACATCTTAACGTAAGTTGAGTTTGAATTTGGGTGTGAATAAAAGAAATAAACAAAGCAATTATTAAGACTGAAATTAACGTTAAAGTTATTAAGATTAAATTTTCTGTTTAATAAATGTTTATTTTTACAAAAAAGCCTTTTATAATACGTTTCACCATAAATTAACTCAATTAAAATTATTCAAAAAAGGCGTACCGCTCTTAAAAAAGTTTTCTTTTAAGCTATTGCATAGCTTCTATCGCGGGCCTTGAGTGCGGGAAAATCCAGAAATTTCGTAACGAAAAAACCTCACGCTCTCCGACGGGCACGGAGGTGTGGCTTGAAGGCCGTGCATTGTCTAACGATGGTCTAACGTCGTTTCTTTTCCTCAGTCTTCGACACGGTGTTTGTGTATAAAGTGTTCTGAAATTTTGAATATGAATGAACAAAGTGCATTTATTATTAAGGCTGCTCTCTCGCAAAAAGCTTGAAAAAAGCGTGCAGATGAACCAACTTTTCGTCGACACTTACAGAGAATTTACATATGAAAAAAATAGCTAGTAATCTACATGATCTGATACGCAATTTGGTTTAGCCATAATTTTTCTATCGGTGTCACATAATAAATAAAAAAATACCCAAATCACCTCCAAATCGTTGAGATGAAACCACTTTACTTCTTCATTGTTTATCAAAAGAATATAAAAAAAATATCTACTGCTTTGCAATACAAAATAAAATAATTTGGTTTGGTTACTTTTTAGAAATATGTATTATTTTTATGATAATAAATTAAAAATGCGTCCCGATTAAATACCGCGTCTATATCACCCCCGCATTCGTCCACGAATTCAGTGCGGGGCGCATCGTGTTGCTAGATGGACGTACGCCGCGTTGCGAGAGCTCAGCACTACGAAATAAAATCGTAAAATATTACTGCAAAAATTTAATTTTGTTAATAGTGCAGTAGGTTTTTCTGATTCTTGTTTAATAGTAGTGTTTTATAGTTATATTAATTGTACAGTTTTATTAATGTTTAAGTTTAGTTTTAAAAACATGGGGAATAAGCAGAAACGATTGAAGAGAGGTCTAAAAAAATATTACAAACAAAAGGGTATACATTTATCAAGGTAAGTTTTAAGTTTCATCTACATATTTCATAATATTAGACAGGTGCTGTTTATAAAATACCTATATTACTGTGATTTCGCCACTCTGTAACGAGACAAAGCGCGGCAAATGCAAGTGGCGGCAAGGCGCGGGCCGCGTCGTCGCATGCTGGTAGCGGAGTGGCGCGGAGAGGGGTCGTTAGCTCCGCCCAAATGCACAAGGCCATTAGCGTGAATACAAGCCTTAATGAAGAAAGTTACGAAAAAATAGTGAAAGAAAATGAGTGAGTACTCTATATACATACCTACATTTTATTATTATCACAAATGCAGTACTAATTTTGAATTGAAAATATAATACTGCTATAAAGATAACCTAAATTTTTGATATTAAAAGTAGCCCTCTTTATATACACACAAACACACACACACGCGTATAGTTTAAATTCTCAATTTAGATTCTCAATATGTATATATATACTCGATTAACCGGACTAATTGTTGCCGTTAGGGATTCGGATAATCGAAAATCCGGATGATCGAATGTATGAAGAAAAGCGGGTTTTGTGCATTTGTAGTACATATGTACATACATAATGTTATGTGTTTATTAAAACAACAATTTCAACGAAAATCAATGTTTATTAAGAAATTATTATTTTTTAATAAACATTGATTAAATTCCATGAAGAGATATAGATCTATGTAACCATCCGTTACTTGCGACAAACGAGCCGCCGTCACCTAATTTTTTATTTAACTGTAATGCTTTTTCACAAAGCAAAGGGCCAGATATCATTTGCCCAGTTGATCGTTTTTGTAAAAACCAACAATACAAAGCGTCTTCTAATTGCCAATTTACTCGCGGACATAGGTCCTTATGTCCGGGACGGGGGGTTTGTTAGCGCCTGATAGTAGATCGTCTTATCTCAAGCGGTGTGAAGCGATGATTAGTGAGGTGCGGGAGGGGGGAGGCTAGCTGCATTTGTGCGTGCGGTCGGTCACCCCTGTTGGCATCGAGCCGAGCTAGGGAGCAGACGGCGGGGGCCGCGCTGCACCCGGCCCGCCGCTAGGGCGCGCTCCTAGCTAGGCACGCGGCGCCTGCGCCGATGACGTTCTCCGGTCGCATTATAGGGGTCGCGAGAGTTTTTGTGCGAAGCCGGGTTGTTCATATATTGAAAGTCTCCTTGTTTTGTCTTAGACTTATGTTAATAGAGCGTGCCATTTGAACTTAAAGACAATTAATTGGACAATAAATAATAAGTGACAAATCTTGCCGTGGAGCGTGGAACTGAGTAGTTGCGCGTCTTGTTAATATAATTGCCGTACGGCCGCCCTGACGTATGTACTGCGCGAACCTGAGTTTTTTGCGACGCGGTCCGGTGATACAGTATTTTTCACAAATAGTGAGTTCGTTATAACGCGGGTTCGGTTAAATCTGGTTGAATTTGATTGGATTAACCTAATGACAATTGACTTAACTATAATTAATGAGTGATAAACGAGCGTAATTTCCTAGACTCTGAAGTTTCTGTGACGGCTTGCCCATTCGATGGATCCCATACTGGAATAGAGGTGAAGCCTTGGGATCTGCTGTTCGGCAACCAGCGGGAAGTCAGGTTACATAATATAACACGTACTGAGCATAACACTATCACACACATATACTTACACCTGAATCTTTCTAGGTTTTGTGTGCGTGCGACTAGTCGTATGCGTGTACACTAGCTGCTAACTGAATGATAAAAATTCCTGAATAACCTACATGTATTGTAAGATATTAAAAATATTTTAAACAATATTAACTTCTCATTTATACAATAAGAGAAAAAAAAATTGTTTTCTTATCGGTCACCACGCTCAAAAAGTGTAACTTGATTTAATATCAAAGACTTAACTGCATAAATAAAATAAATAATTAATTATAATTGCATAAGTTGATAAAAAATGCTATGCAATAGCTTTACCGCGGCAGTCTCGGAGTGCCACACGTCTTTTCTTTCTTAAGTCTCGAAGTCCCGGTAATTCCCGGGATTTTGATTGTTGGCTGTCTCGTGTCCCGGGACTTTGAAATTGTCGGGTTTTCCCAAACTCTAATATTGGCTCTCTACAGTTTTGTGGTGCAGGCGCTGCTGTGTGTGCGCAAGAAATAGGTAAAGGTTGGTTACCTCTACCCAGACTCCTAGACGATAAGGAGTCCTTACGACCTATAAATTGCTTGCTCGAACAGAATATAGGATTGTCTAACTAAATTTTCATATCGTATATAGTATTTTCATAAGTGTAGGATGTGCAAAAATCAAACTAAAAATATGTACAGTAAATATATTTTAACGTAAACTTTTCCCTTCCACTGGATGGAGTGACGACCTGGTAAGACATGCAAGAAATTTATGAATGCAGATGGTTCAGGATTGTGTTTTGAGACATACCTTGTGGACGTTCATTTATTTCTGGGTTCAGAATGGACTTGTGAAAGATTGTAATGATGATGATGATGATAATGATATTTTGTTGTATTTTCTTTAAAACAGATATAATGATAATCTTAAAGAACGGCGTGTGACGGACTCATGTAAATAGAGAGTGAAGTTGTCAATAAACCTCAAACTATTTTTATTCTACGCACTTGGTTTTATATGGGTGTACTTATGCATGCTTGCTTATGTGTGTGTGTACGTGTATATTGTGTGTGTGCATGCGTCAGCGAGTGTATGGGTGCGTTTGGCAGAAAAAAGCGCTAGCAAGCGCTTGTAAGCAAAATGGCGATCGTAAGCGGTAAGCGCTGTCAAATCGTAAGTAGCTATTTTCCTCCAGGACACGATGTTAGTTTTAACCGGAGAACCTAACCTAATTTAAATATATGTTTGTAAAGAATTCATATTAAAAACTTACCAATCATGAATTTTTAATAACATGTATATGTCTATTCATGTCATTATACTACTTAAAACTAATTTTACACAAAACAACTTTAAACTCTACTTCAAAATAAACAAATTAAATAAGCAAAATGGCGGATTGTGTCAGCGCTGCTGAAGTAGCAATCGTGTCCTGGCCGAAAACTATTTTAGCGCTTGTAAGCGCTTGCTAGCGCTTTTTTTTTGCCAAACGCACCCAATATATGTGCAAGAACGTACAACGTACGTAAATTTAAAAATGGAACGCACACAACTATGTCTATAAAAAGCAAATTTATTTGAAAATAGAATTCCATAAGTCAATTGCTCAATATTAAAAAAAAAAACAAAGTTCTATTAATTTTCTTGCAACGCTTCCCGCGTTTTTCATTTAAACGATGGATCTTAACCGTGAACATTTGCGCGCCATCTATTATGATTTTAAATTTGGTTAAACCTAACAATTAAGTTTACAATGGTTACAATCAGCGTTACAGGACTCAGCTCCATCGCGTGCAATAATTTTTAGGTGGTTTGCTGAATTCAAAAGGGATAAAATTAACCTTAAAGATGACCAAAGAACGGGGGCCCCGCAAACAGCAGTAACGGCATAAAATGTATGGACTACTTAAATGTTGAATCAAAATCTAGAATACTTTTTGTATATCCCAAAACTTATTTGAGTGTCCTACGTATTTTTAGGAACGAAGCTGAAACAAAGTACATCGGCGGTACATTCAGTAGGTTACCACGCGCCGTGTTGTCGCCTGATTTATTCTGTTTCTTTGTTAACACATGCCGCATCAGAAGGGATAAATTACACATTGTAAAGAAAGGCACTTTGAAGATAAATATTATATTGGGATCTCAGAGTTATTCATGTTTCATGTATTCGTGTGTGTTATAATAGTGTGTTCGTACTGTATGCGAGCTCACCCCAGCTGTTGTCGGCGTGCAGCGGACCCACGTCCTCGCAGACCTCCGCGGCGAGCTCGACGGGCGGCGGCCGCGCACGCACCTCCTTCTGCCGCGTCACACACTGCGAGTCCGAGCACTGCGGGTTCGGCTGCAACAGTACACTACACTGCAGCTACGGATACATCTACAGTTACAGCTACAGGTAACAACAGTTGTGATGGCGTTATTGTCGCGCCTCAATCGAAAACGCACCGAAGCCTAAATCACGCCATCAAAGTTCCCAAATACTGGGGTATTATAAAATAGCTCTGAACTAAGACACAAATCATTGACCGCTCCCCAGGCTGAATATCTTGCCCAGCGGGAGATCTCCAATTTGACGGTGAAAGGAAGAGGGAGGGGATCTACTTCAGAGCTTTGATAGCATGATTTAGACTTCGGTGCGCCACAGAGCTACAGGTATAACTATACGTACAGGTAACAGCGGCCGCACGCCATAAACACACGCTATGCATACTCTTGTGTGCACCAGCACTTAATAACTTTACCAAGTATAATGAAAAAATAATGTTAATTAACGTTACTTTCATACGAAAACCTTTATAGAATTTGTAAACTTAAGCCACTAAATACTCAAATAATTTGGCAAGTACTTATTATACTATACTATATTATTAAGTATTATTATATAGCTGTGACTAATTGGCTTAAGACTAAAACCTACGATGACATTGAGGCTATGGTATCATCGTTACCATAATCTGTCTATTAACCAACTGGACCACAGTAACGTAATCGTTAGTGGAGGAAGCTTTGCCTGGCTTCTTCCGATCCCAAGACATTTTCGTAGGGCTAACCTAAACCTCAACGTCAACAATATTAACCCATAAACACAAGAACGAACGAACAAACACACACATACACACACACACACACACACACACACACACACACACACACACACACCGCACGCGTGTGCGCGTACACTCAAAATCCCACTCACATCACACAAGTGCGCTCCTTTATCCATTTTGTATTTGTACTTTCTTTTCTTTTATTTTGTTTCCAATTACATACACTGTATAATGTTAAGTGGAAGAGCGGAGTCACCTAACACAAGCATCTCTTTGCTTAAAAGGTGATCTCTAAACCCTGTATCTTAAAGCTTTATGTAATTGAAATAAACATTTTTATTTTATTATTTTTATTATTATATAGACTGATATGTTGGTCTAGCAGTTATAAACGCGATTGCTCACCATTAGGTCCCACATTCTTTTCCCAGGTCAGATAATAATCAGTTATTTGATTATTCTGTTAAGAAATCCTCAGTAGCAGTCCGGAGTCAAAAAGATGGCGGTGTTTCATCCCCATGCCTCGGAAAGAACGTAAAACCGTTGGTCCTAGACCCTAGATGTCAGATTACCGTCCCATTCGACTATAAGAGTGAGGAAATACAGAGTGCACGCATACACTCGTGCACTATAATCCTGAAATGTGCAAATGAACTCCGTTGGTGTCTCCGTTGAGACTGATCGCCGTGATCGGAATTCGATCTGAAGGACATTATTATATACTACACTGCAGCTACAGCTATCAAACACTTCTATGTATTATACCGGTATTACTATTAGACCGGTAATTTAGTAATTTCCGAGTAAAGTATGCTGCAGCTGGGTTTTAGCAAGTATAGGTTAGCTCGACCGGGGAAGGACCACATTCTCAGAGAATAACCAGCGTGAAATAACCGCTCAATGTCGCTGTGTATGGTGAGTGTAGAAAACCGAGGGCCCTTTTTTTACTGAAAATCAAAATCTTATTTGCGTTGCAGCATGGTGCGGATGACAGGTGAAACATGAAAAAAACTATTAACTATGAGAAAATAACACTATATTTATTTTTATTAATGTTTCTATTCTGTTATGACCATTGAGCTATTATGTACTATGTACTAGAGGCGACACTGCATCCAGCTACTCTGTTCCACTCAACTGCGGTGCATACACCGCACTTTAATCAGTCACTCGCAGGACTTGTAGAGTTGTCACGTATTGTGTTGATTTAAAAAAAATCTCTTGATAAAAATATTTCGTCTTGTGTACTTAGATATTGCACAAAAATCATTCAAGAAATGACAGTAAAAACCAAGGAATTACTTTTCATCGGTTAATAAAATACTTAATCAATATAAAAGTATTATGTATTAATAATAAAACAAATTATTCCTAAGACACCATCTCGTGTCAGGGAATATAGATTATGAAATTAATATGTTCAGATGCGACATTTCTGTGGGTACTTAAGTATAGGACAAATATATTATTATACACATTTTTTTTGTAGAAACATATATAAGTTATTATAATTTGGCAAAATTTTTCATTTTTAAATCTGCTTATTATTATTTTATTTTCTTTTTAGGTTTCCACATCAAAGTCAAAGTGGTATAAATTTGTCCATTTTAAACTCTCGCGTGCCCAGCATTTATGAACGCCTTTTATTCAAATTTAAATAAATATATTTGTAATTTAAATGTTATGTTAATAAGTTTTGTTAAACATACATTTAGTATGATTTTTTATATTTGACTTAGATACCTTTTAAAATATTCAGATAAAAATATCATTAAAATGTAATTGTGATATAATATCATATAATATTATATAAATAAGCAAATATAATATACAAAATAAATGACCAAATTTAAATATTGTTCTCTATATAATTTACCTATTTAACAATACAATCTACTATTACCTACGGGTCATCTACCTATGTTTATTCTATGATAAAAAAAAAACCGCGCGAACACAGAATAGCACACATTTTTTGTTTGAAATAGCTGTTCTAGTACGTAAGTACATATTACTTCAATGGTTATGACTTATGACTGTTAGATTAACATTGACTTTACAAATCTCACCTTATATAGTTTTTATACTGACAGAAGTATTAAAAGTTTAATTTATTTCATTTGCAAACGCAGTTACATATTATGCTTACTAGCGGTCATTTATTTTTAATTACTAAAGATGTGCCTCATAATCGCACGTAAAAACTGTCAAGCGAATATTGTATTCTGTAGCTAGAGTTTAACAAAGAATCTATACATATAACAAAATTGTAGAAATTTCGTGTCTGTAATTCTAATGTTATCTGGAAAAAACAAGTCCAGGGGACTAAATAAAAGCCACTGAAGCCAATTTAGTGATTTTAGGATTTTTTGTCTGTCTGTCTATGTATCTACGACTCACGCAAAAACTACTAAACAGATTCGCATGAAAATTTGTGTGTATGCATTTAGGGACGCGGGGCAACTTACAATCTACTTTTTATCCGATTATGGAATTTCAAAATAGGAGGGTTAAGTATTTCCTTAGATGTTAAATACTATATATTATGGTTGTAGCAGGAATGGGTCGGCTCGACCGGGGAAGGACCACGCTCTCACAGAATACCATCGTGAAATGGCAGCTTAATGTTGCTGTGTTTCGTATGGTGAGTGTAGAGAACCGGAGACCCGTTTTACTGGAATTGAGGCATTCCATCTTAGTCCTCAGGGGTGACAACACATCTGCATTTTGATTCTTAATCGAGGTTAAATGTAGATGTCTATGGGCCGCAGCATCCACTTATCATAAGGTGGACTGTGTGCTCGTTTATCACCCTAATTCTATAAAAAAACTATTTTATACGATTAATGTGTTTTATTAAAATAAATAAAACATTTATAAACAAAGCATAAAATAAGCTTGCATAATAAATTGAACTACACTAACAATCTACATTTCACTTTTTCAACCCAGTGCCATCTAACGTAAAATAAAAAGTAGCGACATTTTGTGTCCAGTTAAATATAATATATAGTACTATAGTATGTGCCAAATCGATTGAGAAAAACGCACAATGACCTCAGATATGAGTAGAGTGTCAAAAAGCATAACTTACTCAATTTTGATGTGATAACAATATTTAAATATTGATATTATTCACACTTCTAGGTTGTTTTTTGTTTCTTAAATAATATTGTCTGTGGTTCCTATAAACATAGTAAAATCTTACGGTGAAATGTGTTATATTTTATATTTCAATTTATGGTCTATGACAGCAATTCATTTTATAATAGTTTCATATTAAAAAAAATTTGAAGGAATATAATCACCATATTGAGCTTTTGCAAATTCATCCCCTTAAAATAAACAAAACGCGCGTTAGGTCAGTTCTTTCTAAAAGAAACGTGACAATGGCAGCCAGAGATGCGTCACCTTTTTTGGGCCGCATCTCTGGCCATGTTAAAATAAAGTTGCATCCGCATGCTAAAATAAAGTTTTATATAATATTGAAAATAAAGTTTTATCTTTTGAATAAGTACGTACTTATTCGGTGTCGTTATCACTCGAATCTTTATATGTGCTATAAATTTATGCTTTTTGTTTTAAATGAATAAAGTACTTTATTACAATAAATGATTTTTCTTCTACAGCGATCTTTTACATAACTTTTCAATAACAGTTAATAAATATATATTATACATACATATACATAAACACTCACGCCTGTCACCCAGACGGGTAGGCAGAGACTACAGACTTCCATTTGGCACGATCCTGACACACCTCTCTCGCCTCCTTCACATCCATACACCTACGCATACATGCTCGTCGGTTAAGGGTACTCCTAATTTGGCCCGTTTTCAATAAATCGCCAATTTGGTCGATAAATTTTCGCCTAGGACGTCCCTTTTCGACTCTGCCGTTCACTTCTGCAACATAAATTTTCTTTGTCACTCTTTCCTCATTCATTCTTTCCACATGACCAAACCACCGAAGCATTCCTTTCTTAATCCTGGTCACAACATCATCTTGCAAACCACACTCTTCTCTTATTACAGAATTTCTTACCCTGTCGTTCAGATTCAGCCCTAACATACTATATACATATACTACATATCTTTAACGACCGTATTTCTACTGCGTTCATTCTACTCTCGTGCTTCTTCTGCAACACCCAACTTACACTACCCTAAGTTAAAGTAGGGACTAACACAGCATTGTGAATTGCCATACGTGCTTTTTTGACACATTCTGACTTTCCACAATAGCGTGTAGAGCCCTATTTACTTTATTTCTTAAAAATTAATTTAATTTTTTTATGATTTATTTTATTTAAAAAACTGTAATTTAAAAAATATATGTACAGGTTTTGATTTTTTTTCTCGAGAAATGATCGATATTTTTTTCATTTGTTTTGTATACCGTTATTGGTTATTTTTTTTCTTTTTTTTTAAATCGATTTAACATTGTTCTAACCCTAGACATGTTAAAATGTAAGCGGTCATCCGCACCATGCTACAACACAATGACTATAAGTTCTCAGGGGTGGCAACGCATTTGCATTTTGATCTTTAATCGAGAATCGACATAGATATCCTCTATGAGCCACAGCATCCACTTACTATCAGATGGACTGTGTCACCTTTTTTCTATAAAAAAGAACAAAAGCTGTTGTCTGCGCGTAACGCTTTAGGGGCCATTCAAATATTACGCAGTTTGGAGAGAGGGGAGTCTTGTAAAACGTTACGATACGTTACAGGGGCGGGAGGGGGTTTCGAACAACGCATTGCGTAACATTGTTTTTTTTATTTACATAAAATAAAAATATTAATAAAAATATAGGAAATTACAATATCCCAAGCTGGCGACCCTTTTCGCTTATGTCTTACGGGGAATTCCTCGATTGTCGACAGAAAAACATTATGGCGCGTCATATTGGGGGGAGGGAGGGTCAAAAATGTTCAAAAACTGTGTTACGTAATACTTGAACACCTCCTTCCTTTTAAGCGCTATTCTATTATTATATAAAATTACTTAACAAAGTTACACACTTATCTGAAATAAATATTAAAATTACGTTGACAAAGTACACACCTAAATAATAACAACATTTTCTTAGTCACATTAAACAAAGTCAGTGTTGGATTGACGAAATACCTTCAAACACATCGTCGGAAAGAAGTCAGTCAGTGCGCTGTACCCCAAGTAATGGGTCACTGTACCGAAACCAAGCAGGTACTTCAGGGCATTTTGAACTGAAAAACAAAATTGTTAGTGTAAAATTTCTCTTAAAATGTGCGAGCGGGGTAGCAAGGGGGAGTGACCGGTGCTAATCTCGCACTGTTTACGGTAACAAGTTTCGACATAAATTGTTTAGGTACCGAGATGAACCAGCCGAATAATATTCGCCCGAATATTCGGTTCGGTGAAATCCATATTCGGCCCATCTCTAGTAATCATACTGGTATTCTTTACCCTTCAAACCGACATACATCAGAGCAGGAAGCGCTGCTATTTAGCAGTAGAAACACATAAGAAAGTGGTACCCAGACGGACTCTTACACAGAAAAGGTATCCTTCCACCTGGTGCTGTGCATTTGTAACTAATGATCAAATATATTATGTACAAAAACTTACCTAAGAAGCCGGCAACAATGCCCATGGTGGTGGGGAGACTGGCCGCGCACACACCGTCCCGCTTCAAAGTTTTCTCGTCGATGTTTGAAGCGACCACGAGTGGTGGAGCACACTGCAAGTTATATAGTCATTATACACTAAATAACATATGAACTTTCGCTGTAGTGGCGGTGTAAATATATCCACTATATGGAGTGGTGGACAATTTTACATCATTTAACATCACCCAGAGGGTGTCGTCAGAGGCGACAGAGCGAAACAAATCAGGAGATGGGCAGCAACGTCTTCCTGATGCAGTACAGTTTTATACGCTGTAATCAACTAAAATAAATGAACTTTCAAAACACTATTGCCGTGTAACTTTGATAAACTTTATAATACAGTTCAAGTGAATTAAAACACAAAAACACACTAGGTGGTACACGATTGTGGTCTCCGGTCTTCTTATTTAATTTAGATCAACTACTTAAAATTAAATGAAATATTGATTGTTTGATGACGACGTTTATTTGTCTAAAACATACAGTTATAGTTATATGATAGTTCTATTAAAGTACTCTGTGTAGCGTTCATTAACATTGGAAGTAAGTAGTACCTAATTTATGGTTTCTAATCCAGGTGGTAGGACTTGGACCTGAACCTATATATACTTAGTCAGGTTATAAGTTCTGTCAAAACTTTTTATAAAATTAATGATACGCTTTTCTATAATTATACAAAAATTATATATGAAATGAAAGGTAATTTAATTTAGAATACAATTTTATTTACATTCTTCAAAATGCCCTGCCCTATTTTGAATACATGCCCTTAATCGACGAGGCTAATCATCATTAGCAGCACGCACCACACACATATTTATTTCTGCCGCTGCTTTAGGCAAAGATGCTAGGAGAGGTTCCAAATTCTGATGAGGTTTAGCACAGACTTTCTACTCTAAATGTTGCCATATCTTATAATCCAGTGGGCTTAAATCTGGACTAGAAGTGGGCCAGTCTTCACGTCCGATAAAGTCAATTCCATGGACGGTCAAATAATTTTGCGTGCTTCGTGCCCTATGAGCTGGTGCAGAGTCCTGTTGGAATATCCCATGTCTATTTTGGAATATTGCTTGAGAAAGAGGTTCCACTATGTTTATTAGGACGGTATTTTGGTACACCTCGGCACTGGTTTTTACACAAATTAGGAGTACCCTTAACCGACGAGCATGTATGCGTAGGTGTATGGATGTGAAGGAGGCGAGAGAGGTGTGTCAGGATCGTGTCAAATGGAAGTCTGTAGTCTCTGCCTACCCCTCTGGGTGACAGGCGTGAGTGTTTAAGTTTGAAAACATAAACAAATATATAGTATATAGATGTTAAAATAAAGGTTAGAAGTGATATTACCCACCTCTAATGCATATACGAAGAGTGGCAAACGTTATCTTTAAATATACTGGGGG
Source organism: Parnassius apollo (assembly GCA_907164705.1). Classification (NCBI taxonomy): domain Eukaryota; kingdom Metazoa; phylum Arthropoda; class Insecta; order Lepidoptera; family Papilionidae; genus Parnassius; species Parnassius apollo. Next base: position 3,055,361 of record CAJQZP010000233.1, on the reverse strand, counting down.
AACAGCGCGTACGCAGTTCCCACTACCAAAAATTACGCGTCCGAGTTATCCACATTAGGGATAATCGCAGGGGTCAACCTAACCGCAGTGCAATGGAAAGGCCTCGCCCTGGGGGAACCGCCTTCCTGATCACGGTATCCCCTACGCCAGGTAAGTATGATTTCACTAGCTCGCGAAGCTGTACTCATTCATTTACAGAAAATTACAACACCGCGAATTACAATTTTCACAACACCATCTATCGACATTTTCTTAAACTTTATTAAGTAAAAGTCATAAACTGCCATCTATCATCTTATAGATGTAAAACACACAACTGACAATGTTTTTTTTATTTCAGCCAAAGATGGCGCTATTTATAAAAATGATACCTATCAATATTAGTATATTACAATTTTTATTCAGTCATATTATTATCTTAATATAAATAAATTACGTGTCACGTTGTTTGTCCGTGACGGACTCCTAAACTACTTAACCGATTTTAATCAAATTTGGACATGGTCTGCAATTTGTCTCAAATTGAGAGATAGGACAGTTTTTTTGCCCATGAGTGACCCACAAATTTTAAGGAATTTTAATAGGGCATGACAAAGGGTCGTCGAAAAGGGCAGAACAATGTCTGCCTGGCAAGCTAGTATTTATATAAATAAATATTTTCTTTTAGTTTTCATATAATCTGTACTGTGATATAGTGCGCAATGAGAGCTAATATTCTTCCGTTTACCAGAGGTCGCTAGTTGACATTGAGCTGAAGTTTTGTTACACAAGATCATTTGAGAAGTTAGTTTCAAATAAAAGTTTACTAGTTTCTACAAAACAATGTCTCAGTGGTTTGCTCTATAATCTTTTGTATACACTTTTTCATTTTTTTTTCTTTTATGAATATCTGTGGTTTAGTTTATTTAATTTTAACTAATTATTACAAATTTTTCAAACAAATTAACTTCCCCGCTATGCAATCTGGCAAATATTACACCTCATTTTAAGTGGCGCCGGCCTGGTGGTAGAAAAAGTCGTGGATCCGCCATGCAAATAAATGATGGAGTTGTCATTTGCATGCACGACACAATAGATTTAATCGAAAAATATATTAAAATTACAATGATGCCGAAACATTACATTATAATTGATAGGTTAAAATTGTACATTATACATATTATTATTATTTATTATTATACAATAGTTTCTGCAATAAATAAAATTATTTTTGGTTTCGCATCGCATCCTTTTTTAACGTTCTTGACGTTTTTCTCCATTTTATTCGTTATGTGACACGAGCGTCGCTATGCTATTTGAAATGAACGCTCAATTTCAAATTGTGCGCTCATTTTATTAGGACGTTTTTGAGACGCAAGTGTGTATCTTGGATTTTTAGTATATCATTGGCGGTATTGCATTATTTTAAAAGATTTTACCGTGCACGCACACAACAAACAGTCGATGGGTAGGCAAAAATGTTGTTGCCCATAAATCACTTTTAGGATAATTTCAAATAAAAGTAGATGTTTTATTTACTCGTATTTTCAACTGCAGTAAGGGTATATCAATTATTTATATATCTGAACTTAAGTTTAAAATTTGGCTACTCTTTGAAAAATAACCCTCTACATTAAAATTGATGATATTATGTGTCACATCAGTTTAAAAATGGTGTAAGATAAAATAAACCTTAAATTTATATAGAATAGGGCTGTCCAAATCGAGTTGTACTTATGCTCACCGCGTAGCTAATTTGAGGGTTTTTAATTTATTTTTATTTTATTAAAGATCTGACTTATCTGATAAATATACACAAGGCTTTACATAAACTAAATGTTGCATTTAAGGGGTGATCTCATAAATTTAGAGACACATTACTCCCCTAGGGGTGCAAAAATAGAGGATGAAGTTTCTAATTTTTTTTTATAGGGTAAGAGTGACAAACCAGCACACAGTCCACCTGATGGTAAGTGGATGCTGTGGCCCGTAGAATGTAGATAACATTTAACCTCGATTAAGAATCAAAATACAGATGCGTTGTCACTCTTGAGGACTAAGATGGAATGCCTCAATTCCAATAAAATAACTACACTCTATCTCACTCACCTACGAAACACAGCAGTATTAAGCTGCTATTTTACGCTGGTATTCTTTGAGAGCGTGGTCCTTTCCCGGTCGAACCGACCCATTCGTGCTCAGTGGCGAAGCTTCCATTAAAGCCGAAAAGCCGGGCTTGCCTTATTAAACCTGAATCAATCAATATCAATCAATAATATCAACTAATAAAATAACTCGTAAAATGTTTCAAGCTATTTCAAATTTCCCGCGCACTCCACTGTTCGACACATATGTCGACCGATGACCTCATATTGCCTTAGCGATACTGCTGCTGTCATAAAAAATGAGTTTTAATAGAGCTAATAGTTGTCTCCCTCGCTCGCGTGGGCTTTTTACGGGGCTTTCGAGAAGACGATCGCTCTCTTTCTAACCTGTGGCAAAATATTCTATAATGAAATATAACTACGATTGTATATATAGCAATTAGTATAGAGATTTAAAACCAGGCTTTTGGGAATAAATTTGTTAAAGCGGAGGCGCGCGGGCAATACGTTTGCAAGTTCATTTCACGTTTCAATGTTTATTTACTCTATGTGCTTATCTTAAGCGATTTAATATTACGAGTTCAAAATTTATGCATTTTTAAAGATTTTTATTGAAAATGGAGGCTAATAGTGTTCCTTGGATGAATTGAAGTGTGTTAAAGTGATAATCGGAGGGAAATTTTTAAACTTTGTTGAGATAATACACAAGGTTAAGAGTGTATTTCAGTCTTATCAATTATCGCAATTAAAAACAGTTATTGGTACAATTAAAACGTTCACCAACATTTTACGTGGAACGTAATTAAATCTTTCCATAAGAAAGCGAGACGATTCCACTTATCTTATCTTATCTCTTATCCATTAGAATGTAAATAATTTGTTTTTTTTTTTAATTTTGTAGGTACATAGTTTGTTTGTACTTTGTTCGTGTTTTACTTTTGTTCATGTATTGTATTGGATGTAAATATTTTTTTTCTTTCGCTTAAACAAACCCAAACGGCTTTCTTCAAAGCCACCGAAGCTATGCAATTGCTGATATGTAATACAATCTATCTAGTAGTGGTATGCCTTCTGTGTGCTTTGTTAAACACGTCCTTGACAGCACTGAATATGAAACTGAAGCGTGGAGACAGATCAAGTGTGTATTTTTATAAAACTGCTAAAAACAACAATCTATATTTTTATCGATTTATATCTTGGGCTTGCCGTAGCTTGGAGCTCTAGCTTCGCCACTGTTCGTTCTACAACTATACTTCCAATATAACTGCAGCATGGCTCTACCACGTGAAAATCAACGTCGTCGTTCTTGTACTTTTATTTATTCTGTACTATAACTACTTTGTATAATTGGGGACAGATTTGAGTGTTATATTTGTTAGAGACTGTCTTCATCATGCATCTTGGGTTTTTTGTATATCAATGATTACCACGCATTTTAAATTTAAAAGATAAAAAGGACAGAATGTTTGAGATTTGTTTTAGAGATTAATTGATTTTTCTTCACCGTTTACTTATATTGCTTATTCTAAACCTTCTCTGCAAATTTAGGGAGTTATTGCAAAATAACATGTATAATTAATAATATTAGAGTTTAGAAAACTTAAACAACATGCAATGATGATCACCTGTGATGATCCTCGTAAGAACACTGGTTCAGTTATTAAATGATAATATTGTCATCGGCCCTTGATATGAGTGCAAATTTTCAAATCAATCGACCATATACAAGTTGATGAAAATTACATTAAAATATTCCGTTACATAATAGATAAACAAGATATTAAAAACAACTAACCGCAAAGCAAGCAGTCTCTCCAGGCACAATGAACTGTATGTGACCAGAAACAGCATTCTCACTGACTCCGGACTCGAACCAGTTCTGTGAGAGTTCATTGCAAGCTGTGTTGATAGCCATGCGAGCCTCGAAGTTGTCCACACAGCTCAGCACCAGGTTCACTGGCCCACCAGTCAGGCTTCCAGTGCTAGAATTTTATAAACATATACAATAAGTTAACAATTCTTATTTACTAGGTATTGGGAGTCTTTTTTTCTGTCTTACAGTCCACATGGGTAGGTGACCTTCTGACCCACTTCTGCCGCTAAATAGTAATGCTTGCACTGCTATGTTCGGGTCTAATATAGGTCAGGTAAACAGAACCAGAATAATTACAGGCTGTGTATCATTCAGTCAAGTCCTCAGGGATGACAATGCATCTGTACTTTGCTTGAAGTTGACAGCCGATGTATGGAAAGTAGTATCCTTTCTACTTTCCATACATCTGCAGTCTTTTAGGCTGTAAGTTTGTTAGTTCAATTCAATTAAAAAAAAAAGTTACATTCCATACAAAATTCTTAAAATTAAGTATTAATGTTCTGCAAATTTAAGTAGTATTGATACTCGATAGTTGTTACTATATTGATTCTACTGATAGTGTTGACGTGCCTAAAGAGTACACCATCAAAAACATCGATGATATGAAGATTTGCTGTTATACATGAGTATTAATTTACAATTATTGGTGTAATAATAGCATTATTATATAGAACTCGTTTTCGTGTTAAGGTTTTCGTTTTCACCTTTAGAAAACGAAAACCTTAACACGAAAACGAGTCCATAGTCTAACTTATGGTAAATGTTGTCTAAATCTAACCAAATAAGAATCAAAATTTGCTAAAATTGAGCTGCTATTTTACACTGATTTCTGTTAGAGCATGGTCGTACCGCGGTCTAGCCAACCTATTCGCGCTGAAAAGGTGACAGGGCGATTTTCTTACTGACGATGCTTGCGTAGCCTCAGAATATATTTTGTCCTCCAAGCTGCAACATCGCTGCATTCTATTATTACTTTTCCTTTAGCCTGGCATTTTTTACATTTGTTGCCCTTAAAAATATTCCTCAATGATGTTCTGCCATATTTAAAATTCATATCAGGTTTCAATTCCAACCAGTTTATTTATGGTAGGAATCTCTATACCTACTAGCTGTAATAGGCTCTACCACATATAAAAGGACAATCGGTATTATGTACTATAGTTTCTATTCAACAATATTAATGAATGTGCATAATATATTTTGGACTACGTGAATCATATTTCGGACGATGGTATCATACAATTCTTTATCTTGCTCAGGATCCGGAATCTCGGCGCTTATTACGTCGTCTATTTGGCTGGGCCGCAACTTCTCTTTAAGCCATATTAGAATGTGGGCATGCGGTAATCCTCTTTTTTGCCATTCAGTTGAATACACGAAGCACTGCACCTCTCCAATCATCTCAATTTTCCCTTTGTTAATTACATACATTAATTTTTGTAATTAACTTATATTGATCTTATATTATATTTACGTTATATTAATATTACCATTACTAGGAATTCATCTTCAGGATAAAATCCGGAACAATGGTATCCAAGCATCATAGCACAAAAAGAAATGACAACCGATGCAGAAAAAATGTTCTCAGGCAGCCTCAAACCAGCAATCTTCGTATAGGGCGGGCTTCGGACAATGTTTCATAGCATTATTTGGGGGAGGCTTACGTTCAACAGTGGACATATGATAATGACACACATGATAATGATGTGGTTCCATAAAACTACTTTTACTAATGATTTCTTATATTTACGCGTACACAATACATTGATTATAGCTACTTTTACGGATTTTATCGCGTTTTATTTTTATGTTCCTTCGCGAGGATTTGTGGTCTATCTAATCTGATGTAATGGTTGGGGCTATCTAGGATATGATCGCAAACTGCAGACTTCCTGGAACGTTGATGCTTCACGTCAGCTATGTGTACTTTTACTAATTAAGCATTTTTGAAGTGTCATTCCAAAAAAAATTCTTACTCAAAATCTTAAATCTCCGAAAGTTCACTGACTATTTCGAAATTAATAAAAAAATAATTTGCAGTCTGCATTAAAATACGCGCGTTTTTTTTACTTTTATTAAAGTAGGTTTTTAAAAACTTGCGGCCAGAAACAAGTGGCCGGATACAGTTTGTTTGGAATAAAATTATAACAGAACTTAAGAGAATATTAGGGACTAGCCCCAACTTCGCTTGTTAATTTAGATTTTAGATAATCAAACATCATTCATTTTATCAATATTTAATTTTTCCTAAAAAGTTTTGCGGATAAAATATAGCCTATATTCCTCTCAGCATTGCTCTCTATAGGTTCGTAAAGTTCCATCACAATTAAAAGACATAAAAATTTGAAAATGGTTATTTTTTTAATATCATACAAATAACTCACTGAGATAAATAGAAACCTGTTAATTCAATATTACAGTCAGTACATTCAATATTACTTCAATTTTATTTTTATGTGTATAGATAATTCTCAAAGCACAACCCCATTGGGTCTAGCCTCTCATAAGGTGATGTCTCTTGCATAATGTTGTAATAATGTAAGTAATCTAAGCCAAAAATATATTTACCTAATGGTATCACAAAACTTCTGAAAGTTATCTACAGTGGTGATGTTGTAATTGTGGGCGTCTATAGTCACATCGGGGTTGATGGCTTGCAGAGTGGCAGCGGCCGCATCCACCTTGCTAAGTCCCGCCTGGTGAGGTTGGAAGAACAGACGATTCATGTTGGCCAGCTCCACTTTATCATAGTCGAATAGTATCAACTGAAAAAGAACAATAGTTGTATTATTATAGGTTTGTTTTTGTAATATATTTCATTCAAAAATACAATGTACTATTTATAATTTCATTTAACATAATAAAATAAACCAAATGATTATTGTACTTTTTAGTGAAAAAGGAGGAGGCTTCAAAAAAGAATCATATACTCAAGTTAGGTAGCAAAGATCCATTCACTACGGCACTTCGTTTTAAAATGCCAGATTCTCCCGCGGGTGTACGCCGCACGAGTGCAAATGCTAAGGCGGCGCGACACAAAGGCAACCGTATTTTTCTTTTTTTGTGTAGAATGGAGATGACAATCGAGAGCACAGTCTACCTGATGGTAAGGCGACCGCTCAGAGCCGTCAAACTACAGGCCTATCGCCATCACCTCCTTGTTCTCCAAAATATCGGAATCCATTGATAACAGCTACCTTGAGGATCACCAGCTGATTAGTGACCGCCAATACGGTTTTCGTCGGGGTCGATCAGCTAGTGATCTTCTGGTCTACCTGACTCATCGATGGGCGGAGGCAGTAGAGTCCAAGGGGGAGGCCATTGGCCGTTCGTTTGTACATCGCGAACGCCTTCTTCGATCGGGTTTAGCACAAAGCGCTTCCTTTGAAGCTCCCTTCTTATGAACTTCCCGAGAAATTGTGCAATTGGATTATCAGCTTTCTTGAAGATCGGAGCATTAAGGTTGTTGTAGATAGTGCATGCTCTGATTACAGGCCTATTAATGCTGGCGTTCCACAAGACTGCGTGCTATCAACAACACTGTTTCTTCTGCATAATGCATATCAATGATATGTTGCAAACCAGTAACATTCATTGCTATACGGATGACAGCAATGGTGGTGCTCTGTACACCGGTCGTGCTAATATTTCTCGGGAAAACGTCTCTGAGTACCGGAACAAACTTGTGTCTGAAGTCGAGTCTTTGCTGAACAGTCTCGGATTGGGGGTGACTAAATCTAGTCCAATTTAACCCTCAACAAGTTTGCGCGTTTACCGCTACAAAGAACCCCTTTGTCGTATCTCCTCAGCTTCAAGTGAGTCAAGGCACTCCTCTTCTTGCCTCAGCCAGTATCGGAATCCTCAGCGTCAACATATCGAGTGAAGTGCAGTTTCATGGTTACTTGGTAGAGAAGACCAAATTGGCCTCTAAAAAGCTTGGCGTACTAATCAGGGCGGGACAGTATTTCATGCCGGCACACCAACTGCAACTTTACACGGCACAGGTTCGGCCACACACAGAATACTGTTCCCATCTTTGGGCTGAGGCTCCACAGTGCCAGCTGCATTGTTCTGCTGTTTCACAGTGGTATTCTATGAGATTGTAGTCCTATCATGATCAAGCTAACCCATTTCTGCTGCAGCTATGTATAGCAAGCATAGCTGTAACTCGGCTCTACCAGATTATGAATGAATATTATAATACCTTGCCAATTCCACAGCGCGTCAACATTTCAGCAGTGACACTGCCAACACCACCTACACCAACTACAGCCACAGACAGCTCACGTATCTTCTCATAGTTGTCCACAATGCCCATTCGTTTTAAAGCCATAAGCCGACTGAAAAATACAAAATGAACTTTGTTACAAAAAACAGTTGACGTAAGACTTTTATCAGGCTTAAATCTGATTTATATTTAACCCTTCAAGTGCCATAAAAATCCTATGCAGTCGCATGTGTCCGCACCCACCGGCAGCACTTAAAACCATTAAAACTTATATTTGGAGACTACTTTTTTATGAAGAAATTTGATAATAAATCACTATACTAAGACACTAGAAAAATCCAATAATCAACACATTCACGCGAAACCATTGTCAGCCCTCAGAACTAAAATGAAATACCTCAAAGTCTGTAATCATACTAGCTTTAACACTTATTAGGGAAAAATTCAAAATTTAATTTAATTATACAGTTTGGTTTTACAAGGGGTCGCTCGATTACTGATGCTAATGCTGAGCTGATTAAACATATTTTCTGTGCATGAGAATTCAGAGGATTTTGAACTTTGGGTAAATTTTGTGAATTTCCAAAGCTTTCAACTGCATTCACCATGAAACATTAATCAGGAAGCTATATCATCATGATGTCAAAAACAAAGCAGCCAAACTTATTATAGTAGTAGATAAAGGCACACAAACAGTAATTGTGATTAATGGGAGTAATTCTTCTGGATCGGTAATATCTATCAGTGTTCCATAGGACTCAATTCCCTTCCTGACTTACCTTGGTAGGGAATAACCATGATGTTTTATTTGCTGCTGATACTTCGTTGATTTTTCAACTTAAAAGGCAATTATTAAAATATGAAAAAGTGAATAATTATATATCAAAAGTATTACCCGGGTTTAGCTTGCTTTTAAACATTAATAAAATGAAATGTATTAAATTCACCACAACTTATGTTAAACAGGGGAATACCAGTGTGATTTTGGAGAGGAGTTGAGTCTTATTGGATTCACTGTTTTTCTCAGAAGTACAGTTGACACAAATCATCATTGAGCCTTTCATATATCTAAACTAGCTAACTTAGTTCTGCAACATATGCTTTAAAAGAGATTAGACGCTTTACATGTATTGAAACAGCTATATTAGTTTATTTTAAATATTTTCATAGAATATAGAATCTTACTTTGGGGTAACGTCACTAACATTGAAACTATCTTTGTTTTGCAGAAGAGAGCCATACAAGCATTTTATATTCTATGTTCATTAGTATCCCTTAAAAAACTTTTAAAGAAATAAATATATTAACTTTGGCCTCTTATTATATTTACGAATTCTGTAAATACTAGGAACAAGCACTAAGAGTCAGTAATTCCTTGATAAAGCAATGTATACATTTTTACACGAAAGTCTCAGAAAATATGCACAGTTATCTATCAAAAGGTTTAAAATGTGAGTTATTAGGGAATACAAAATTTACACTGTTGCTTGGTGAGTAATATATGTAAGAGTTGGTAATTTACACAGATAGAAGGCCCTACCACCTCAACATAAAATAGAATACAACTATAAAGCAAGTTTTTTTTTTAATTAACAATATGGCCCTTCTATTGTGGTTATGTCACAATAATTTTGCCAGTGGTTTGTCACACCTTGCCTTGAGGTTTCTCGGTGGGAAAGGAGTTGGCAGATATTAAGTGACAAAGTGGCTTAAAACAAAACACAACTAAATACACAAGTTATGGACAACACAATGTAGAGCAAACATTTAGTTATAGGAGGCGAATAGCCTGAGCAGGGAATAGAGAATTAGGTTAAACTAAAGTTAGAACATCATATTTTAATACTACATTATGTAGTTATAGTTTAATATTATACATTTAGATATATTTTGAGATCATTTTGACATATATATGGTATACATTATACATGGTAGAGCCATACTGCAGTCATATTAGTAGTATAGTTGTAGCACAAATGGGTCGGCTCAACCGGGGAAGGACCATGCTCTCACAGAATACCAGCGTAAAATAGTAGCTTAATGCTGCTGTGTTTCCTATGGTGAGTGTAGAGAACCGAAGACCTTTTTTACTGGAAACGAGGCATTCCATCTTAGTCCTCACGGGTGACAACACATCTGCATTTTGATTTGTAGTTGAAGATAGATGTAGATGTCTATGGGCTGCAGCAACCACTTACTATCAGGTGGACTGTGTGCTCGTTTGTCACCCTATGTCCTATAAAAAAAAATATATATATATATATAACTATCTCTGATTCCATATATATATATTTTTTTTTTTTATATATATATATATATATATATATATATGGAATCAGGGATAGTTAACGAGGGTATTAACATTCACCGGTCGAGGGATTGTTTTGGGAGGGATGTCATATAAAGAAATTGGGTGATTTTGACAATAATGAAAAAAATGTGGTCTGGAGTATCTTCATCCATACCACATTCACAGAGGGAATGATCTTTGATTCTAATTTTAGCTAAGCTAAGATAATAATATTGTCAAGGAACCTACTTAAACCCAGAAAAAATGATAAATGTAATCAATATTAATATATAAGTAATGGGGTTCTAACAAAAAGCTTAGAATTAAATAAGAATATTTAATTGTAATTTAAAAAATTGAAATTATATGAGTAACGAGGCGAGCATATTGTATCATTTTTAACACAAACTTCTCACATAATATTAGAAATTCAAACTTAAAGAGATGTATGCACGGGTACAAAATGTTTTAAAAACGTTTGGGTACGGATTTTATAAAAAAAAATGCTCAAAATACCTGTATGGATTGGAATCAACAACCTCCGCAGACATAACATCAATTTTCTGCCTAACGGGTGCTACATTTCCCTGTACAGCTGCTAGCTTTGCCTCTAAATCTCGAACTTTCTTTTGCAACTCTTCAACAGTAGACATTTCAGAAAATCTGAAATTATAAACACCAATGAAAGAATATTTGAGCTCTCAGAATTTCCGAAGTTTTCCTTTATTCCTTATAAAAATGAAACGTCAACTTGACACACTGCCACGGATGAAGGAAGTGTTTTATTATTGCCATTTCCAATAAAAAGCCGAAGCTAATAAACGTAAATTAATATTTAAACGGGAGGAATAAATAATTTTATATATAAAAACAAGTAAGTGTAATAGTTAATCAATATAGATTATAAATAATAGGTACTTATTGAAGTCTTAAACAACAAAAAACAAATTAGAAATAGCTTGGTAGCCATTACCCTTCCCCAGGATTATTATCATCCATAAATTCCTTAATACTTATTATAATAATCTTTTTTATATGAACTTTTCTGGAATTTTGTTGTAAAAGCGTATACATCGCTCCAAGAATAAATTTCTGACTCGTTGGAGTCTAGTAACTGGTACTACTACCTTGTGTCTGTTCCTAGTATTTACAGAATATTTATCACATATTTTTGTAAAACTACTTTTATTTTTGTGTACGTACGTACATACATTACATTTTTTCATAAATGTATTGAGAGGCCAAAGTTAATATATTAATTTCCTTAAATTTTTGTCTTAGCAACTCTTTAGGTTTTAAATCATAGATTGGTCTAATGGCCTTCTTCTGTAAAACAAATATAATTTCAGTGTCATTCGCGTGTCCCCATATCAAAATATCATACGACATTATGCTATGAAAATAGCCACAAACTAATAAGAGTACTAAAATAGCTAAGGTAAAGTAGACTAGCTATTTCAACGACGGTAAGAGTTTCTAAGTCAAAATACTATACAGCATACAACTAAGAACTAAGTCTGCTAGCTAGTTTTGATATATGGAGGCCCCATTGAAGCTTTGTATCTAGTGTGATTCAAAGGAAATTTGTGGTATCGATAAGAATCAGCTCCTACCCATTTAAAATTAATAATTTTGACTCCTGTGCTATGAAAGCCTGTGTTACAGGAGTCAATGCTCTTCATATCTCTTGTCTATATTGTATATAATATATAACTTACACTGTACAAAATTTGTGTGTGTGCCCCTATGTGTGCACTCTTACGTTGTGTGTGTGTGTGTGTGTGTGTGTGTGTGTGTGTGTGTGTGTGTGTGTGTGTTTTGCGTGCGTGCGTGCGTGCGGGCTTCGGGCGGGCGGGCGGTCGGTCGGACGGGCTTTCGTGCGTGCGTGCGTGCGTGTGTGCGTGTGCGTGTGCGTGTGGTGTGCGTGTGCGTGTGCGTGTGCGTGTGTGTGTGTGTGTGTGTGTGTGCGACGTGTCATGTGTCATGTGTTCTGTATCTTTGTAATTTAATTTATTCATGAAGTCCTCTATATATTTATATATCCTCTATACATTCATATATATATATATATATATATATATATATATATATATATATATATATATATATATATTTTATATATATATATATATATAAGGCACATGTCTCTGTCCTTCGCTGAGACGTTGGCAAAGACGGTACAACTTCCTTATAATACCTGATGGAGACGCCAGTAACTTAAGGTATCTTCGATAAAGATTTAGTGGACTGTAATTTTGGTGCATACGGCAAAGGGGAAAATAAATAGGTGGGATAGCACGCACTGACCTGATGAGGGCTGCCTCGCCTTCCTCCTGGAGTGTCTGCTATACAGCGAGCTCGCCACGTGGTTCGGCGCACACGCACTCTCGGAACAGTTTCGTGAAGTCCCACACTCTCGACCTTTGCCCTTACGGGGGCGTCTCACACTTTTATGCGTTACAAAGACACAATGTCTGATGCGGTGAGTATTAAAGATAAACAGGAGAACTTAATGTTCGTCCTGCGCGGTTCGCGGTTAATATATATAAGACGCGACGGCTGGCCGTGCGTTGCGGATGGCGTAATGTCACTTAGTATAATGACGCGCGCCGAGATCCTTTCCTTCACCTCGGCGGCAGCGCGTGCGGTAGGAAAGGGAAGGAAGGAAGGAAACAAAAATATGCACTAGTCATGTTGATAAAGTAGTAGAAACTTAGGACGAACTCAATGCGATGAGTAATGTAATGTTGATAAAGTAGATTGTTAACTGGCGTTACCATTTCCTCCCGCCCTTAAAGGGTCACCTTTAAAAGACAACCGTAATATAAAAAGAAAAGGAAAACAAATAAATAAGCGGTATATAAAGTGAGAGGATGCGCTCAATGCGCGTGTGTCATCTACTAACCCTACTTGGTAAGCAAGAAAATGTATACATAAATATAATATTGCGGTTTAATACTTTTTAATATATAAATATAAACTTAATTCCTAATTTAGATAAATAATTATAATCAAATAATCGTGATTTATTGTCTTGGGAGAGGGCAGATACGAGCAACAGGACGGAGATATGTTCCCTTAGTAGTTCTCACGGTCACTACTCGAACTACGCCATCCTTCGAAGGATGAACAGACTCGACAATCGCTAATGGCCAAGCAAGGGGCGGTTCATTATCATTTATCACAATTACAACCATGCCTGGTACGATAGCCGTAGACGGGGTGTTCCACTTCTGACGAACTTGTAATCCGTGAAGGTATTCCGTCCTCCACCGATCCCAAAACGACTGAACTAATTTATCCAGTAAAGAATGCCTGTGTAACAGACTGGTAGAGTCAGATTTGACTTCGGGTGCGGGTAATGACAATAAAGGTGCGGTATTCAAAAAATGACTCGGAGTAAGAGCTGAAGGCTCTGCGGGATCAGAACTTAATACTGTCAAGGGCCGCGAGTTTAGCAAGCACTCAATTTGCGCAAGAACAGTATTAAGCTCTTCGTATGAAAGTAACTGATGTCCGATAACTCGGAACAGATGCGTTTTTACGACTTTGACCATACTCTCCCAGGCGCCTCCAAAATGAGGAGAGTTGGGACAGATGAACTTCCATGTTATACGATTCTCAGCACACTCTTGCTCAAGCTTTGGGCGGTATTCAACGTTTAGAAATTTATAGAGATCGCGAAGGTACGAAGCGGCACCTTTAAAATTCGTTCCATTATCCGAATATAAAAACTGAATCGGCCCTCGTCTAGAGAGGAAACGTTTAAGCGCAGCGAGGAAACTAGAACTACTAAGATCTGTAGCGATTTCTATATGCACAGCTCGAGTCGTGAGGCATGTGAAAACACATAAGTACGCCTTCTCGCTGCGTACACCACGACGACGTACAGGAGTGTATGCGATAGGACCGGCATAATCGCAGCCCGTGTGTGTAAATGCCTTAATAGCTTGTCTTACACGACTATGGGGAAGATCAGCCATCAAAGGGTAAGTTGGACGGGGTCTAAGCCGGAAACATATATTACACTTGTGGATTCTGCTTCTCACAGTGCGGCGTGCGGAGAGTATCCAAAATTTTTGACGGAGTAATGACAATAACAATTCAGGCCCAGCGTGTAAATTTTTAATATGATAATAGTCAATGATCATGTTCACTACATGATCACTGCGCGGGAGTATAATTGGATGTTTTTGCGTGTAATCTAATGCGGAGTTCGAAAGACGACCACCAATGCGGATTAAACCATTCTCAATAAAAGGCCTTAAACGATTGAAAGCGGGCGAGCAAGGTTTGTTACCTTCAATATTTAAATATTCCACTGCAAAATGCTGTTTTTGCAGGGCGCGGAGCATTATAACCTCAGAGAAACTGAGATCATCAGCAGTCACTACAGTAGTGCTGCGGCGGGGCAATAATTTAGCAAACTTACACACGTACGCAATTATACGTAGAAGTTTACTCCAAGAAGAGATGCGGAGTGCGAGCTCATAAATCGCAGAATTACAGACGGATGTGCACGAAGTGTGCGACAAAATCTTCTCAGACATATTTGCAATAACCTCATTGTCTAAAGTACGAAGAGGCCATTGATATGGATCTAATGAGGTCCACTGAGGCCCATGGAGCCACAGGGGGGTTTGGTCCTGAATGCACGATATCATTTAATGCTCGCCCAGTGCTAGTCTTACTGCTAGCATCCAGGACGATGCGCAGACGTGTTGACTTCTTATCTTCGCGTAAGACTCCATGATGCGGTATGACATATATTGGAGCGGGTTCATGAGAGTCATACGGCGGTGCGGGGGATATATAATTATTAGCTAAGTATTCCTTTATGACGTCATCATATGCTAACCTTAATGTAGGCGAGGCTTGAAGTTTCCTCTCCAAGCACATGAATCGTCGTCGAGAGGTTTCATAAGAATCTTCGAGAGAGTAAACGTCATCTTTAAATGGCAGGGCGACAATATATCTACCAGTAAAAGAATCGCGGGATGTCGAAGATTTATAAAACTCTTCACATTCAATGTCTGAAGGACACTGAATGGGCGGTGCGGAGGGTGGCTGTTCAAGCTCCCAAAATCGTTGCACTAATTTGTCAACGGTAGGAGACTCTAGAACTGAGCAGCACGTTAAAGAATGATTTACCTGAAGTGTCGGCACTGAGCCCATAATAACGTAACCAAATACCGTATTCAAAGCTGAGGGCCCGGACAAGTCGTTAGACGAATAAATTACGTCTGGACACAGTAAGTGCGGGAAAAGGGATGCGCCTATCAACACATCAATTTTATTAGGCATGCTATAACATTCATCAGCGAGCCTTATGCCATGGAAGTGTGATAAGACAGATGTGTCTACCACAGCGGTGGGCAAAAGGTCGGTGATTTGATCAACAACTAGCGTTGAAATATTGAAGTTAATATTCGAGTCGAATCGTGAGAAAATTTTAATATCAATCGATTTCGATTTTACAATTTTTTCAACTCCACCGAATCCCTTTACTACAGTACATTCGGTATCGTGATGTTGAACGCCTAAACGATGACAGCACTCTTTAGTAATAAAATGGCTTTGAGCCGCGGAGTCTAATAATATACGAATAATTTGTTTCTCTCCCTTAGCATCGTATGCAAAGACTTGAGCGGTTGATAGTAAAACAGTTCTCTGCGAACGACTTACGCGCGCGGGAGGCGGTGAACGTTGAGAAACATTCTTGAACGAAGTACACAGCGCGACGTCTGAACGCGCACCTGCGGTGAGGGGTGGCGAGTGTGCGGGCGCGGGGGCTGTAGACTTCAGTGTAACTGGCTGAGGCGGTGGAGAATGCGCCAGCGCAGGGGAAGCATTATCGCTTCTGCGGTGGAAGTGCAACAATGTGTGATGTTTAAATTTACAAACTCGACAACTATAATTTGAAGAGCAACTAGACACTCGATGACTTAAACTGAGACAATTCACACATGTATTGTTACTCTTTACGCATTTAAATCGTTCCTGCGGCGTCATTTTATTAAAGTTTGCACACTTAAATAGGTGTTGATGCACAATATTATCGCACAGACACTTTGAGCTACTAGTCGTCGTGCTTACGTACGCCTGATACTTCGGCGATGAAGTATTATTACAGCGACGATTATTATCGATACCTCGTCGATTGTTTGGCGCGCTATTAGAATTTATACTAGAATCGGTGCGCTGCAAAACTTTGGAGCGGGTCTTAATAAAATTTACTAAATCATCAAAGGTAGGTACTATCGAGTTATGACTGTATTCGAAGGAGCGAATGGTATCCGGGTCCAGCTTCTTAAGCCCGATATGAAGAACAATTAAGTCCGCGAGATTATCTAACTTTAAGTTTTGTAAAGCGCGCACTGCACTTATAAAGTTATCAGTAAATAAATCAAAATTATTTGCGGTGGCCGATTGCAATGGCTTAAATTCGAACATCTGATTAATATATGTAGATGCTAGCATACGCCGGTCTTCGTATTTGTCAACGAGTGCTTGCAATAAAATCTTATAATTTTCAGCGCAAGGAGTTATACCTGAGCATACAGATAGGGCTTTGCCCGTTAGTTTACCTAGCAAATAGTATAACTTTTCAGCGTCGGTGAGCGATGGGTTGTCATGGACGGTTGATTTAAAGCTAGCATAAAATAAAGGCCATGAGCGAATGTCACCCGAAAATGGCATAAGTTCGATAGGCGGAAGTGTGAATCTGGCTTTAGATGGTGTACTAGTACTTTGTGAATTAGATTGCGAATATTGTAAATAAAGCCTATTTATTCTACCGCAAAGAGACTCAAACGCAATGAGGCTGTTATAATCAGGTTTAGCAATAGGGTTTATTTTTAATAAATGTGAATTATAATTATCTAAGACCTGTTTAAACTAAATACGTAAAGCATTAATATTAGAACTTCCATCAAGAAAACGCACCATCGTGGAAGTGTTCGTGTGGATGTCCGAGGACATATCATATATTTTTTGCACTATTTCAAATAAAGCATCTCGTTTAGCTAACAATAAAACCAACTCAGCATCAGGTGTGCCCTCATTATCCGAGGAATCACTATTATTCGATGCTATTTGTTTTTTAGGCGGCATTACGGCTAAAGTTATACGGCAAAATATAAGTGGGTAGTCTCTAAGCGACCTCGCTACGCGGTTGAATTATTAAATATTAGTTTTGTTAACGATGAACTTTAATTGTTAACTTTTATAATAATTATGAAGTTATTTATAACGAATATAATGCTTATTCATTCTATGAATATAGTTTTAAAATTACTATGGATGTCACCTATTAGGACCTATTTTAGTGTTCTAATAAGGGCGGGGTCAATCCGAAGTCGGATTGAAATATAAATAATTAATTATATAAACGCTTATTACGATAACGATCTAATAAGGGCGGAAAGTCAAGGTCAATCCGGCTCGAAGGACCATTAAAATGGAGACGCCAGTAACTTAAGGTATCTTCGATAAAGATTTAGTGGACTGTAATTTTGGTGCATACGGCAAAGGGGAAAATAAATAGGTGGGATAGCACACACTGACCTGATGAGGGCTGCCTCGCCTTCCTCCTGGAGTGTCTGCTATACAGCGAGCTCGCCACGTGGTTCGGCGCACACGCACTCTCGGAACAGTTTCGTGAAGTCCCACACTCTCGACCTTTGCCCTTACGGGGGGCGTCTCACACTTTTATGCGTTACAAAGACACAATGTCTGATGCGGTGAGTATTAAAGATAAACAGGAGAACTTAATGTTCGTCCTGCGCGGTTCGCGGTTAATATATATAAGACGCGACGGCTGGCCGTGCGTTGCGGATGGCGTAATGTCACTTAGTATAATGACGCGCGCCGAGATCCTTTCCTTCACCTCGGCGGCAGCGCGTGCGGTAGGAAAGGGAAGGAAGGAAGGAAACAAAAATATGCACTAGTCATGTTGATAAAGTAGTAGAAACTTAGGACGAACTCAATGCGATGAGTAATGTAATGTTGATAAAGTAGATTGTTAACTGGCGTTACCACCTGAGAACTATAGATTTGTAATATAATTGTCTCACAATGAGAACCCTACAGTGTTGACGCAAAGCGTGTGAGGGATATTTGAAAGGGAGAAGGCATAGAACTTTTAGAATGGCTCTTTGAGCCTTTTCCCTGACCTCCCCATACTGCAATACAATACCTTATGACAGATTGGCAAAGAGTCTTGTAAGTAGTTACGTTGTACCAGTTCTGGCGCACTAGTAGTTACGTTGTACCAGTTATGGCGCACTAGTAGTTACGTTGTACCAGTTCTGGCGCACTAGTAGTTATGTTGTACCAGTTCTGGCGCACTGAGTCAGAAGTGGTACAAGTACGACGTTCGTTGACTCACGATCCTAAAAAAAAGAACAGGTTTTGGCATGCTCTGATCACGAATCTGCGGTCCATTTTTGCGTAGGATGCACGGTTCTGGAGATGTGCAGATCAATTAACTCTTATCTAATTGATATCCGGTGCGGGTCTCCACCGTCATTAGCGCTCCATTGTTCTTATCTACTTATCTATTGTTCGTTCAATACCGTCATTATCTATTCTTCCTCAGCGTGGTGCTATTGTATTATACTCCTTTGTTCCTATCTACACTAATCTGACTCATTAATAAAATACATTACCTAATTTTGTTACAATTTTTATTTACGAAATACAAAATCTTATTACTTATTATCTATAAAATAGGAGCGAAACATCCCATCCACTAAAATATCGTTGTACAATGTGTTCCCTGTAAATATACTCGTAAAACTATGCATTGAACATCCCTGAAACTTATATAGCAAATACATTAAGCAATATTCGCCACAAACTGAAGTCCACTCATTCTGAATCCTATCAATATTCCAGTTCCATCTTTTACAATTCTTTTTTTAAAAACTCTAGATGATTTCGTACAGGTGCTCGTCTGTATGAATCAAAATATTGACCGACGTCATTCGTATCGATATACAAAGCTACCCAATGTGACCCTGGTTTATCATCTGTACCCAAATTGCATATTACCTAGTCAGGTCATAAATTCTATTACATGTTTAATATAAAATAATTGATACAAGTTTATTCATTATGTAACAATTTATATACCAAAATGAACTTAACAAAACATAGATTCTTATGACACTATAGTTTATTCAAAATGACCTCCGTGATTTTGAATACAGGCCTTCAATCTGCGCGTCCAGTCGTCTATCGCAGCCCGAACGAGGTCCATGTCAATATCGGCGGCTGCCTTAATCAAGGATGTCTTGAGCCTTCTCCTCCAAGTGTTGCCATATCTTGTAATCTAACGGATTCAAATCTGGACAGGAGGAGGGGCAGTCTTCGTGTCGGATGAAGTCGATTTCACGCGCCGCCAGCCAGTCTTGTGTGCTCTTCGCTCTATGAGCTGACGCCGAATCTTGTTGGAATACCCAGTGCCTGTTATTGAACATGGTATGAGAAACAGGTTACACAAGGTTCGTCAGGACTGTATTTTGATACACAACTGCATTCGTTTTTAAACCTTTCTCACAAAAATGTACCTCTGTTAAGCCCCAATAAGAAACTCCCAACCATACCATGAGCGAGGATGGAAAATAACCTCGTTGGACACGCGGAATACGGTTGCTCGCTTCTTCACTACTGTGTGCGTACACCTTATCATTTTTTGTTGTAGCTCTCTTCTACGGTAAAAATTTTTCATCCGAAAAAAGAATTTCCCGATATTTTTTTCCCGCGTACCGCTTCAACAAAGCGCAGCATCTCTTCAGTCTCAGGTCCATTAGACGAGCGTTCAAACGATGTCCTGTTTTTCTTCGATATGTCCGAAGCCCTAAGTCTTCATTTAACACCCTTTTCACCGTGGTTCTGCTTAACCCCAGCTGAAGGGCCAACAGTTTCTGCTTACGTTTGGCATTTCTTTGAATTCGCGCCTTCACAGCTTTTATCATTGCTGGAGTCCTCACAGACCGAGGGCGACCACTTCTTGACCTGTCATCTACACTAGAGTCTTCATTGTATCGTTTGATGGTACGATAAATGAATCTTTTGGTTATATTCAAATTTTTCAGTATGTCAAAAATTTGAATTGGCGCGGAACCGCAACGATGCAACGCAATCCGCCGGCACCTTTGTTCTATTGAGAAACTTAATTTTCTTTCTGTTATTTTCTTACGTGTGTATGATTTAGTGTTAACAAATTATATTTAAATATTGTGTGTGTATATGATTAAGCCGTGGTAGCTCAGATGGTTAGCGCAAGCTGTAAATTTCACAGTACGCGACACGGGTTCGACCCCCGCCGGCACCACTTAAATAGTTAATTGCAATTTTAAGTGCTGATTTACCACGTGCTCGACGGTGAAGGAAAACATCGTGAGGAAACCTGCATGTCTGAGGCAAAATTTATGATTAATTGAAAATTTTATTTTCAAGTAATAACCACTTGTAAAAAACCCACACTTCGTCACAAGAACAATGTAAAATTTTGTGATTATTTTTTGCAAATATATGATTATTACAAACATAACGTTTGTTTAAATTTATGACATTTACCAAATCATTGTATTTTGGACATTTGTATTCTTCAATATTAAAAATTCTATCATTCGTCGTCAACATTTTTTTTAAAAATTTTTTTTCTGTTGAACCACCTTTGTATTATATAGTATACTGTGACAAATTTTATTGGAAATCAAACAACATTTATGATTAATTTAAAATTTTATTTTCACTTTATTATTACTTGAAAATAAAATTGAAAATAAAATAACCACTTGTAAAAAACCCACACTTCGTCACATGAACAATGTAAAATTTTGTAATTATTTTTTGCAAATATATGATTACGAAGTGTGGGTTTTTTTACAAGTGGTTATTACTTGAAAATAAAATTTTAAATTAATCATAAATTTTGTTTGATTTCCAAAAAAAATTTGTCATAGTATACTATACAATACAAAGGTGGTTCAACAGAAAAACAATTATTAAAAAAAATGTTGACGAATGATAGAATTTTTAATATTGAAGAATACAAATGTCCAAAATACAATGATTTGGTAAATGTCATAAATTTAAACAAACGTTATGTGTGTAATAATCATATATTTGCAAAAAATAATCACAAAATTTTACATTGTTCTTGTGACGAAGTGTGGGTTTTTTACAAGTGGTTATTACTTGAAAATAAAATTTTAAATTAATCATAAATTTTGTTTGATTTCAAAAAATAATTGACATAGTATACTATATAATACAAAGGTGGTTCAACAGGAAAACAAGTTTTAAAAAAAAATGTTGACGAATGATAGAATTTTTAATATTGAAGAATACAAATGTCCAAAATACAATGATTTGGTAAATAATGTTATAAATTTAAACAAACGTTATGTGTGTAATAATCATATTGTTGGCGACGCGCCTATAAAAATGTTTCAGTTTATTAAATCAACCGATGACGTTGCTATGAAAAAAGGGGTAGTCACGAGCAACGACGCTCTGATAAGAGAATGCTTAGTTAAATCTTTAAGAAATGTCGAATTAATGATATGAAGGTCTTGGGTTCGACTCCCAGGCCGGACTAGTTTGTTTGTTTTCCTAAGTAATATCGCTTAATAAATTCGTAAGGAATTTAAGATATAAATTATGTTACCGGATTTGTTCCCCGGTTGAAATCATCTTTCAAATGATGTAAATTCATAAGAATATTAAAGTGAAGTTAAAGATCGGATTTGTTCCCCGGTCGAGATAATCACTCTGTGCATAGGCAGAATTAATGGATATTAATTGCATAAATGTTGTTTTGTATAAGTTTGATACGTTTTGTACGAAAACAAATGCCTATTTGTTATGATTGATTAATGAGAACATTCATTTATATTGTTATCTGATTAAAGATAGTTTCATACAGTTCGAAAATTGTATAAAAGCATTTAATTTGCCTAATATGGTTAAAATTGGTGTATATCAGACTTTCATTTTTTCTGATAGCCGAGAGCCGTGCAAAGTTAGTTGTTCAAATAGTGTGAGTTCATAGACGCACGCTAGGCCACGCCCTTAGGAGGCCGAATATGTAAAAATTTAAAATGTTTGTAATTCAGTGATTTATGTAAAAATTACTTGTAAAATATTTCAGGTTAATTGTACGTGCCAAAAAAGGTAAATTCTGTGTTATTTTCATGTGAAAATTCCTGTGTATAAGTGAAATAATGATAGTTTTGTATAAGAAATTTAAAAGTGTTTTAAATAGTGAAATAAATAGAAAAAATGTAAATTAAACTATTGTATTGGTTAGCTTATATATAAATTCAAGTGAGAAACATTGTTTTAACTTTCTGTGTTAAATATTTAAGAAATTTCGATTTCGAACTTGTGAGTAAAATAGGCAGTTTTCGTTTAATAAATAAAAGGTTTTTTTATGATATGAAGATATGATGTATATCATGGTGTAGATATTGTTTTGTACTACCTATATTGATAAATTGTATTTGTATATGATTTGAATAAATAAAGATATTGAGTGAAACGTGAGAGAGCAATAGTACAAATTCATGTAATTAAGTTGCGCAAGCGCGCAGATGGCGCGGCTCTCTTTCGCGTTTAGCTTAGGGGTAGGATAGTAAATTGATTTTATTGCAAATCGTTCGGGAATCCTTCGAGATAGTTCGGGGAAGTTCGGGAATCCTTCGAGATAGTTCGGGGAAGTTCGGAAATAGTTCGGAAATAAATAAGAAAATCCGGGAAAAAGTTCAAGAAAAGTGAAAAACCAGCAGTATAGGGAAAAGTGATTACTCTCTCACGGAACGGTTTGAAGATAATTGCTGTTTCATTCCCAAGATCCTTTAAGTTATACAGTCCACATCGAAGAATTAAGGCGTCGGGACCGGGACGACTTCGGAAGACCCGTAATCCCCGTCTGAACCTACTTGCTGAAAAGGAAGAGGTTATCGCCCTTGTGTGTTACTCCGTTGCGGAGATCACATACGTTGTTCCCGAACCCAACGTAGGCGTTATAGGAGGCCGGATCGAGAGAAGCCTCGATTCCTGTTTCTTAGTACCCGATCCGCTAGGTCCTTTTCAATTGGTCCTTTTCAGGATCAAGAGGACGCCCGAACCTGAGTTCCTTTTCAATTGGACCTTCGGAGCCGGATTGAAGACCACCCGAACCCCGCCAGCTGGATCAAGGAACCAGCTGTGGACTGCTGGTTGTGGAAGAAGAAGACCTTCGGAAGCCGAGTGAAGATCAGCAACCGAAGGAAGCCAGAGGTTTGAGCTGAAGCAATAGGACCAAAGGCCTGAAGACCAGGACGGCAGCACTGAAGGGCTGGACCTGGAACTACCGGAAGAAAGAAAACCGGGATTGCAGCTTGGGGCGTGTGCTCGCATGGGGCACATATCGCAGCCGGGCGCAGGTGTCTTGTGAAGGCACTCATCGTAGCCAAGCAGGGCTTGGCATTTTTCCTGTCGGGCAAGCGTGCTCGGCATTTCCTGTCAGACGATCGTGTCTGGCATTTCCTGTCGGACGACCGTGTCCGGCATTTCCCGTCGGGTCATCAGGGTGCAAAAAGCATCCACCGCTGCTGCTGCCGGGCGAGGGTGCGCGTGGGCACCTGACTGCATCGCGGCCGGAGGAGGGCGCTTGGACGAGGCGTCACCGGCAACTGGGCGGCGAGCACAGCATACATCCCGACCACCTAACGGTGCCAAACGGTTGGGCTCTGGCATAACACCTTCGGGTGGAGCAGTTCTCTCGAGCGAGACTGCGCTTGCACTACCGCTCGACTGTTTCGTCATATTCCTTGGCGGGACAGTTCCTAAACCTTTCCTCCATTCCATTCCTGCACGACTCCATCCCTGGACGGCTCACCTCGGTAGGCCCCGTTCAGGATTGATAGGGCTGATAGGGCTGTTAGGGTGGTAGTAGGGTTGTAGGGTTGGGAGATAAAAGGGGGGAGGGGTAGTGGTGTTAGGTTGGGGTGTAGAAGGGTTGTAGGTAAGGGGTTGTAGGGACCGTAGGGACTGTAGGGACAGTTAGGGACCGTAGGCCAACAATCACCTTCCTGCAAGATGAAGAAGGCACAAGACCAGACAGGGAGAAGCGAAGGGAGCAGGACAAGGACAGGGCTCTCAAGAAAAGCTAAAGAAGCGGAATCATCTGGAGCGACCACAGCTACTGCGTCAAATGGAGCAACTCCTCCAAGTGGAGCCACCACAGACACGTCCACATGCACGTGGGACTCAGGGACGTCCATAGCAACGACAAGCAACAGGACGGACACCAGTGGTACACAGGCCAGCACCGCACAACAATCCGTTATATCCAGGAGTGAAACGGTGGTCGAAAAAGTAGGTCAAAGGACCGAAGAAGCGGCATCGTCAAGGACAGTAATCGGGCACACTAGTGATAAAGGGTCACAGAGAGGTAGTAGGTCATCGCGATCGGCGAGGCTGAAAGCCGAATTAGAGGCGCGGATTAAATTCGAACGCTCAGAGCTCGAACGAGCACAGGCAGCTGCTGCCTTAGCCAAGTCTCAATTGGAGTTGGCACGACTCAACCGAGAAGAGGAAATCGACTCGAGTGAGGATGATGAAGAGCGGAATACTCAGGTGGAACCTTTCGTAAGGAGTTGGGTTCAGCAAACCATAATGAGCGCGCCGGTTAGTGTAGCACAACCCGATATTACTGATAAGGAAGCGTGTAAAGGATCACGCCGCAAAGGGGCGGAGGTCGAGCGCAACCTAGGAAATGCGCAGAAAACACACGCGAGTGAGGTGTCAGAATTGACCGAAGCGATTGTGAGTGCAATAAAAATAGCTGGTAAAGATAAATCTTCCCAGCTTCATTTCCTCCAGGAATTACCGGTGTTCGATGGAGACCCGGGTGAATGGATAATTTTCAAAACGGTGTTTGAAGACACAAAAGGCCAATTTTCAGGGGTGCAAAATGTCGCACGCCTTAGGAGGGCATTAAAGGGCACCGCTAAAGAGGCGGTTAAGTCGCTGTTATTTACTTTATGTGAACCTGAAGAAATAATGAACGCTCTCGAAAGAAGATTCGGTAGGGTTGAGATGCTCATTCTAGCCGAAATCGAGAATGTAAAGCGTATGCCAAGATTGGCAGAAGATTGCCGAAATATAGGATCTTTTGCAAGTCGTATTACGAACGTGGTTGCCACAATACAAGCGTTGAATCAACCACAGTATTTATACTCACCGGAGTTAGTGAGCCGCATAGTGGAGAAACTTGGAACTATGATTAAATTTAAATGGTTTGAATATCGAGCTCAATATCCTTTGGAGCCAGAGTTACAGAAGATGGCCAAGTTTTTAAATTTATTGAGTGAACAATTTGGAACGTCCTTAAGCAATGAAAATGCGCCTGAAAAAAGGAAGCGTCCTGAATTCAGGAAGCAAACTGTACACACTGCAAAGGGAGGTGTACGCAGCTGTGCCGAGAGCGAGCGCTATATGCGCCGAAGTAATATGAGCGAGCGTTTAGAACGCCGAAATAATAAAAGGCACAACCGACAAGTGGTTATGATAACCCAGGACAAGCCTGTAAGTCGGGTAACACATAAGTGTGTTATATGCAACAAGGAGCACTCTATAGTGAGTTGTTACAAGTTTAAGGACATGAATATTCGCGAGAAATGGGAAGCCGTCAAAAAGGCCAAAGTATGTTTCCAATGTTTGTCACCTAACCATAGGAGGTTAGAGTGCAAAGCGAAAAAATGTGGTGTAGAAGGATGTAGAATGTCACATCATCGAATGCTACACCGATACCCCAATGAAAATACCTCGCCACAAGGGGACGAGGGGGGGTAAAGATGCTCAGATTACAACTGTTAGTACAGTAAATGCACTGGCATGTGCATATTTAAAGATCATACCGGTCGAGTTGCATGGGCCTAGAGGAAAGGTCAGGACAACAGCTCTTCTGGATGAGGGATCGACCATGACACTCATAGAGGAGTGGATGGCTCAGAAGTTAGCGCCTCGCGGACGTAAAGAGGGATTACGTATCGAAGCCGTGGGAGGTAAGCGAATTAACGACGATAGTTCGTATCGCTTAAACGTTAAAATAAAAGGCATTTATTCGAGCGACTTAGAAGAGATAAGTGTACAAACAATTAAGTCACTTAACCTCGCTCCTCAGTCGGTAAGCCGAGAATTATTGCAACGGTGTTCTCATTTGACACCGATCAAGGATGAGTTGATGTATGAGAGGTCCAAGCCTACCATATTGATTGGTCAGGACAATTGGCATCTCATAGTTACTCGTGAATTGGTTTCGGGAGGTAAGAACCTACCTGTAGCATCGCTCACCAAACTGGGGTGGGTTTTGCATGGTCACATATCGGGTGGCATTAAACCAATCAAGATTGTTAACCACATTTCCACCAAGAAGGAGGAAGATATGGATAAATTAATCAAGGATTATTTTAGTTTGGAATCTCTGGGAGTATCGGCTAGAAAGCCCGTGAACGACCCAGAAGAACGAGCTTTAAATATTTTGAACAAAACGGTACGTCGTATACCTAATAATAGGTACGAGACTGCTTTGTTATGGCGCACAGACAATGAGTGCTTGCCATCGAATAGGGCACAGGTTGAAAGTCGCCTGTTTAATATTGAGAAAAAGCTCGACAAAAATAGCGAGTTGAAAAAGGAATACGAGAAGCAAATTGAAAATCTCATCGTTAACTTGGTTACGCAGAGAAAGCGAACCATATTTCCATTTCCCCACGTACGTGGTACCTTCCTCACTTCGCAGTGACTCACCCACAAAAGAAGAAAATAAGGATAGTTTTCGACGCCGCCGCAAGGACGGGCGGACGTTGTCTTAACGATGCGTTGTTGACCGGACCGGACTTATTGAAGTCGTTGTTCGGAGTTCTGCTACGATTCAGAGAAGGAAGCGTGGCAGTAATGGCAGACATTAAGGAAATGTTCCTGCAAGTGAAAATCCGGGAAGAAGACAGGGATAGCCTTCGATTCTTATGGCGGCACAATCGTGACGCGCCACCGGAAGAGTATAGAATGACGTCACTCATATTTGGAGCGGCATCATCACCATGCATCGCTATATATGTAAAGAATAGAAATGCGCAGGACAACGCACATATCTATCCAGAAGCAGCTTCCGCTACGGAAAGCAATTTTTATATGGATGATTACCTACAGGCATTTCCCGACGTGACGACGGCCGAAAGGATAGTAAACGATATGTATAAATTACATAAGCATGCTTCTTTCCAACTGAGGGGATGGGCTAGCAACCGACCCGAAGTTTTAAGTAATATGGAAAATAAATATAAGAGCGACAGTGCTTCGCTTGGAGATAAAGAGCACACAGAGCGCACGTTAGGTTTGATTTGGAATATCAAACGGGATATAATAAGTTTTTCCACAAGTCTTCGTAGCACACCGGAAGAGGTGATGGAGGGTTTACGACCGCCTACGAAGAGGGAGATAACTAGCGCTGTGATGTCAGTCTTCGACCCTTTGGGACTCGCATCACCCATAACGATTCAAGGGAAGTCGCTGATCCAGCAAGTATGGAGGACAGGCATCTCTTGGGATGAAGAAGTTTCACACGAGTTACACGTGTTATTTTGTAAATGGATATCGGAAGTGAAGAAATTAGGTCACTTAGAAGTACCTAGACCCGTTGCTGAAGGCATCGGCAAAGGAGAGTTACATACTTTCACGGATGCTAGTGAAAAAAGCATACGCTGCCGCGGTGTATTACGTCACCACGGACGAGCAAGGAATAAGGCGGATTACGCTGATCGCCGCAAAGGCAAGAGTAGCGCCATTGAAACCAATTTCGATTCCAAGGCTTGAATTGCAAGCAGCTCTTATGGGCAGCAGACTGGCTGCTTCGGTTAGTGAAGAGAGCAAGTACGAGATGTCCGAGAGAGTGTTTTGGACAGACTCACGTACAGTGTTAGCGTGGATTAAGTCGGATCCTCGCGCTTTTAAACCATTCGTTGCTCATCGATTGGCTGAGATCGAAGATCACAGTAAGCCATGTGAATGGCGATGGGTTCCAACGTCACAAAACGTGGCAGACGACGCCACTAGAAATTTTCCTTCCACCTTCGATGTAAGTCATCGCTGGTTTCAAGGACCTGAATTCCTCAGGAAAAGTCCTGATTTATGGCCCAAACAAGTGGACACCATAAATAGCTTAGAAACAGGTGAAGAAAAATCGCCAAAGGGCGTAAATACGTTAAGAAAGCAAGAACCGTTAAGTCTACCCGACTACGGACGATTTAGCAGCTTTAAGAAATTCCTTGGAGCAACTACACGCACCTTACAAGCGGTAGAAAAATTCAAGAGTTTAAGAAAGTCGGTTAAAGGACCCGACGACGCAACCGAAAAGTCGGTTATGTGTTCCAACAAAGTTTTAGCAAAGTCGGTTAAAGGACCCGATAGCGCGTTGGACACAGCGCTCTTGAAAAAGGCGGAAATATTAATTTGGAAATTCATTCAAGACGAGTGTTTTCATTCGGAAATAAAATGTTAGAAAGCATGCGAAGAATGCTATGAGGGCATGACAAACGAGTCATTTAAGAAATATATTAAATGGAAATTTATACCTCCGGGAGCACCGCACATGGGTGGCGCCTGGGAGAGGTTAGTAAGATCGATTAAAATTGCGTTGACCGCTACGCTTAAGGAGAAGAGCCCACGAGAGGAGGTTCTACATACGTTACTTTTAGAAGCAGAGCATACGGTAAATTCCAGACCTCTGGTAACATTCAGTATGGATAGTCCTGAAGAGGGTTTGACACCCAATCATTTTCTTCTGGGACGCTCATGTGGTGATCGACCACCTGGATTATTTTTAGAGCGACATCTGACGGGTCAACTCAATTGGAAAGCTGCACAGAGGTTAGCCGACCATTTTTGGACAAGATGGCTGAAAGAATACATGCCTACGTTAACCCTAGATCACTAACCTTCGTCGAAACGACGACGCGGACTCAAAAAAAGTGGTATAAATTTTGAGTGCGTCGTCGTAAGCATTGCAGATTCCGGCTAATCCCAGTTGAACCAAGGCTCCCGCGACACACGAGTGTGTTTTTTGTGTAGGGGCCCTGTGTGCGCCGTTCCAGCCACCATGAGTCGTCGAATCGACGAAGGTTAGTATTAACGTTATTCTTTCAAAGTCATTTTTAATTATTTTTTTTGGTGTTATAATTATTTCGGTGTTTTGTAAACTTTGTACTTAATTTGCCTACATTAAAATAAGAACTTACATTATTTTTATATTTGAATATATTTTTATTTTAGATACTATTAGTCAGCTGTTATTAGATGATAATCGTAACGAATAAAACTGCTCTAAGAGTGAGATAGAAGACCACCTTGAGGCTGATCCGGCTTATGAAACAGATGGTAAGGAAGAAATTTTTTCTGTGATAGAACAACCACCTTTAACCGAAGACATCCAGGCAAGTATAAAGCCCCAAAAGACAATATTCCTACTGTCAACTTGTGATAAGGTAGGGACAATTGATGAGTTAACCAAAAAACCCACGATGGTTGAGTTTTACAATCAAACTAAGGGCGGAGTAGCATCAAAAATTAGTCGAGCCACACATGCAAAAAAAGATTACAAATTCCGACACTTCAAACGGGACTGCGGGACTATATAACAGCGATTTTGAATATGCCAGGAACCAGTAGTTCTACTTCTACACATGAGACTGATCAAAGAAAAGATACAGTTAGTCTTACTATTGCCAAAAAAAGAAAAAAATTGTGCAATTTGCCCCTCCGCAAAGCGAATAATGACAAAGAATTGTTGCACCAAGCGCAACAAATCCTTGTGTGGCGAACATAAACTTGACATTTGTCACAAGTGTATTAATTAATACTTTTTTTTCTAAACTGTTTCTTTCTTTTGTTGATTTTATTACTTAATTTTAATATTTTAATACTTTTTTAAGTGTCTGTTTCTTTTAGTTCATAAGAATTAAGCATTTAAAAAAAATGTTATGTTCAAATGAGTAAAAACTCAGGTCTGAATTAAAAGAGTGTCAAAGTAATTAAAATGTGATTTTAGTAGATAAAAAACTTATAAACATGTTAACAAATGATTAGTGTAATAAATAAGTAAAACACATATAAATATTTTATTGCATAAATCCTTAAAAGCCTCCCTTTTATACAGCGTAGCCGAAACGACGAAGGTTAGTAATAAGCGTTGTAAAATAAGGTTAGTGATCTAGGGTTAATACCTCGAACAGGTGATAACGGCAAGTTCATGGAACCTAAAGAAGGCGATATTGTTTTGATAATAGATCATTCGTTGCCACGAAATACGTGGCCAAAAGGTAAAATTAGTAGAACGTTACCGGGACCAGACGGTCACACCAGAGTGGTTGACGTCATTACTAGCACAGGTATCTTGAGGAGACCTACATCCAGAATAATAGTCCTGGTACCCGCGACGCCTCCCAAATGATGGTGCTAACGCACGGGGGGGAGATTGTTGGCGACGCGCCTATAAAAATGTTTCAGTTTATTAAATCAACCGATGACGTTGCTATGAAAAAAGGGGTAGTCACGAGCAACGACGCTCTGATAAGAGAATGCTTAGTTAAATCTTTAAGAAATGTCGAATTAATGATATGAAGGTCTTGGGTTCGACTCCCAGGCCGGACTAGTTTGTTTGTTTTCCTAAGTAATATCGCTTAATAAATTCGTAAGGAATTTAAGATATAAATTATGTTACCGGATTTGTTCCCCGGTTGAAATCATCTTTCAAATGATGTAAATTCATAAGAATATTAAAGTGAAGTTAAAGATCGGATTTGTTCCCCGGTCGAGATAATCACTCTGTGCATAGGCAGAATTAATGGATATTAATTGCATAAATGTTGTTTTGTATAAGTTTGATACGTTTTGTACGAAAACAAATGCCTATTTGTTATGATTGATTAATGAGAACATTCATTTATATTGTTATCTGATTAAAGATAGTTTCATACAGTTCGAAAATTGTATAAAAGCATTTAATTTGCCTAATATGGTTAAAATTGGTGTATATCAGACTTTCATTTTTTCTGATAGCCGAGAGCCGTGCAAAGTTAGTTGTTCAAATAGTGTGAGTTCATAGACGCACGCTAGGCCACGCCCTTAGGAGGCCGAATATGTAAAAATTTAAAATGTTTGTAATTCAGTGATTTATGTAAAAATTACTTGTAAAATATTTCAGGTTAATTGTACGTGCCAAAAAAGGTAAATTCTGTGTTATTTTCATGTGAAAATTCCTGTGTATAAGTGAAATAATGATAGTTTTGTATAAGAAATTTAAAAGTGTTTTAAATAGTGAAATAAATAGAAAAAATGTAAATTAAACTATTGTATTGGTTAGCTTATATATAAATTCAAGTGAGAAACATTGTTTTAACTTTCTGTGTTAAATATTTAAGAAATTTCGATTTCGAACTTGTGAGTAAAATAGGCAGTTTTCGTTTAATAAATAAAAGGTTTTTTTATGATATGAAGATATGATGTATATCATGGTGTAGATATTGTTTTGTACTACCTATATTGATAAATTGTATTTGTATATGATTTGAATAAATAAAGATATTGAGTGAAACGTGAGAGAGTAATAGTACAAATTCATGTAATTAAGTTGCGCAAGCGCGCAGATGGCGCGGCTCTCTTTCGCGTTTAGCTTAGGGGTAGGATAGTAAATTGATTTTATTGCAAATCGATATGACCTGTCATCTACACTAGAGTCTTCATTGTATCGTTTGATGGTACGATAAATGAATCTTTTGGTTATATTCAAATTTTTCAGTATGTCAAAAATTTGAATTGGCGCGGAACCGCAACGATGCAACGCAATCCGCCGGCACCTTTGTTCTATTGAGAAACTTAATTTTCTTTCTGTTATTTTCTTACGTGTGTATGATTTAGTGTTAACAAATTATATTTAAATATTGTGTGTGTATATGATTAAGCCGTGGTAGCTCAGATGGTTAGCGCAAGCTGTAAATTTCACAGTACGCGACACGGGTTCGACCCCCGCCGGCACCACTTAAATAGTTAATTGCAATTTTAAGTGCTGATTTACCACGTGCTCGACGGTGAAGGAAAACATCGTGAGGAAACCTGCATGTCTGAGGCAAAATTTATGATTAATTTAAAATTTTATTTTCAAGTAATAACCACTTGTAAAAAACCCACACTTCGTCACAAGAACAATGTAAAATTTTGTGATTATTTTTTTGCAAATATATGATTATTACAAACATAACGTTTGTTTAAATTTATGACATTTACCAAATCATTGTATTTTGGCCATTTGTATTCTTCAATATTAAAAATTCTATCATTCGTCGTCAACATTTTTTTAAAAATTTTTTTTCTGTTGAACCACCTTTGTATTATATAGTATACTGTGACAAATTTTATTGGAAATCAAACAACATTTATGATTAATTTAAAATTTTATTTTCACTTTATTATTACTTGAAAATAAAATTGAAAATAAAATAACCACTTGTAAAAAACCCACACTTCGTCACATGAACAATGTAAAATTTTGTAATTATTTTTTGCAAATATATGATTACGAAGTGTGGGTTTTTTACAAGTGGTTATTACTTGAAAATAAAATTTTAAATTAATCATAAATTTTGTTTGATTTCCAAAAAAATTTGTCATAGTATACTATACAATACAAAGGTGGTTCAACAGAAAAACAATTATTAAAAATGTTGACGAATGATAGAATTTTTAATATTGAAGAATACAAATGTCCAAAATACAATGATTTGGTAAATGTCATAAATTTAAACAAACGTTATGTGTGTAATAATCATATATTTGCAAAAAATAATCACAAAATTTTACATTGTTCTTGTGACGAAGTGTGGGTTTTTTACAAGTGGTTATTACTTGAAAATAAAATTTTAAATTAATCATAAATTTTGTTTGATTTCCAAAAATAATTTTCATAGTATACTATATAATACAAAGGTGGTTCAACAGAAAAACAATTTTTAAAAAAAAATGTTGACGAATGATAGAATTTTTAATATTGAAGAATACAAATGTCCAAAATACAATGATTTGGTAAATAATGTTATAAATTTAAACAAACGTTATGTGTGTAATAATCATATTGTTAGCGACGCGCCTATAAAAATGTTTCAGTTTATTAAATCAACCGATGACGTTGCTATGAAAAAAGGGGTAGTCACGAGCAACGACGCTCTGATAAGAGAATGCTTAGTTAAATCTTTAAGAAATGTCGAATTAATGATATGAAGGTCTTGGGTTCGACTCCCAGGCCGGACTAGTTTGTTTGTTTTCCTAAGTAATATCGCTTAATAAATTCGTAAGGAATTTAAGATATAAATTATGTTACCGGATTTGTTCCCCGGTTGAAATCATCTTTCAAATGATGTAAATTCATAAGAATATTAAAGTGAAGTTAAAGATCGGATTTGTTCCCCGGTCGAGATAATCACTCTGTGCATAGGCAGAATTAATGGATATTAATTGCATAAATGTTGTTTTGTATAAGTTTGATACGTTTTGTACGAAAACAAATGCCTATTTGTTATGATTGATTAATGAGAACATTCATTTATATTGTTATCTGATTAAAGATAGTTTCATACAGTTCGAAAATTGTATAAAAGCATTTAATTTGCCTAATATGGTTAAAATTGGTGTATATCAGACTTTCATTTTTTCTGATAGCCGAGAGCCGTGCAAAGTTAGTTGTTCAAATAGTGTGAGTTCATAGACGCACGCTAGGCCACGCCCTTAGGAGGCCGAATATGTAAAAATTTAAAATGTTTGTAATTCAGTGATTTATGTAAAAATTACTTGTAAAATATTTCAGGTTAATTGTACGTGCCAAAAAAGGTAAATTCTGTGTTATTTTCATGTGAAAATTCCTGTGTATAAGTGAAATAATGATAGTTTTGTATAAGAAATTTAAAAGTGTTTTAAATAGTGAAATAAATAGAAAAAATGTAAATTAAACTATTGTATTGGTTAGCTTATATATAAATTCAAGTGAGAAACATTGTTTTAACTTTCTGTGTTAAATATTTAAGAAATTTCGATTTCGAACTTGTGAGTAAAATAGGCAGTTTTCGTTTAATAAATAAAAGGTTTTTTTATGATATGAAGATATGATGTATATCATGGTGTAGATATTGTTTTGTACTACCTATATTGATAAATTGTATTTGTATATGATTTGAATAAATAAAGATATTGAGTGAAACGTGAGAGAGTAATAGTACAAATTCATGTAATTAAGTTGTGCAAGCGCGCAGATGGCGCGGCTCTCTTTCGCGTTTAGCTTAGGGGTAGGATAGTAAATTGATTTTATTGCAAATCGTTCGGGAATCCTTCGAGATAGTTCGGGGAAGTTCGGGAATCCTTCGAGATAGTTCGGGGAAGTTCGGAAATAGTTCGGAAATAAATAAGAAAATCCGGGAAAAAGTTCAAGAAAAGTGAAAAACCAGCAGTATAGGGAAAAGTGATTACTCTCTCACGGAACGGTTTGAAGATAATTGCTGTTTCATTCCCAA
Source organism: Parnassius apollo (assembly GCA_907164705.1). Taxonomy (NCBI): domain Eukaryota; kingdom Metazoa; phylum Arthropoda; class Insecta; order Lepidoptera; family Papilionidae; genus Parnassius; species Parnassius apollo. Next base: position 3,020,272 of record CAJQZP010000233.1, on the reverse strand, counting down.
GATCCTTTAAGTTATACAGTCCACATCGAAGAATTAAGGCGTCGGGACCGGGACGACTTCGGAAGACCCGTAATCCCCGTCTGAACCTACTTGCTGAAAAGGAAGAGGTTATCGCCCTTGTGTGTTACTCCGTTGCGGAGATCACATACGTTGTTCCCGAACCCAACGTAGGCGTTATAGGAGGCCGGATCGAGAGAAGCCTCGATTCCTGTTTCTTAGTACCCGATCCGCTAGGTCCTTTTCAATTGGTCCTTTTCAGGATCAAGAGGACGCCCGAACCTGAGTTCCTTTTCACATATATTTGCAAAAAATAATCACAAAATTTTACATTGTTCTTGTGACCGAAGTGTTGGTTTTTTACAAGTGGTTATTACTTGAAAATAAAATTTTAAATTAATCATAAATTTTGTTTGATTTCCAAAAAAAATTGTCACAGTATACTATATAATACAAAGGTGGTTCAACAGAAAAACAATTTAAAAAAATGTTGACGACGAATGATAGAATTTTTATTATTGAAGAATAACAAATGTCCAAAATACAATGATTTGGTACATGTCATAAATTTAAACAAACGTTATGTGTGTAATAATCATATATTTGCAAAAAAATAATCACAAAATTTTACATTGTTCTTGTGACGAAGTGTGGGTTTTTTACAAGTGGTTATTACTTGAAAATAAAATTTTAAATTAATCATAAATTTTGTTTGATTTCCAATAAAATTTGTCACAGTATACTATATAATACAAAGGTGGTTCAACAGAAAAACAATTTTTAAAAAAATGTTGACGACGAATGATAGAATTTTTAATATTGAAGAATACAAATGGCCAAAATACAATGATTTGGTAAATGTCATAAATTTAAACAAACGTTATGTTTGTAATAATCATATATTTGCAAAAAATAATCACAAAATTTTACATTGTTCTTGTGACGAAGTGTGGGTTTTTACAAGTGGTTATTACTTGAAAATAAAATTTTAAATTAATCATAAATTTTGTTTGATTTCCAAAAAAAATTGTCACAGTATACTATATAATACAAAGGTGGTTCAACAGAAAAACAATTTTTAAAAAAAATGTTGACGAATGATAGAATTTTTAATATTGAAGAATACAAATGTCCAAAATACAATGATTTGGTAAATGTCATAAATTTAAACAAACGTTATGTGTGTAATAATCATATATTTGCAAAAAATAATCACAAAATTTTACATTGTTCTTGTGACGAAGTGTGGGTTTTTTACAAGTGGTTATTACTTGAAAATAAAATTTTAAATTAATCATAAATTTTGTTTGATTTCCAAAAAAAATTTGTCATAGTATACTATATAATACAAAGGTGGTTCAACAGAAAAACAATTTTTAAAAAAAAATGTTGACGAATGATAGAATTTTTAATATTGAAGAATACAAATGTCCAAAATACAATGATTTGGTAAATGTCATAAATTTAAACAAACGTTATGTGTGTAATAATCATATATTTGCAAAAAATAATCACAAAATTTTACATTGTTCTTGTGACGAAGTGTGGGTTTTTTTACAAGTGGTTATTACTTGAAAATAAAATTTTAAATTAATCATAAATTTTGTTTGATTTCCAAAAAAATTTTTCATAGTATACTATATAATACAAAGGTGGTTCAACAGAAGAACAATTTTTAAAAAAAAATGTTGACGAATGATAGAATTTTTAATATTGAAGAATACAAATGTCCAAAATACAATGATTTGGTAAATAATGTTATAAATTTAAACAAACGTTATGTGTGTAATAATCATATATTTGCAAAAAATAATCACAAAATTTTACATTGTTCTTGTGACCGAAGTGTTGGTTTTTTACAAGTGGTTATTACTTGAAAATAAAATTTTAAATTAATCATAAATTTTGTTTGATTTCCAAAAAAAATTGTCACAGTATACTATATAATACAAAGGTGGTTCAACAGAAAAACAATTTAAAAAAATGTTGACGACGAATGATAGAATTTTTATTATTGAAGAATAACAAATGTCCAAAATACAATGATTTGGTAAATGTCATAAATTTAAACAAACGTTATGTGTGTAATAATCATATATTTGCAAAAAATAATCACAAAATTTTACATTGTTCTTGTGACGAAGTGTTGGTTTTTTACAAGTGGTTATTACTTGAAAATAAAATTTTATATTAATCATAAATTTTGTTTGATTTCTAAAAAAATTTGTCATAGCATACTATATAATACAAAGGTGGTTCAACAGAAAAACAATTTAAAAAAATGTTGACGACGAATGATAGAATTTTTAATATTGAAGAATAACAAATGTCCAAAATACAATGATTTGGTAAATGTCATAAATTTAAACAAACGTTATGTGTGTAATAATCATATATTTGCAAAAAATAATCACAAAATTTTACATTGTTCTTGTGACGAAGTGTGGGTTTTTTACAAGTGGTTATTACTTGAAAATAAAATTTTAAATTAATCATAAATTTTGTTTGATTTCCAAAAAAATTTTTCATAGTATACTATATAATACAAAGGTGGTTCAACAGAAAAACAATTTTTAAAAAAAAATGTTGACGAATGATAGAATTTTTAATATTGAAGAATACAAATGTCCAAAATACAATGATTTGGTAAATGTCATAAATTTAAACAAACGTTATGTGTGTAATAATCATATATTTGCAAAAAATAATCACAAAATTTTACATTGTTCTTGTGACGAAGTGTGGGTTTTTTACAAGTGGTTATTACTTGAAAATAAAATTTTAAATTAATCATAAATTTTGTTTGATTTCAAAAAAAATTTTTCATAGTATACTATATAATACAAAGGTGGTTCAACAGAAGAACAATTTTTAAAAAAAAAATGTTGACGAATGATAGAATTTTTAATATTGAAGAATACAAATGTCCAAAATACAATGATTTGGTAAATAATGTTATAAATTTAAACAAACGTTATGTGTGTAATAATCATATATTTGCAAAAAATAATCACAAAATTTTACATTGTTCTTGTGACCGAAGTGTTGGTTTTTTACAAGTGGTTATTACTTGAAAATAAAATTTTAAATTAATCATAAATTTTGTTTGATTTCCAAAAAAAATTGTCACAGTATACTATATAATACAAAGGTGGTTCAACAGAAAAACAATTTAAAAAAATGTTGACGACGAATGATAGAATTTTTATTATTGAAGAATAACAAATGTCCAAAATACAATGATTTGGTAAATGTCATAAATTTAAACAAACGTTATGTGTGTAATAATCATATATTTGCAAAAAATAATCACAAAATTTTACATTGTTCTTGTGACGAAGTGTTGGTTTTTTACAAGTGGTTATTACTTGAAAATAAAATTTTATATTAATCATAAATTTTGTTTGATTTCTAAAAAAATTTGTCATAGCATACTATATAATACAAAGGTGGTTCAACAGAAAAACAATTTAAAAAAATGTTGACGACGAATGATAGAATTTTTAATATTGAAGAATAACAAATGTCCAAAATACAATGATTTGGTAAATGTCATAAATTTAAACAAACGTTATGTGTGTAATAATCATATATTTGCAAAAAATAATCACAAAATTTTACATTGTTCTTGTGACGAAGTGTGGGTTTTTTTACAAGTGGTTATTACTTGAAAATAAAATTTTAAATTAATCATAAATTTTGTTTGATTTCCAAAAAAAATTTTTCATAGTATACTATATAATACAAAGGTGGTTCAACAGAAAAACAATTTTTAAAAAAAAATGTTGACGAATGATAGAATTTTTAATATTGAAGAATACAAATGTCCAAAATACAATGATTTGGTAAATGTCATAAATTTAAACAAACGTTATGTGTGTAATAATCATATATTTGCAAAAAATAATCACAAAATTTTACATTGTTCTTGTGACGAAGTGTGGGTTTTTTACAAGTGGTTATTACTTGAAAATAAAATTTTAAATTAATCATAAATTTTGTTTGATTTCCAAAAAAAATTTTTCATAGTATACTATATAATACAAAGGTGGTTCAACAGAAGAACAATTTTTAAAAAAAAATGTTGACGAATGATAGAATTTTTAATATTGAAGAATACAAATGTCCAAAATACAATGATTTGGTAAATAATGTTATAAATTTAAACAAACGTTATGTGTGTAATAATCATATATTTGCAAAAAATAATCACAAAATTTTACATTGTTCTTGTGACCGAAGTGTTGGTTTTTTACAAGTGGTTATTACTTGAAAATAAAATTTTAAATTAATCATAAATTTTGTTTGATTTCCAAAAAAAATTGTCACAGTATACTATATAATACAAAGGTGGTTCAACAGAAAAACAATTTAAAAAAATGTTGACGACGAATGATAGAATTTTTATTATTGAAGAATAACAAATGTCCAAAATACAATGATTTGGTAAATGTCATAAATTTAAACAAACGTTATGTGTGTAATAATCATATATTTGCAAAAAATAATCACAAAATTTTACATTGTTCTTGTGACGAAGTGTTGGTTTTTTACAAGTGGTTATTACTTGAAAATAAAATTTTATATTAATCATAAATTTTGTTTGATTTCTAAAAAAATTTGTCATAGCATACTATATAATACAAAGGTGGTTCAACAGAAAAACAATTTAAAAAAATGTTGACGACGAATGATAGAATTTTTAATATTGAAGAATAACAAATGTCCAAAATACAATGATTTGGTAAATGTCATAAATTTAAACAAACGTTATGTGTGTAATAATCATATATTTGCAAAAAATAATCACAAAATTTTACATTGTTCTTGTGACGAAGTGTGGGTTTTTTACAAGTGGTTATTACTTGAAAATAAAATTTTAAATTAATCATAAATTTTGTTTGATTTCCAATAAAATTTATCACAGTATACTATATAATACAAAGGTGGTTCAACAGAAAAACAATTTTTAAAAAAATGTTGACGACGAATGATAGAATTTTTAATATTGAAGAATACAAATGGCCAAAATACAATGATTTGGTAAATGTCATAAATTTAAACAAACGTTATGTGTGTTAAAATCATATATTTGCAAAAAATAATCACAAAATTTTACATTGTTCTTGTGACGAAGTGTGGGTTTTTTTACAAGTGGTTATTACTTGAAAATAAAATTTTAAATTAATCATAAATTTTGTCTCAGACATGCAGGTTTCCTCACGATGTTTTCCTTCACCGTCGAGCACGTGGTAAATCAGCACTTAAAATTGCAATTAACAATTTAAGTGGTGCCGGCGGGGGGTAGAACCCGGGTCGCGTACTGGGAAATTTACAGCTTGCGCTAACCATCTGAGCTACCACGGCTTAATCATATACACACACAATATTTAAATATAATTTGTTAACACTAAATCATACACACGTAAGAAAATAACAGAAAGAAAATTAAGTTTCTCAATAGAATAAACACTTAAAATTGCAATTAACAATTTAAGTGGTGCTGGCGGGTCGAACCCGGGTCGCGTACTGAAAAATTTACAGCTTGCGCTAACCATCTGAGCTACCACGGCTTAATCATATACACACACAATATTTAAATATAATTTGTTAACAATATAATTCGTTAACACCAAATCATACACACGTAAGAAAATAACAGAAAAAAAAGTAAGTTTGTCAATAGCATAAACACTTAAAATTGCAATTAACAATTTAAGTGGTGCCGGCAGGGGTCGAACACGGGTCGCGTACTGTGAAATTTACAGCTTGCGCTAACCATCTGATCTACCACGGCTTAATCATATACACACACAATATTTAAATATAATTTGTTAACAGTATAATTTGTTAACACTAAATCATACACACGTAAGAAAATAACAGAAAGAAAAGTAAGTTTGTCAATAGCATAAACACTTAAAATTGCAATTAACAATTTAATTGGTGCCGGCGGGGGTCGAACCCGGGTCGCGTACTGTGAAATTTACAGCTTGCGCTAACCATCTGAGCTACCACGGCTTAATCATATACACACATAATATTTAAATATAATTTGTTAACAATATAATTTGTTAACACTAAATCATACATACACACGTAAGAAAATAACAGAAAGAAAAGTAAGTTTCTCAATAGAATAAACACTTAAAATTGCAATTAACAATTTAAGTGGTGCCGGCGGATTGCGTTGCATCGTTGCGGTTCCGCGCCAATTAAAATTTTTGACACACTGAAAAATTTGAATATAACCAAAAGATTCGTTTATCGTACCTTCAAACGATACAATGAAGACTCTAGTGTAGATGACAGGTCAAGAAGTGGTCGCCCTCGGTCTGTGAGGACTCCAGCAATGATAAAAGCTGTGTAGGCGCGAATTCAAAGAAATGCCAAACGTAAGCAGAAACTGTTGGCCCTTCAGCTGGGGTTAAGCAGAACCACGGTGAAAAGGGTGTTAAATGAAGACTTAGGGCTTCGGACATATCGAAGAAAAACAGGACATCGTTTGAACGCTCGTCTAATGGACCTGAGACTGAAGAGATGCTGCGCTTTGTTGAAGCGGTACGCGGGAAAAAAATATCGGGAAATTCTTTTTTCGGATGAAAAATTTTTACCGTAGAAGAGAGCTACAACAAAAAATGATAAGGTGTACTGATATGTTTGTGAATGCAATGAAACGACCGCTGTCTTGTAACACTCGTTTATTACTGGTTGGATGACCGTACTCCACACGTATATGTCATTCCTCCCCACTTAATTTTGGAACCTGGTAACAAGGTTTCTTAATTAAATACAGTAAAAATTTTTGTCTACATAAACTTAACAACTAATAATAACTATTAACAATAATTAGCGAACTTGATCTCTGCGTAACTATAATTAACAATCGCTACTTAAAAATACTTTTTATAATCCACCCTTGGTCTTGTACGTTTCGGGCGTGTGGCTAAAAGTGGCAATGTTGGCGGTACATGGGAATCGCCAATTGTGGACGGCACAGCCTCCGTTTCTGCCATAGGCCTTTCTACGGGGGCAATGTTGTCCTTTTCATACTCCCTAGTCTCACAGTCACTTACTTCTTCTGCCTCACCGTGGTCAGATGAACCAAGATTCGGCGCTCCAGTATTCGAGGGCGATTGCAGCTCAGCCGTCTGCATATTCGTAGCCTGTTCCATACTTTGCTCCGTATTACTTATAGCCGGAAACATAGGCTGTTGCGCGGGAGGGTGTGCATTTACAGTAGCCGGCGATGTGGAGGGGCAACGAGTCTCCTCAGCAGCGACAATATCGTCGCGACTACTGTCTGAACCCGTATATCTAATAATTTGATCCACATGTCTAATACACCAAACCTCCATGTCCCTAATATGAATTTTATACATTTTATTTCCTATTTTTTCCTTTATTCTACCTAACTGCCAAGATTCTTTTCGTGCACTGTACCATCGGGTCCAAACGATATCGCCGATTTCAAAAGATCTTTTCCCGGCTGCCGTAAGTGAATTAGAATTATGATTTTTTAAGGGTAAAATCAAATCGAGACGCGACCGCAAATTTCTGCCGAACATTAACTTTGCCGGCGTTTCACCCGTGGTACAATGCACGGTATTTCTATAGTTAAATAGGTACCCTAATAACATGTCGTGAACTTTGTGCAAAGGTAAATTGTCAATTAATAAACATTTTAACATTTTTTTTACATGTTCTTACTGAATTCTCAGCTTGACCGTTACTTGGCGGATGGTAAATGGGTGACGTCATGTATTTTATGCCATTCGATGAACAAAATGTCTGAAACTCGAGTGAATTAATTTTTACATCGTTGTCGGACACTAAAACATTTGGTATTCCAAAATTAGAGAAAACGCCCTTTAATTTTGTTATTAAAGCATTAGATGAGGTTCCGTTATGCATGTATAGAAATTCTATCCATTTACTGTAGGAGTCGACGATTACCAGATATACCCTCTGTCCTACAGTCATGTAATCAATGTGCACTCGTTGCCATGGCGCGGTGGAGGGAGGCCAGGGCGCGGGTGGGCCGCGCGGCGGGGCGGCCCGCACGCTTGCGCACGTCGCACATGATCCGATCCAGCGTTCGATGTCCCGGTCAATACCGGGCCACCACATTCTACTTCTAGCGTTACATTTAGTTTTGGTTATTCCTAAATGAGAATCATGAAGCTCGCGTAACATTCTATCTCTCAACCCGAGTGGTATAACAATCCTATGTCCCCTAAAAAGACAACCATTCTCATATTGTAAATCGGACTTGCAATGAAAATAAGGTAAAATAGATTTACATTTTAATTTACGCGGCCACCCGTGTTGCATGTACCTAAGCACGGTTTTAATCGTCCTATCTCGCTCCGTCGTCTGCGCAACGTCGCGGGCCGAAATGGCCGGCGATGACGCATCGAGAAACCTAACTGCATAATGCGTGTCTATATCGTTTGTATCTATATCGTTCAACGACTCGTTGACGCATTTTACAGGAGCGCGTGAGAAGTAATCGGCCACAATATTATTTCCGCTAGATACATATTGTACGACATAGTTATAAGCGGACAATATAACTGAGTATCGCTGCAGTCTTAGCGCAGTAGTAACAGGAATACCTGTTTTAGGATTAAAAATTGATACCAATGGTCTGTGGTCGGTTTTCAGGATAAAAGGATCTTCGCGACCGTACAAATATTGATGAAAGCGTCGGACCCCGAAGATAATGGCCGTCGCTTCCTTCTGTATCTGGCTATAGTTTCTTTCACTGCTCGTAAGTGAGCGAGATGCATACGCTAGCGGGCGTTCGATGCCGTCCTCCGCCCTTTGTGAGAGTACGGCGCCGAGACCGGTCGGGCCGGCGTCCACCGCCAGCACTAGCTGCGCCGCTGGCTCGAAATGAGCCAACACGCGTTCTGACGCCAGTTCGCGCCGTATCGCTGCGACGCTTTGTCGCTGCCGTTTTCCCCATTCCCATTTTGCATCTTTACGTAATAGCTCATGTAGAGGACTCAGTACAGAAGAGGCGTTTGGAATAAAATTTCTATAGTAGTTGACTACTCCTAGAAATCTTTTAACTTCGGTGACGTTATTTGGTTCCGGTGCACTAAGAATGGCTTGTACTTTATCCGGACAAGTCCTTAATCCCGTTTTACTAATCACGTAACCCAAATACCTGACGCTTTCTCTGAAAAATTGACATTTGTCTTTTTGTAAACGTAGGCCTGCCTTACATAGTCTATCTAGGACTTTACTTAGCCGCTGCATGTGGGAATTTCTATCGGGGCCCGTGACACAAATGTCATCAAGCCATATGCTTACCCCGTCTATTCCTGATAAGAGTGTCTCCATGCTCCTTTGAAAAATGGCTGGACCACTAGAAAGGCCGTACACTAACCTAGTGTATTTAAAAAGTCCTTTATGCGTATTAATTGCCGTGAGCTCCTGAGACGCGTCATCTAGGACGAACTGGTTGTAAGCGTTTTTTAAATCAATTTTACTATAGTGCTCACCCCCCTCCAATTTTGGCAAAAACCTCTTCAATTCGAGGCAGGGGATATTTTTCTATTATGAGATCCTTATTTAATGTAATAGAAAAATCACCTGCGATTTTAACTTCCATTATCTTTTAAAACTGGCACAATGGGGGTGGCGTATTGAGAATAATTAATAGGAACAAGGATACCCAAGTGCATTAATCGGTTTAGCTCTTGTTCGACTTTATCTCTGAGGGCAAAGGGTACAGTACGCGGTTTAAAAAACTTAGGCACAGCATTCGCCTTCAACTGCAAACTGACTTAAAAGTTATTAAATGCGCCCAACTCGTCACGCCACAACGCCGAATATTTATTTAATAACTCATGCAATTCGGAATCATTTCTTATGTAATTTAATTTAGTAGTAATCACAAAATTAAAGGCGCTCATGAAATCCCTACCTAGTATAGGCGGTCCCCCATTTTTGACAACAAAATATTTAATCAATTTTGTACTGTTATTGTAACTAGTTTCTACAGTAATATAACCTAATGGATCAATCTTGTGTCCGTTATATAAGCACATTTTTACAGAACTACTATGTAATGAATATTTTAAGAATTTTTCCTTATATGTATTATAAGAAATCACACTTTTACTTGATCCTGAATCAAGCTCCATTGTCATACACTGATTACCTATTATTACATCAATTGAAATGGGCTTATCAGTCACATACCTCAAATTAAAATTGTGGCACTCCTCACAAGACGTGTCCTTGACCTGCTCTGGTTCGCTTACCGACTCGATATGGTACATCCGCGATCTATTGATACTATCGCACACTTTCTTTAAATGACCTTTTTCACCGCACTTTTGACATTTGTAACTTTTATAACGGCACTTATCACTTTGGTGGTTCTTCAAGCCGCAGACCGAACAACGAGAAAAATCTCTCGGTTGGTCGCGACCTCCTGATGTCCTGCCAGCATTAGGACGCCGTATAACCGCGCCGCTGTCTCCTTGACCTTGAAATTTCGCTCGGTATACCGGTTCCTCCTTAATTGTAGCATGTTCGCTGGTGCACAACATAACCTTCGCCCGCCTGGCATACGCCGCCTGCTCGGCTAGCTCCATAGCTACTGACAGTGTCAATGTGGACGGATCTTGTTCGAACAACTTATCTTGTTCCGGGCCAGGGCCCAGGCCGAGGACGAAACGATCTCTTAAATTCGTTTCCAAGGCAGTGCCGAAGTCACAATTGCTTGCGAGACCTCTCAATCGCGCTGCCCAGTCTCCCAATGATTCGCCTGGATTTCTGGTTGCTCCAAAAAATTTTTCTTTATCCACAAATGAGCATTTTTTTGGCTTGAAATGACCGTCGAGTAATTTAACGAGATTCGAGTAACTTAGAGATTCTAAGTCTTGCGGGTACGCTAAGTTTCGTACCAAGCGATACGTTTCATCCGTAAGATGGGTGAGAAGAATTCCACTTTTGTTCACTTCTTCGACGCGATTTATCTTCGAAAACTGAGTTAGTCTGCTTTTGAAAATTGACCATTCACTTGACTTATGGTCAAAAATAGGCAGATTTCCCAGATAAGCCATTTTTTTTTTTAATTGTGGGTACTCCTTCTTCGTCGCCAATGATATGTTTGTGAATGCAATGAAACGACCGCTGTCTTGTAACACTCGTTTATTACTGGTTGGATGACCGTACTCCACACGTATATGTACACACAGTAGTGAAGAAGCGAGCAACCGTATTCCGCGTGTCCAACGAGGTTATTTTCCATCCTCGCTCATGGTATGGTTGGGAGTTTCTTATTGGGGCTTAACAGAGGTACATTTTTGTGAGAAAGGTTTAAAAACGAATGCAGTTGTGTATCAAAATACAGTCCTGACGAACCTTGTGTAACCTGTTTCTCATACCATGTTCAATAACAGGCACTGGGTATTCCAACAAGATTCGGCGTCAGCTCATAGAGCGAAGAGCACACAAGACTGGCTGGCGGCGCGTGAAATCGACTTCATCCGACACGAAGACTGCCCCTCCTCCTGTCCAGATTTGAATCCGTTAGATTACAAGATATGGCAACACTTGGAGGAGTAGGCTCAAGACATCCTTGATTAAGGCAGCCGCCGATATTGACATGGACCTCGTTCGGGCTGCGATAGACGACTGGACGCGCAGATTGAAGGCCTGTATTCAAAATCACGGAGGTCATTTTGAATAAACTATAGTGTCATAAGAATCTATGTTTTGTCAAGTTAATTTTGGTATATAAATGGTTACATAATGAATAAACTTGTTTCAATTATTTTATATTAAAAATGTAATAGAATTTATGAGTTGACTAAGAATATGCAATTTGGGTACAGATGATAAACCAGGGTCACATTGGGTAGCTTTGTATATCTATACGAATGACGTCGGTCAATATTTTGATTCATACAGACGAGCACCTGTACGATATCATCTAGTTTTTAAAAAAAGAATTGTAAAAGATGGAACTGGAATATTGATAGGATTCAGAATGAGTGGACTTCAGTTTGTGGCGAATATTGCTTAATGTATTTGCTATATAAGTTTCAAGGATGTTCAATGCATAGTTTTACGAGTATATTTACAGGGAACACATTGTATAACGATATTTTAGTGGATGGGATGTTTCGCTCCTATTTTATAGATAATAAGTAATAAGATTTTGTATTTTATAAATAAAAATTTTAACAAAATTGGGTAATGTGTTTTATTAATGAGTCAGATTAGTGTAGATAGGAACAAAGGAGTATAATACAATAGCACCACGCTGAGGAAGAATAGATAATAACGGTATTCAATGAACAATAGATAACGAACAATGGAGCGCTATTGACGGTGGAGACCCGCACCGGATATCAATTAGATAAGTGTTAATTGATCTGCACATTTCCGGAACCGTGCATCCTACGCAAAAATGGACCGCAGATTCGTGATCAGAGCATGCCAAAACCCTTTTTTTTAGGATCGTGAGTCGACGAACGTCGTACTTGTACCACTTCTGACTCAGTGAGCCAGAACTGGTACAACGTAACTACTAGTGCGCCAGAACTGGTACAACGGAACTACTCTTGTAGACATATTATAGGAGGAGGTCGATATCTGCAATATCTCTTAGGTTCTTAAAATATAAATGAGCTTTCTTACTCTACACGTAACATTTGAAATATGACGGTTCCAAGTTAGCTTCTCGTCAATTATCACTCCTAGATATCGCACGTGTTTAACCATTTCTAGCTCTTTACAACCATATTGTCTGCCAGGAAGTAAGGGTATTTTATTGCATGGGAAAGTGTGCACCTTGGCTTTAAAGCTGCTGAAGGGATTAGTAGCCTCTGTTATCCTTAAACATAGATATTTCATCTTTTCTATGTTTAACGACAGCAAACTATTTGCCAGAGCTTCTGAAACTTCACACAGTCCTCTTTCTGTGTTTTGTTTTGCACACTATCTCAAGTCTGATGATGAAATAGCAGGACAGTGTCAGCCGCGTATGTTGCAGAGATCGTTAACGTACAGCAGGAAAAGAATTGGTCCAAGGGACTCCGTAATCACAGTTTGTTTCGTCAGTAATGTGTGTGCCAACTTTAATCTGCTGGCTTCGATTACTGAAGTAATCTTTAAACCAATCATAGGGAATCCCATGTATACCCATTAGCTCCATTCGCTTCAGAAGTATCCTCGGTGACACAGTGTCAAAAGCCTTTCATAAGTCCAAGAATACCCCAACACAGTGATTTTGTTTCAATATCCCCCCCCCCCCTCCCTCTCTTACTCTATTTCATAAAATTCTTCCGGGTTGGTCCTTTCGAAAGTTGGTAACCTCATCCCGCAACGCGACACGTCCCCCGCACCGCGCACTGCGACGAAGAGCAACATTTAGCGCAGCCAATGAGGGCTAATAATATTCTGTTCATCAGATGTCGCTAGTTGACATTAAGGTGAAATTTTTTGTTACACAATGTCACTTAATTGAGAAATTAGTTTTAAATAAAAGTTTATCAGTTTCTATAGTATTATATTCATACACAAAAAATGTCTCTGGGCTTGCTCTTAATTTTTTGCACATTTTCACCTCTTTTTTGATTTGTCTCCTTTTATGAATATCTGTAGTTAGTTTTATTTATTTTTAAGAGGTGAGAGTAAGTCAGCTCAGATTCTAATTTCGCCCCCACTTCCCCGCGCGTCGTATGCTATGTACCAACATGTTTGTAATCACTAATACTCTAAGTAGATAGGTCGTTAGATACTTATTTCATTATGTTTATCATATATATGCCTGTTTCTTAACGCCAACCCAGTCGCTTCTTATTTTTATAACGGTTATTTCCCATTTTAATTTTACGTCTTCCTGTTGCGTAATGTGTTTTCTGATCGTAAGCGACACAACTTCTCCCTTCAAAAGCCGGAGCAATACTAACGGAGGGACAGGAACCAAGCTTACGCGCCGATTAAATTGTACAGCCACTAGCCCTTCCGGCAGATTAACCGGCGCGGCAGATCTGCCGGTCCGGCGTAGTGGGAACCGGGCCTAATGATATTTTAAAAAAAGTAAATAACATAAGCACTGCTTTATGGTTAGTTCAGTTAGTATGCAAAGTTTCATGATCTTATTTAAAGTATTTTATGAATAACAGCGATTTATTGTTTAGTTTGGAGGTAACTTTGGATTTTTTTTCTAGCGAGAAAATTTTACGGAATCGTGTTTTCGTCTAACATAAACCTTAACATTAATCCTCAACTTTACCATATATTTATTTCAAAATTAATACTGCAATACTTTCGGCATAACGGAGGATCTTGCTAAGCCATTTGAGGTTATATTTCCCCTTAATCTGATTTATATAAAATATAACTAATAGTACAGAAAGAAACACTAACATTTACATTTTTCTAACAAATTAACTTCCTGTCAAATGTTACACCTCATTTTTAAGTAGCAGCGCCCTGGTGGTAAAAAAAAGTCGTGGATGTCCTCATTAGTGCGCGACCGACAACCGCAAGCTCGTGTGAGAACTCAACGCCTACGCCCAAGCCCAGCCGCGGGAGTAAATAGAGAGCCCGGCCGGCTGGAATGGATTCATTCGTGGCAAAGAAGAGCTCCGGACAACAAGCAAAAAAAAGAAATAAGAAATCCCTCTCAGTGCTCCCTGTAGTATAGATTAGAATTATAGTACTGTCGCGATATTGTAAACAGGAAATAAAGAAATAGATTCATTGTACCTGTTAATGGAACGTCACTAGCTAGTTAGTTTTATAATAAATCACATAGTCCATTTGCTCTGTCTCTTTATCTGTAACTGCGCGATCCACTTCAAACAGTATAGTTTCAAGTCATTACACAAAGGTTAAAATTAATTTTAAGCTTTATTTATAAATATGATATTTATTTGAAAAAAAAAAACACCCGTCATCCTGCTTATATCTAACAGAATCATAATATATAATAATAAATTAACACCTAAAGGAAGGAACATACTTAGCCTTGTTTTTGAAGTTCCGTAATCGGATAAAAAGTAACCTATAAGTTGCCCCGGGTTATTAGCTGCCTACATACAAAATTCCATGGAAATGGGTCGGTAGTTTTGCGTGAATAGTGAATACACATCCCCTGCACCCCAAAGACAGACAAAAATTTTGAAAACCACTAATTTGGGTTCAGTACACTTTATTTGGTATACTGGACTTGTTTTTTGGTATTTGAAAAGGACGAAGAGAGAACGAAATGTGAAATATGGGTAAATCAGGAATGTCTAGAACAGGTAAATGAAATTGTATACTTGGGGAGTGCTTTCAGCCGGGATGGAAGATGTGATTTAGATGTGGATAGGCGTGTCGCTGCCGGAAACAAAGTCAATGGTGCCCTGAATGCATTAGTAAAAAGGCAAGGCGTGGTGAAGAGTGCACGCCTTGCAATACATAATGCAGTGTTGGTACCGACTTTGTTATATGGCAGCGAAACCTGGGTATGCCAGAAGAAGCATAAAAGCAAGTTGAATGCAGTGGAGATGCGATCTCTTCGTAAAATGTGTGGCGTTACCTTAGCCGACCGAAAGCGAAACGAAGAGATTCGCAATATGGCAGGATTGAAAGATGACCTTATCACAAAAATTGATAGGGGCGTACTCCAATGGTTTGGGCACGTTGAACGAATGAGTGAAGACCGAATGGTGAAGAAAATATATAGAGCGAAAGTAAATATTAAAAGGTGTCGAGGTAGACCGAGACTAACTTTCGAAGACCATGTGAGCAAATTGCTCGAAGAGGGGAGGGTCAAGAGTACTCGGATACCTAGACGTGCATGTATGAAGAAGTTAATGAACCTGAAAGAAGCGAAAGAGGTATGTAAGGATCGTGACACTTGGCGATCTGTTCTCTCTGGCTACCCCGTTAGGGATTGTGCGTGAAGATAAGTAAGTAAGTAAGTAAGTAAGGACTTGTTTTTTCAAGAATATATTATTATTACAGACACGACTTTTTTTACAGATTTATTAAATGTTTATGTAAAATAAGTAGATAATATTATTGTGATGGAATATCAGTTCAAATAATACTGATAATAGTAATTTTTTTTTCTTAAAAAACGTTATATCTATATGTATTTCTAGTAAACAAGGGTGAAGGCGTTTTACATAAATTGAATACACAAAGACAAACATACAAACCCAATACTTGTTGGACAGGATTGTTGGAATGAAAAAAATTATAATGTCTATCAAAAAAATATCACAACCAGAAAAACATAAATAAAATTCAAATCCAAACAACAGCCCGTTCAAGGTCTAGCTTAAATTTTAATTATTCTAACCAAGTTATAGGAGGCTCTGCTCAAAGGCTTGTATTAACAATATATCAAGTGTTATATTTTTTTGTAAATAAAACTACATGTACCTTATCAAAACATAATTAAGTAAAAGTTTTGGGAACTTCAAACAATAATTAATGATTTGCTGAGAACTACAGTGAGAAATGACAATTGACTGGCAACTATACGAAGTTATAATAATATATTCCGAAGCTTAATATAATAACAATAGCCTCAATTTGCATAAAACATGGTAATTATACAGATGTTTAAGTATTATTATGCCCACATGTTTTGCTATTTTAATATAATATAGCAGGCAACTTACATTTAAATCAAAATAACCTACATATATAGTATTAAAAATTAACAAATTAAACATTTTTATTTAAATTATATGTTTCACAATGTCAAAATGTAGTTTACAATGTCAGAAATTCATTAATGTCATAAATGTTTTTGTCAATTAACCAATAATACAATATTTTTTTAAATAAGTTCATATTATGTTTTAATTTCGTCAGCTATAGCACACTCTCTACAAAGAAAATTTGGATCAATTTCATACGTACGTATGACAACATATGGAAAATAAATACTAACTTTCATACGTATTTTCGTATGACAACATAAATGGAAAATAAAATTTAAACTAACTAATTTTTTTTTATATTTTGTGTTCAATATGTTGTGCAAGATTATACAAATATGGACACTCTCGTTTGTGAATCCTTGCTGGGGGTCTCACTCGATAGATTTTGGCATCGACGTAACCAATCCACTTCCTCACAAGTACCAACCAGCGTGCCTTTTTCTATAATCTGTTCCCGGTCACAAAGGTTCAGCACACGTACTCCTGAGATGCCAGTGGTTCTGACCAAGGTTCGAGCTACTTTCCATGAAAGGTCATTGTTTACCCTTTCCACAAGTACACAACGGTGAGCTTGCCCAGCGTTTCGAGGAAGACTAACTGGAACAATCGTTTCCGATCTCGGCGGAAGAACAATCTTCTTAGTGCTGTACACGTTCCCTGGTAACGCACCTTCCATAAAAAGTTCCTCCTGTCCACATTTCAAAACACCTTGCTTAACGTCGATCTCACAACAATTATTCCTCATGAAGTCCAGGCCAAGGATGCAGTCGTCCATTATATCAGCCACGATGACATTATGCAGGTAGATCACGTTGCCTAGCTTCAACTCCATCTCATTCTCTCCACGGACGGGTATACGCTGACCGGTGGCTGTTACCAAATTAATGCGTTCTCGGTTGTATGCGGAGTCCCCAAGGAACTGACTTATAAGTTGGGAACTAACAACCGTACGAGAGGCTCCAGTGTCTATTGGCAGTTTACACGGCATTCCGTTGACCTCGCCCTTGATGATTAGACTGTTCCCATCATGGGTTTGTGAGATCGCGATCCTTGGGGCTCTTTTAACATCAGCCAGCACCCGCCCCGCAGTTCTGGCTTTTACTCGTTTCCCTGCTGCTGCTGGGCGGTGCTGTTGGCCGCACTACCCCCTTGAGACCGTTCAACTTCCCTTTCTAGGGTTCGCTTAGGGCAGCTGGATCGAAGATGGTCCCTTTCCCCACAGCCATAGCACCTAGGGCTGTATCCTTTGTTGCGGTCGCGAACTATAGCTGCTGCAACCTCCCTGACGCGATGGGAATGATAATCCTGCCGCACGGCTTCAACCTACAGTGCATGGGCCAAGGCGTCCTTAAGCGTCTCGTGGTGCCCGAGCCTCACAGCAGCTCTGACTTCCAGGTCGCGGATGCCGTCGATGAATGTCTGCACCAGGTTCCCTTCAATGAGCGCGGGTACAGACCGGTATGCTTTTCGCACCAGCTTCTCCACCTCTAGAGCCCACTGCTGCAGGTTTTCGTTGATGCGCTGCACGCGATCTTTAAGCTGCGCACGATAGACGTGTTCCAGGTGAGCGTCGCAATATCTCACCTCCAATGCCTCAAGGAGTTGCTCATAAGTCACTTCCTCACCGAGAGCTTCCAGAACTGTTAAGGCCTGGTCGCGCAGGCCTAGTGTGAGAGCAGTCTTGGCCTGACTTTTATTCAGCCGTTCGCCTTCATAACAGCCTCGAACTGGATTTTGTAGGCTGACCAGGAAGAGGTACCGTCTAACGGTGGCACCTTGAACCCACGTAGCGAAGGTGTTGTAGCTACTACGGGAGCTGTAGCTCCATCTCCAAGTTTGAGTTCGTCCAGTGATTTCTTCATGTCAGCCATTACGTTGTCAACCCGATGGTTTTCTTGATCGATTCGGGTTTCAGCTTTCTCGATTCGGTTTTCAGCTTTCGCGATTTGGGTTTCAGCTTCCGACAGGCGGTTGTCATGCTGAGCAACCCTATCCTTTACCTCCTTTATCTCCTTCCCGAATGTAGCGTGAAGGTCCTTCATGAGGAGCATCTGCTCTTCCAACCGACGGGCCTGTTCCTCTTGTCCGCCCCGCAGCTGCCAAACGACGAACCTGGTCTTCCTGTCGGCGGGCCTGTTCCTCCTGTCCGCCCCGCAGCTGCTCTTCTAATCGGCGTGCCTGTTCCGCCTGCTGGCGAGCCTGTTCCCCCTGCTGGCGAGCCTGTTCCTACTGTCGGCGAGCCTGTTCCTCCTGCTGCTCTTTCAACCAACGGGCCTGTTCCTCCTGTCGGCGAGCCTGCTCCTCCCGCAGCATCACCATCAGAGCGCCTAAGTCAGGTGCTGCAGATGTAGGGGCTACCGACGGGCCTGCAGCCGGTGGCTGGCCCTCCGACGTCTGTGGCGTTGCACCACCGAATCTTCTTTGGTCCGTCTCCTGCTGGCGTTGACTTCGGATACGGACTCCCTCCGTTTCCTCCTTAGGTAAAATCGGCATGATTTATCCCACTGACACCGAGCTTGAGGTTCGTGACAATAAAAATTGCCGATAAAATTACCTAAATTAACACTTTAATTTTCTTTATACAAATTTAAACTTAAAACACTAATAATTAATCACACTGATTCACTTTATTCCGCTCCGAAGCTTCGCTTGTCTCGCCAAATTTAATACCTCCCCGATCGCGGCATGCAGCGGGCTTAAATACACTTAGTACCGAATCATCCAAAACATTCAAGTAAATACGCGCACCAATCGACAAAGCGTCGAAAGTTCGAGAGTCAGCTTCCAGAAGCTTAGTTCTTCCTTTCGACAACAGATGGCGCTGTCTGTTGAAAGATTAATAATGTCATTTTCTGAAAAGCTCTCCCCTCGCTTCGTTACCCGACACTAGATGGCGCTAGTGCCTGATGTCAACTTAGCCGCGCAACGTTATCATATTATTATGGAGTGTTACTTCAACACTCCATACATATTATCTAACTCCCTTCTTACCTATTCCTTCCGTCAAGTGGCAGTTAGATTTGAAGGGTAAGAGACTTATTATAATTTACAGGCAGTAAGGCATCACAATCATGTTTGGAAACACATCTGTATCCTTCTTTATTTCAATCCAATGGCTGTAGCTCTAAACTATCAGATGAACTGCGGCCATTTGTCCTCTACCCCAGAACGTGTCGGCGGGGTCGAACCCGGGTAGCTCGCGTACTGTGAGCATTACTGCGAGCGCTTAGTTACTGAGCTACAACGACACTTATTGTCATAAAATATTCTCGTAATCCTCAAAGTTTTCGTTAATAGATTTCCGTAGTAAGCTCATTTCTTTTACAACCGACGAAAAAACGGAGGAGGTACTCAAGCCGCCGCGTATATTTTTTTTATGTATGACCACGCATAACTTTTTACAGAGTAGTCAGATTTTATACCTCGAAACTGGTCCCATATAAATTTGGAAAAAAATTACCTAAGAGTGGAAAAATAGGGGTGATTTATTAGAGAGTATTCTGATTTTGATAATTTAAAAATTTTCTTCTTTTATTGGATAGGGTATATACCTCAAAATTTGTTTCATTTAAATTGGGAAAGAAATTACACTAAGGGAGGGAAAATAGGGGTAATTTATTGTTTACTCACAGATTTTAATGCTGAGTTGTCTATTAGAACATTACATAATATTAACATTACATTACAAAAAAAACTTACGATGTGATCACAATGAGCTTTAGACCTGTCAGTCTCTTATGTATAGACCTCTCACTCTCTGCATTTCTGATAAAGCTCGTTCATCGTGAGGATCAGACAAAGCAATAGCCTCAAGTGTTTTTACTCTACTTGGTGCCACATTTGCCTGACCTTTGGCAAATACTTTCTTTCCGAGGTTGATTACAGCTTTAAACAAATAATAGTTAAAGTAAGATTATATAACAGTTAATAGCTGTAACACGACCAAGCTCGAACTAAACAAAATTGTCACGCTAGAAGGGCGTCATCTTGTGGTACCATCAAAAACTTGGGATTGCATTTTTATTTTTAGCAAGTTCTTTAGTTTGATTTATTCTCCTGTTTTATTTTTAATAAAATCCCTGACATTTTTGCATTTTTTACGATATAGTGTAGGTACGTACACTGGACATGAAATCAATCGTCACCTTTAGGCCTTTAGCTACTCTTTGAAAAATACAGGGTTATTTTTATATAATTTGTTTATCGTTACATATAGGTACCTACGTTATAATTTATACGTATATCAGATATAAATATATAGATGTAGATATATAGATCTCGTTGATGATAAAGTTAAAAATAAAATTATGAATGTACCTACCAGTGATAGGCTACTACAATAATTGACTAAAAAAAAAGGTTACGTCATGCACTAATCCTATCAGTCACCCACTAATCTATTAAGCTTTTGAACGTAAAACTGCTGCCGGCGTGTCTTAGCTGAAGAATCCTTACAAAAAAATTATACGGAAAGTTACTAATAGCCGCTGAAACCCGAAATACAATTTTGTTTTAGTGGTGCATACACATAATAACTATTAGTTACTACACAAATACTGAGTGGTACCACTGTGCCGGGGACTTGTTATTAGTATACTATAGAGGCGCTAAGTCTATTTTGTGTTAGTTTAAGGTTATAAACATAATTTAAAGAAAACATGCGTATTACTAGGTGTCAAACAATCATAGATTTATAAAGTAGATCACACTCACAGAATACCACCGCAAATTAGCAGCTCAACGCCGCTGAGTTTCGTATGGTGAGTGTAGAGTAGAGAACCGGAGATCTAATACTGGGACCGAAGCATTTTATTTTAGTCTTCACGGATGACAACGCATCTGCATTTTGATTCGTAATCGAGGATAGAGGTAGATGTCTATGGCACGGTAATTTTATCTATACTATGGGCCGCAGCAACCACTTACCATCAGGTGGACTGTGAGCTCGTTTGTTACCATTATCCTATAAGTATAAAAATTACTGAAGTGGAACCCGTTAAAAAGGTGTGTTTTACCTATTTTAATAATCTTAATTTTTTATTATACCTACATACACACGACAAACAGGTCACGTAGATAGTTTTGGTATTTTTATTTTTTGTAGGGGACACTAGCCAGTCATCATTTATAGTGAAGATACAATAATTTACTAGTAAAAATACGAATATTACAATTTTAAATTCCCCACCATATTTTTTACGAGTTAAACTGAAAATAAATATCTTGTTTCTATGACACGGATATGCATGTCTGGAGAACATTACCGCGCAAAGATATTTGTAATAAAATAAATGTTGCCTAAAACCGGTTATATTTTTAATTGTTTAAATGGCATTTATAGATAAAGACTCACTGTGCACCATTAGAGAAACAAATTTCACGGTCGACTAACTTTATGTATGTAACTATGAATACGAGTATTGGACATAGCCCAATGGTTTAGTAAACTGAAGTGGCAATGGGCCGGCCATATAGCTCAAAGAACCGACAACCGATAGGATGGAAAGGTTCTTAAGTTGCCTTGTACCGGTAAGAGAAATGTAGGACGACCCCCCATAATATTTATACAAATGATTTGGAATCAGAAATTTAGATAATAATACGATAGAGGTAATCTCTAGCAAACGTAATTTAAATAGCTTAGAATGCAACTTACTAATACTTACATATTATCAATACAAGTTGTAATTTCGCAAAATATATTTAATAAAAACTGTATAAACCTGGTGCATCAAAATATACAAGGTATGTTAGACAAAGAATTACAAATTGAATTATTTTTAAATAGTAACCATATACATATTTTATGTATTACTCAACATTGATTGAAAGATTAAAGCCCCATATTTAATTTCAGTTATCACCCTGTGCTTAGTTCTTTCAATACAGTTACTAAATTACGTGGTGGCTCCTTGATATTAGCACTATTACTTATTCTGTGATATTAGCTAGTAAATCCATATCATGTAAAGAACGTGAGCGTGTGAGCTTCTCTGTTTAGTGAACTGTAGAAATGGCATGTGTTGAGCTCGAGTACCTTAATTGTTGTCAGTGTTTACAGCCCCCATGTTCAAGGTATGGTGCCTTCGAAAAAATTATGGAAGAAATTTTAGTTAGGATTAATAAACAGAATAAATCTCTTGTAGTATGCGGAAACTTTAATATCAATCTTATAAAAGCTTCTTCCATCGGTATTAACACAAACTGTCAATTGAAAATTAATAACGAATTGCCTAGATCAAATCAAGAAGTTGCAGCGGTGTTTGAGAAATATTTCACTGATATTCCTACCTTAACAATAGAGCCATTTAATACTTCTCTAACTATCGCCGAGTCATTAGTCAAACAGAATGGTTAATATCTGTTTAAAATAATTTAGATTTCAAAAAGTATTACCACAAGACATTGTCAAATATTTCCAAACCGTTGATGTAAAGAAAACCGCAGATTTATTGTGGATTTGCGTTACAGTTATTGCATCAATAATAGATTTAATTACACCTCATCTTGCTATTATCTAGATATTATATTTTATACTAGAATCGAATGTGTCGGTGTATTTCCTGATTTATTGATACATAGTAAAGTAATGCCTTTATTTAAATCTGGTAGTATATTGGACCCCGCTAATTTTAGACCTGTTTTTGTACTACCAAGTCTCAGTATTTTTTTTAATAATTGTTTTGTAACAGTTGCTAATCTTTTTTAATTCAAATAAATTACTCAATAAAAACCATTCCTGTTCTTAATCTATTATTAATGACTTGCCTTATCTTGTAGGGAACAATCACGATATAGTATTATTTGCTGATGATACCTCTTTAATTTTCAAATTCAAACGGCAGTTAGTAAATTTTGACAACGTAAATAATGCTCTATCGAAATTTGTACATTGGTTTAACGCCAACAATTTGCTCTTTATGAGGACAAAATGTATTAAATTTATTATACCTAATGTCAAACATTCGTATACCAATGTGCTCTTAAATGGGGAGGAGTTGAGTCTTGTTTTTCTTGGTAATACTATTGACGCGAAGCTTCAGTTCAATACACATAAATTAGCAGGCAGACTTAGTCCTGCAGCATACGCAGTAAGAAAAATTAAAAGTCTCACAGATGTTGAGACATCTAGATTAGTTTATAGCTAGATTAGTTACTTTTATGGCGTAATGTCTTATGGAATCTTGCTATGGGGTAATGCGACTGACATTGGTGTCATATTTGTTTTGCAAAAGAGAGCCGTAAGGGCGATTTATATATTAAATTGTAGAGAAAATTTCAAAGAAATAAACATATTAACTTTGGCATCGCAATAGATTTATGAAAATGTAATGTATGTACATAAAAACATAGATAGCTTTCGAAAGAATAAAGATGTCCATACTTTAAACATTGAGAACAAACATAAGCTTGCAATACCAGTTACTATTGTAATACCACTTACAAAGGTTTTTCTACGAACAATTGGTAAATAAAAAAATGAATTTCATTAAATATTTACGCAATAATCTGTATTGAATAAAAATCATTCATTTCATTTCATTTCAATGTTTTCCAGATCGAATTTCGTTTACGGCGGCAAGCCTCGACGGACACTAGTATTATGTATTCTGTGCTATCGGCGCAGGACAGGATTATAGTTCACAGGTTTATACGTAATCACAGGTTTTTTTTTATATAGAATAGGGTGACAAACGAGCACACAGTCCACCTGATGGTAAGTGGTTGCTGCGGCCCATAGACATCTACATCTATCCTCCATTAAAAATCAAAATGCAGATGCGATGTCACCCGTGAGGACTGAGATGGAATGCCTCGTTTCCAGTAAAAGGGTCTCCGGTTCTCTACACTCACCATACGAAATACAGCAGCATTAAGCTACTATTTCACGCTGGTATTCTGTGAGAGCGTGGTCCTTCCCCGGTCGAGCCGACCCATTCGTGCTACAACTATACTAGGTGCACTTTATATTCCCTCACATTCGTAATCTGATGGGACGATAAATCAACACTATCGAAAAAAATCAGGCGCAGGACTAACAACAGCTTTACGTGCTTTCCTCGGCACGAGGGTGAGACACCGCCAATTTCCTGACTCCGGGCAGCTACTGATAATTTCTTAGCAGAAAAACTCAATAAGTCAGAGACGTTTCATTTTTTACCGAGATGCACCCATGAAGCACCGCATATGGGTCAGGTTAAATTCTTTTTATGTGTTGTCTGGAAGAGACTGTTATCGATTAGATGACCGCCTTGTGTTGTGCACAAAATTGTATTGTATTTTATTGTAAGATATTAGAAAAAAATATCGGAAAATTCTTCCATACCTATTAAGGTTTTTAGAGAAGTAAAAAATATGAGTGATAATAAAAAATATAGATAATAAAGATTACGTTTCATTTTCTTATTAATTTGTTCACGAATCTTATCACTATTTCCCGAACTATAATTTTAAACTAATTTGTATAATGATAGTCAATTAAAAATATATGAATGAATTGTTTTACTTATTTTATGGTCTATTCTCATTTAAATACCTTAAAATCATTTGTAAAGCATTTTAAAACTTGAAGTCAGACTTCGATATTACGTAACATTTTAAAATAATAACTTATTGAATTGAGCAACATGTTTATTTCCTTTACCTGACCAGCCTCGATCAAGGCTAACTTCTAAATACTTTTAGTACAGTGATCGACCTCTGTAACTGTGGTGATGTTTCACGTGGTAGAGACACGCTATACAAGGACTATAGCTATACATAAGCTATAAAATACCAGCATAAAATTGTGGAACCAGATCTCTTATATTTTTGACCTGAGTTTATGATTTGCAGCTCTATCGCAGTGTTATCTTTTCTGCTAAGCGTGTGGAATGATAGAATTCAATTTTTTATGAGGGTTTTATCTATTACTTAAATTCACGAAATGGTAGAGTTGTATTATTACTGCAGCTGGGTAAAAGTCTCACAGAATACCAGCATAAAATAGACCATAATACTGTTGTTTTGGGTCCCTTTTTATTGGTCGAACAATTTTATCTCAGTTATCAGGGGTGACGACGACGACGACGATGATTCTTAATCAAAGAGAGATGTAGTTACATTTGGATCAGAGCATCAATTTACCGTTGGATAGCCTGTCTGCTCATTTGTCACCCTTTCTTCTATAAAAAAAACATAGTCAGATGAAATATTAACTTCAAGGCTCAACCAGGCCAACATTACAAACAAATGTTGGTTTGCTTTGCCTTATCGATGTGATTATCTCCATGCCTCCGATTTAATCACAAAAGGGCAAATCTGTAACATCAAATTAAAAAAAAAAACACTGTCACATGCCGTAAGCGGATTTCACATACTTGTTACGTAGTAGAGCCACGCTGTAGTTATAATATTATAGTTTAGCACAAATGGGTTGGCTCGATCGGGATATGACCACGCTCTCACATAATACCAGCGTAAAATAGCAGCTTAACGCTGCTGTTTTCCGTATGGTGAGTGTAGAGAACCGGAGACCATTTTTTACTGGAAACTAGGTATTCCATCTTAATACTTCGGTGACAATGCATCTGCATTTTATTTCCTAATCGATCATAAGTGTAGATAAACCAATATATAAATCAAGTATACTGTATAATTATGTCATCCTTATTCTATGAAAAAGGATTCGAAATATTTGTATTACTTAGACATGATTTCTCTACTTATACCTCTGGGGTTGCAACAAATAATTGTGCTAATCACTAGGCCTATTAGATAATCTGTGGTTTGGGCTTTGACCAGAGTTCACAGGGTACATTTTATTACACTGTAAGTGGAACCTCAGTTCATAGAGTAGAATAACCTTAGTAGTTAAGTGACGCGCGAGTTTGCCGGTTGGCCACTAGTTGTGCCCCTAGACATGTGGAACATTCGATTGGTTTAATGTTGCAAGAACATTATTAAAATACAAATTGAACTATTTAAAAAATAAACGTGAAATATTATATGTACTACAGTGCTAGTCTGTTATTGATCTATTAAAATAATGATACAGGAAATTTAAACGTTAAAGAAAATTAAATTTTTAGTTTAAAACGTAAGTATTTTTATGACGTATTATTTTTTAAATTAATATTTAAGGATATTATAATATTTAATAGGATAACATAACACCGCATCACCACTTCATTAAAAGAAGAAGAAGTTTTAAAAAAATAATAATGTTATTGGTATAGTGCTAACTTCAACTCTACAAAACATAGAGGACAATAAGACTCATGAAACTAAAACCTTGGAACACTTAGACCTTTTAACAAAAACAAATTACTTGTGTTTGTTATATTTTTGGAAATAAATTAAGTCAAAAACATTTTTCCACGTGCTCAATGGTGAAGGAAAACACCTAACGCTTTTACTACAAATTACCAGAAAATATATTGACCCGTTGATCAAAAATTTAGTTAAGCTATAATTAATATAATATATTAAGGGTTATTATACTATTAAAGAGTACATGAATGATAATAACCCCTGATACTGTTTCTAAATATTTCCATACTTATGTATCAAATATTAGTGGTCATCCGGTTATGGTCACTTTTTTATAACTTAAAAACTAGAGCCTTATTTGCATAGATACTTATGTTTGTTTACTTACATCTTTTACGTGGTAGAGCCATGCTGCAGTTATATTAGTAGTGTAGTTGTAGCACAAATGGGTCGGCTCAACCGGGGAAGGACCACGCTCTCACAGAATACCAGCTTAATGCTGCGGTGTTGTGTATGGTGAGTGTAGAGAACCGGGGACCCTTTTTACTGGAAACGAGGCATTCCATCTTAGTCCTCACGGGTGACAACGCATATGCATTTTGATTCGTAACCGAGGATAGATGTAGATGTCTATGGTCCACAGCAACCACTTACCATCAGGTGGACTGTGTGCTCGTTTATCAACCAATTCTATAAAAAAAACAGATGGCTCTATCTGTATGATACGTTAGCCCTTTATCAAGCAATCACTGAGGGCCATCAAATAATAAAAGATCAAAAAGCGTAGTTGTATCGACGCCATTTTGACTGTTGACAGTATAATAAATATGGTCATTAATTGTTTTTTTCAGTTGATTTGTCGAAGTATTCCTAATTATTGCCAAACTTGTTTCTCTTTTGTTTTCTTTATGTAGTTGTTATAGTTTACGCATACTTTGCGTGTGATCTCTATCCTCCTTCTAGTTTTGGTTATCTATGTAGATAAAGCGGCGGCAAAGGTTAAGGTCACCAAATTACTCTCGCGTACATTACATTATAACCCCTCAGAAATGAGGGGAGGCCTGCGACCAGCAGTGGGATGTATATAGGCTGTAACATTACTTTTTTTAGTTTTACATTATATTGTAAATTATTTAAAAAAAGACCGGTGGGTACTTGTTGGATCTTCCCAGGACAGATTTTTTTTCCGAACCAGTGGTAAAGCTTTAATGACTTCCAATAAATAGATATTCTTGCCGAATAAATACGATTCTATTCTATTCTGATATGTTCTATTCCAACTGCTTAAGCACCGCGCAATAGAGCCGTTTACCTAGCTTTCATATTTAAATAAACACCATATATTATATAGTTCAATAACTTGCCACAGCTTAAAGTTGTTCCGTAGCTTGTAATAAAAACGGGTTTCACATCTCTCTCTGATAAAACGAAGAGCTCGGGATCCGAAGAGATCGGATCGGGAATAAAAGTCAAATGACTTTTACGATAGTAATTTTGTTAGACGCACAGAATGCAGCTGTTAACGTAATATATTTTAACTTTTTTAATTAAAGTTTTTTCATGAAACCGAATAACTAGTTTTATAAATAAACTATAAGTGATATAAAAAAATCTAACAAAAATTTTCAGTTTTTTATTTTATTTAAATAAGCTCCATGTACTTTATCTCTTAAAAGTTTTGATGCTATATCGATTTTAACATACTACACCAGCCATTTCCCAAAAAAAAAACAAAATAATGTGAATAATGACTCTTATTAATCTGTGCCCTAAGTGATCCTAAGCCCCAAGTCATTTAGTCCTCTTAGGCGCATTGAGGACTTGGGATGCTGTGATTATCGACTGTCTGTTGGTATAAGCTGCCCTCATAATCTCCCAAAAATATCGCAATGTGACGCATCAACATATTGTAAGGAAAGATAACATGCATAGGTATTTAAATTTTGGAAAATGTACACTTATGTATGTAGCGTTTGTTGTATTATTTTTGGCCGAAAGCCTTTATACCGAGTGTCAAAATAATTGAAAAAAAATTTAAAATTTCTTTAAAAGAAAAAAGGTTGAAATTTTATTCTACTATTCAGCAAGTGTTTTCCTATCTGAACTTGTATTATTTCGGCGAGATTTTACCTACATACCTACATGAAACGTGTTTTAATAGGGTTTCCTATACTAGCACGTAAATGAGTCGATGACTCGAAATCCGTGAATGACCTAATTTGTCTTTCCATGTGGTGGCGGCGTCATAAAAGACCACAAACCTCTATGTATACAGCGTACTTGTATATATAGAGGTCAGTGTAAAAGACAGACAGACAGACGACTACGGGATATGCCAAAAAGATCTTATGGCTTTAGATAGATGGCGGATTTTGCGGAGATTGAAATCACGTAGTAATTTTTTTGCCTACACTACACGTTGACAAAGTAAAGAAATCAAACTTGTTTTATTCATGATGAACTACAGGAGTAGTTTAAGGAGGTTTAATAATAATAATTTAATTAAACAAATAATACATTAAAAATTAACGATTCGATTATTTGAATATTTTTACCAAGTATTTGAATATTTTTGTCAATTATTCGCATAACAATGTATTTTCATCATCCAAACACTACGGTAAGATACGAGTACATAGCGACATATCATTGAAACGACGTCAAGTAAAAAAAGTTGATACTGGTAATTTTTTTCTTTTTTGCTTTGTTTGAAACAACGAATTAGTCATTGGTGTGAAAGATTCGAATTTAAATTAGTGATAAAAAACTATACACGCTGTAATGTAATATTGATAACTTCATAATTCTTCGGATTTACGTAAAAGGTTATTTCAAATCGTGTGAGTTACGCTTGTGCAAAGTTATTGCGGAATGATTAATGTGAGCCGTCAAAAGGTGTTTCTTAGATTTGGTTGACTATAGTGTAGTTATTTTTAAGTAGATTTTTCGAAGTGTTCCTAATTATTTCCAAAACTTGTTTGCAATTTTTT
Organism: Parnassius apollo; assembly: GCA_907164705.1. Taxonomy (NCBI): domain Eukaryota; kingdom Metazoa; phylum Arthropoda; class Insecta; order Lepidoptera; family Papilionidae; genus Parnassius; species Parnassius apollo. The sequence continues at coordinate 2,990,337 of CAJQZP010000233.1, read as the reverse complement.
TTTTGTTAATATATTAGTTACAGTATACGACTTTGTGTTTTATCTGTGTCCGTCTCCCAGTTTTGGTTTTATGGAGTGTCAAAGTTTAAGGTAACCTAAAAAAGTTAATATTACCCTCACGTACCTTATAACTTGTTTGTTTGTTTTTAAATAGAAATCACATTGTGACCCCTAAAACTAGGGCTAAAATGGAATGCATAGATTTTTTGTTATTTTTTTAAATGATGTTCTGTGAAACTTTTGTGGGTATTATAATTATTTTTCAAATAATAAATAAAGGAGACTCTGTGAAACAAGGACATTAAAAAATCGTTTTTTTAAACGTCCATGCCTGTACATTTATAATTTTCGATAGAATACAATATGCTGATATTTTCAAAGAGCTAAAAAATAAGAAATAGAAGTCAGTGCTAAGAATTAAATGAATTAACGAATTGAATAATTAAATCTTCGATGTCAGAATTTGAAAGCATTTTATTCTTACTAGTTCTTTGAAGTTCTTTTAATTTTTATTATTTTTTAATTTATTTTCCGCTTTGCAGTAGACTAAGGATTGTAAAAATCTCAAATGTCGTCTGAATATATATTTATATTTAAAACTTTATTCCCTATTTCGCAGCGTTAGTGATTGATTCCTATAAATTTAAATGTAACCTCTCCTGAATTATTTCTGTTTAATTAAAATAGAATTATCAAATTAGTTCACAATTCATGAGGGAAAAAAACTTTCAGTCGAATTATAAACCTCCTTTTTTATGTCGTCTAAAGAGTAATAAATAGGCTTAGCAATCACGTGCTCGACGGTGAAGGAAAACATTGTGAGGAAACCTGTAAGTATGGCTAAGGATTATAATAATAAGAGGGCATGTGAACTCCTCCGACATCCACTACAGCAGCGTAACGGAATAATTGCTACATAAACCTCTCAGGAGGCCTATTATGTAGCCACACAACTGCCTGACTGCCTCATTGGTCCAGTAGTCGTCCCGGATTGGCATGGCCTCGGAAAGCACGTTGAGTCGTTGGTCCTGCGCCTGATCTCTCCGGTCGTGTCGGATCACCGTCCCATAGGACTATGAGAGTGACGAAATAGAGACGACACCTGTGCTTGCGCATACATTTTGGCACTCATGTTCTACGCAAATAGCTAGTCTCCGTGATCGAAATTCGGTCTGTAAGACATTATTATATGTAGGCAGTATAGGCCTACTATCATTTATATGAGGCTTATGAAGCCTATTATACTATACTATATTGTTTTAATTTGCAGTCGGACGTACACAGATTTACAGGCAGTTTACTTTTAAATAGGTGTCGATTGCACCATAAAAAAACTACACCGTGCAGTTTGGAAGTGCTAATTTAAGATCAATAACCTTTTTATTAGAGATAGAGCCGTGGTAGCTCAGTGGTTAACGCTCGCTGTAAATATAACAGAACGCGAGTAACCCGGGTTCGATCCCCGCCGGCACCAATGAAATTGTTAATTGCAATTTTAAGTGCTGATTTACCACGTGCTCGGCGGTGAAGGAAAACATCGTGAGGAAGCCTGCATGTCTGAGGAATAAGAAAAAAAATATTTCGAAGACATGTGAAGTTCGTCAACACGCATTTGGGCAGCGCGGCGTACACTTCCTTGCCCTAAACCCTCTCAGAAATGAGGGGAGAGCCTGAGCCAGCAGTGGGACGTATATAGGCTGTAACTTTACTTTACTTTAATACACCCTTTTATTATGTAGGTTCTTATGGATGTATTTATTATTATACATTTTGATACATAGTGAAACCACTGCCGCAGCCATATTAAAGCACCGTGTGATTTATACGTGGTAGAGCCATGCTGCAGCTATAATAGTGGTATAGCTGTAGCACGAATAGGTCGGCTTGACCGGGGCAGGACCACGCTCTTACAGAATAACAGCGTAAAATAGCAGCTTAACGCTGCTGTGTTTCGTATGGTCACTGTAGAGAACGGGAGACCCTTTTTACTGGAGAGGAGGCATTCTATCTTAGTCCTCACGGGTGACAACGCATTTATATTTTGATTCGTAATCGAGGATAGATGTAGATGTCTATGGGCCACAGCAACCACTTACCATCAGGTGGATTGTGTGTTCGTTTGTTACCCTTCTCCTATAAAATAAATAAATAGGTTTGCCCGAACGGAAAAGGACCACGCTTTCACAGTATTGTTACGAGCTTGAGGTTCGTGACAATAAAAATTGCCGATAAAATTACCTAAATTAACACTTTAATTTACTTTACACAAATTAAAGTTAAAAACACTAATAATTAAACACATTAATTCACTTTATTCCGCTCCGAAGCTTCGCTTGTCTCGCCAAATCACACAAATTAGCAATGAAGCATCCGGAATATTCAAGTAAATGCGCGCAAAGCGACGAGTTTTCAAGTGTAGATTTTCTAGAAACTTAGTTCTTCGGTTTGAGACTAGATGGCGCTGCCGAAAGATTTGTGATGTCATTTTCTGCAAAGCTCCCCTCGCTCTCGTTCCTGACACTAGATGGCGCTAGTGTGTGACGTTGACTTATTCACGCAACACTGCCCCCTCCTAAGACATGCTCGTCCCGAGCATTATCGGTCCCATAATAACGCGCCAAGCGATCCACATGGACGATCTTAGGAGTCCCTCTTGCGCCTTTCTGTATCCGGTAGGTCACATCGTTGATCCTGGTTACATTCCGGTACGGGCCGTCCCATTTAGCTTGAAGCTTAGGAGATTTCCCTTTGCTGCGGACTGGATTGTGCAACCACACTAATGAACCTTCGTTGAACCCTTTATTGTTCATTTTGCGGTCATACCGGGTTTTCATTTTCTCAGACATTTGCTGGCCCGATTGTCTGACGTGCTCATAAATGTCATTCATTTTGTTCCGCAAGTCATTTGCATAATCGGTTATACTGCGTGGGGCATCAGGTGGTATCCCGGTGATTAGGTCTGCAGGCAGCCGTAATTCTCTTCCAAAGTTTGCGAAAGCTGGTGTCACTGCTGTACTTTCGTAAACAGAACTTCGATATGACAATCAAAACCGGTTGTATGTGCTTGTCCCAATCTCGTTGCCGATTGTCTACATCTTTTGCTAGGTAGCTCTCCAATGTCTGATTAAATCGTTCCACCATTCCATCAGATTGCGGGTGATAAGAAGTTGTTCTTGTTTTATGAGTACCCATAACTCGGCAAGTTTCCTGGAATATTTGAGACTCAAAATTCCTTCCTTGATCGCTGTGAATCTCTAAAGGTACTCCAAAACGACAGAACACTTCATGAACTAGTTTATCTGCAACTGTTGAAGCTTCTTGATTTGGAATTGCGAAGACTTCTGGCCACTTAGTGAAGTAATCCATCACAACCATGAAATACTTGTTACCGCTTTCACTCTCCGGAAACGGCCCCGCCACGTCAATGGCTATTCTCTCCCATGGTGTACCAACATTGTACAACTTCAATGCACCTCTACTACGAGTCTGAGGTCCCTTTACAGCCGCACAACTTGTACATTTGCGACACCAGTCCTCGACATCGTTTCGACAGTGGACCTAATAAAACCGTTCTCGGATCTTCAGTAGAGTTCGTTTAACTCCCAGATGGCCTCCGGAACAATCATTATGGTACAGCTGTAGAACATCCGGTACTTTAGCTTTAGGGACAACCATTTGCAAATGACAGCTGTCTCCCCTAACATTTTCCCATTTACGGCACAGAACTCCATCCTGAAGCAGCAAGCTGTCCATCTGGGCCCAATAGCTTTTAGTGGTCGAACTCATTGCTGAGACGTCGCTCCACTTAGGCTTGGGAGCACTGGCCTTTATCCATTCCAGAATCGGCTTGATGTCCGGATCTTCCTGCTGTGCATGTTGTAAGCTGTCCTTCCATTCGTTGCTGAGGTGGTCCGTCCTGAGCATCCTCACGGATACCTCTTCCTTACTCTCTTGCCTAGTACAATGGTTGCAATCTTCAGGACAAGGTCTTCTTGACAATGCATCTGCGTTGCCGTGAGATTTTCCGCTGCGATGTTCGATCTCAAAGTCCTATTCCTGCAGTAGTTCAATCCACCTCGCAACTTGTCCTTCTGGATTTTTAAACTGCAATAGCCATTTTAGTGCAGCATGGTCAGTTCGTAAGTGAAATTTTCGTCCCAGAAGATATTTGCTAAAATGCTGCAACGACTTTACCACAGCTAACAATTCGCGTCTTGTGACACAATAATTCCTTTCCGCTTTTGACAACGACTTGCTGAAGTACGCTATCACGACCTCTTGGCCACCGTTCCGTTGAGACAACACACCGCCAAGTCCTATATCACTTGCGTCTGTGTCGACTATAAATTCTTTGCTTGCATCAGGGTATCCCAAAATAGGTGTTTTGCACAGATGGTCCTTGAGCTCCTGGAATGCGATATTGCAACTTTCATCCCAGCAGAAATGTCGCTTCTCCTCGGTTAGCTTGTGCAGAGGTTTGGCTATATCTGCAAAGTTCTTCACAAATCGCCGGTAATAGGAGCACAAACCCAAAAATGCTCTAACTTGCGTCTTGTCTTATGGAACCGGCCAATCCTTGCCAGCGGCGATTTTCTCTGGATTCGTGCGGATACCTTCTTCCGATACTACATACCCCAAAAAGTTAACTTGCCGTTTGAATAGTGAACATTTCTTCGGGGTCAACTTGAGGTTGGCACTCTGAATCTTCATGAGCACGCGTTCCAGGTTTTGTAGGTGTTCCTCAAAGGTACGGCCTACGATGATGATGTCATCCAAGCAGACCAGACAGGCATCGCCAATTAGCCCGGTAAGTACAAGTTCCATCAGCCTTTCAAACGTTGCTGGAGCATTACACAACCCAAACGGCATTATTTTAAATTGCCACAGACCCTTTCCCGTCGAGAACGCAGTTTTCTCCTTGTCCTTAGGGTCAATTTCAACTTGCCAGTAACCACTTTTTAGATCCAGCGTGCTAAACCACTTTACTCCTGTAAGCATGTCCAGCGTGTCATCAATTCTTGGCAAGGGATAGCTGTCCTTCTTCGTAATGTCGTTCAGACGGCGGTAGTCAACACAAAACCGCATGCTGCCATCCTTCTTCTTCACCAGCACCACTGGTGAACACCATGGACTAGAGGAAGGTTCAATTACATCATCCTTCACCATTCCTTCAATCATGGTTTCCATTTCCTTTTCACGTGCTACCGGCAATCTTCTTGGCCGCTGACGGATAGGCAATTCTTCTCCTGTGTTTATTTTGTGTTGAACTAAGCCAGTCTTCCCTATGTCAGCATCGTTTGATGAGAATACATCGGCGTACTTGAGTAACAACTTCTTCGCCTTGACCAATTCGTTCGGGGAGAGAACACTGCGACAGTCTTCCAAAAGTGTGGTCACTCTCGTTTCTGCATCCTTGCTGGAGGTCCCACTCGATATATATTGGCACCGACGTAACCAATCCACTTTCTCACAAGTACGGTCGCAAAGGTTCAGCACACGTACTCCTGAGATGTCAGTGGCCCTGACCAAGGTTCGAGCTACTTTCCATGGAAGGTCATTGTTTACCCTTTCCACAAGTACACAACGGTGAGCTTGCCCAGCGTTTCGAGGAAGACTAACCGGAACAATCGTTTCCGATCTCGGCGGAAGAACAATCTTCTTAATGCTGTACACGTTCCCTGGTAACGCACCTTCCATAAAAAGTTCCTCCTGTCCACATTTCAAAACACCTTGCTTAACGTGGATCTCACAACAATTATTCCTCATAAAGTCTAGGCCTAGGATGCAGTCGTCCATTATATCAGCCACGATGACATTATGCAGGTAGATCACGTTGCCTAGCTTCAACTCCATCTCCTTCTCTCCACGGACGGGTATACGCTGACCGGTGGCTGTTACCAAATTAATGCGTTCTCGGTTGTATGCGGAGTCCCCAAGGAACTGTCTTATAAGTTGGGAACTAACAACCGTACGAGAGGCTCCAGTGTCTGTTGTCAGTTTACACGGCATTCCGTTGACCTCGCCCTTGATGATTAGACTGTTCCCATCATGGGTTTGTGAGATCGAGATCCTTGGGGCTCTTTTAGCATCAGCCAGCACCCGCCCCGGAGTTCTGGCTTTTACTCGTTTCCCTGCTGCTGCTGGGCGGTGCTGTTGGCCGCACTACCCTCCTGAGATCGTTCACCTTCCCTTTCTAGGGTTCGCTTAGGGCAGCTGGATCGAAGGTGGCCCTTTTCCCCACAGCCATAGCACCTAGGGCTGTATCCTTTGTTGCGGTCGCGAACTGTAGCTGCTGCAACCCTGACGCGATGGGAGCGAAGATCCTGCCGCACGGCTTCCACCTCCAGTGCAGGGGCCAAGGCGTCATTAAGCGTCTCGTGGTGCCCGAGCCTCTTCCAGGTCGCGGATGCCGTCGATGAATGTCTGCACCAGGTTCCCTTCAATGAGCGCAGGTACAGACCGGTATGCTTTTCGCACCAGCTTCTCCACCTCTAGAGCCCACTGCTGCAGGTTTTCGTTGATGCGCTGCGCGCGATCTTTAAGCTGCGCACGAAAGACGTGTTCCAGGTGAGCGTCGCCATATCTCGCCTCCAAAGCCTCAAGGAGTTGCTTATAAGTCACTTCCTCACCGAGAGCTTCCAGAACTGTTAAGGCCTGGTCGCGCAGGCCTAGTGTGAGAGCAGTCATGGCCTGACTTTTATTCCAGCCGTTCGCCTTCATAACAGCCTCGAACTAGATCTTGTAGGCTGACCAGGAAGAGGTACCGTCGAACGGCGGCACTTTGAATCCACGTAGCGAAGGTGTTGTAGCTACTACGGGAGCTGTTGTTCCATCGCCAAGTTTGAGGTCGTCCAGCGTTTTCTTCACGTCAGCCATTACGTTGTCAACCCGATTGTTTACTTGGTCGATTCGGGTTTCGGCCTCCGACAGGCGGTTGTCATGTTGAGCAACCTTATCCTTCACCTCCTGTATCTCTTTTCCGAAGATAGCGTGAAGGTCCTTCATGAGGAGCATCTGCTCTTCCTTATCGCGTTGGAGTTGCTCTTCTAAACGACGGGTCTGTTCCTCCTGCCGGCGGGCCTGTTCCTTCTGCCGGCGGTCCTGTTCCTCCTGCCGGCGGGCCTGTTTCTCCTGCCGGCGGGCCTGTTCCTCCTGTTCGCCCCGCAGCTGTTCTTCCAACCGACGGACCTGTTCCTCCTGTCGGCGGGCCTGTTCATCCTGTCCGCCCTGCAGCTGTTCTTCCAACCGACGGACCTGCTCCTCCTGTCGGCGGGCCTGTTCCTGCAACACCACCATCAGAGCATCTAAGTCGGGTGCTGCAGATGTAGGAGCTACTGACGGGCCTGCAGCCGGTGGCTGGCCCTCCGACGTCTGCGGCGTTGCACCACCAAATCTTCGTTGGTCCGTCTCCTGCTGGCGTTGACTTCGGGTACGGACACCCTCCGTTTCCTCCTTAGGTAAAATCGGCATGATTTTATCCCACTTCTGACACCAATTGTTACGAGATTGAGGTTCGTGACAATAAAAATTGCCGATAAAATTACCTAAATTAACACTTTAATTTACTTTACACAAATTAAAACTTAAAACACTAATAATTAAACACACTAATTCACTTTATTCCGCTCCGGAGCTTCGCTTGTCTCGCCAAATCCAATACTGCCCAGATCGTATCTTGCAGCGCCTATATATACAAATTAGCAATGAAGCATCCGGAATATTCAAGTAAATGCGCGCAAAGCGACGAGTTTTCGAGTGTAGATTTTCTAGAAACTTAGTTCTTCGGTTTGAGACTAGATGGCGCTGCCGATTGAAAGATTTGTGATGTCATTTTCTGCAAAGCTCCCCTCGCTCTCGTTCCTGACACTAGATGGCGCTAGTGTATGACGTGACTTATTCACGCAACAGTATTATCTTCATCGTCGCCATCATTACATACATTACACTAGCTTGCCAGGCAGACGTTGTCCTGCCCTTTAGACGATCCTTTGTCATATCCTATTAAAAAAAATTCGCATGTTTTTCACTCATGGGCAAAAAAACTATCCTATCTCTCAAGTTGGACTAAACTGCACACGGTGTGCAAATTTGGTTAAAAATCGGTTGAGTGGTTTAGGAGTCCATCGCGGACAAACAACGCGACACGTAATTTATACATATTAAGATTACAACGGAAATCCACAGCTAAACATAAGTCCCTAATATTTAAAATTAAATGTTTAAATGTACTGCTGTATCTTTGCCACCAGAAGAACCAACTGTGAAGATGCAGCGCACGCCCCCCAGCACGGAGCGCACGCCGCTAGTGCGGCCCACCTACGTGTTCGAGTCCAGCCTCTCCAGGAGCTATCAGAAGAGACTTCGCACCTTCCAGTGCGTCGTGTGCATTTTAATATTGTAAGTAACTCAATAAGTACTTAGTTTATTTTTATGATATGTAGTTAAATATATAATACCTACCGTGTAATGGCAGTGTAAGTATATCCACTACCCCATATCATCCCGTAGGTGTCGAAAGTGGCGACAGAGAGAAACAAATCTGGAGATGGGCAGCAATGTCTTTCTAATAACGACTAAAATTAAAAAAAAACTGCAATTGCAAACCCGCTTGCCAAGCGTGGCAACAATGGCAAACATCCCCCCTCACCTATGAGGTAATCTATTGGGGAGGCCTAAGTTCAGCAGTGGACTTTGATAGGCTGTAATGGTAAACTATTAATTCTTTCCGAGACGTGTAGTTTGGAATATACTGGCCGTCTTAGGATATTACGGGGTGAAATTTCCTTTAATCTTAAAATTCAAGGCCAAAGCAGCTGCTATGAAGTTAGTAAGTTTTGCACGTGGTAGATCCATACTGCAACTATATAGTTGTGCCACGGGTGGGTCGACTCGACCGGGGTAGGGCCACGCTCTCACAGAATACCAGCGTAAAATAGCAGCTCAATGCTGCTGTGTTTCATCTGGTGAGTGTAGAGAATCAGAGACCTTTTTTACTGACCCGCTTCTGCATTTTGATTCGTAATCGAGGATAGATGTAGATGTCTATGGGCCACATCAACCACTTATCATCAGGTGGATTGTGTGCTCGTTTGTCATCCCTATCCTATAAAAAAATATAAAATACTTAAAATAATATAAAGCGCGACTCTGGTCTAACTGTCTGGTTGGTTTAATTGTCGTAAACGCGATTACTGAACATGAGGTCCCGGGTTCGAATCCGTTCGGGAAGCTGGCAGTATTTTATACCCGTGCCTCAGAAAGCGCGCAAACCGTTGTTACTACGCCTGATCTCTCTCCGATCGTGTCGGAAAATCGTCCCATCGGACTACGGAAATCGAAGGAATAGAGAGTGACCCTGTGTTTGCACATTCCTGGGCACTATAACCCTGTCCTACGCAGATGGCTAGTCTACGTTGAGACTGACCGCCGTGATCGAAACTCGGTCTGGACGACATTATTGTCATTATTTCTGCCTGGGTTGGTGCTACAAAATGCAACCTCATAGCTACCTTCTCGAGCGCAGGATACATTTCAGAGAGTATGCGCCTTCTCTCTTTCATTATTCCATTACCTTTGGCCTAGGCCAGTCCTCACCGCTTTGTTCTTGACATACCACTCATTCGAAATAAATTATTTGCTTTGTAGCATAATGAATATGTCGTAGGATAATTAGATAAATCGAATTTTCCGCAAAAATCTAGGGTTATTGCGAAAACATGGTTAATTAGACAATGGCTATGACATTTCTCAATCATACTGATAGATAAACCGAATTTTCCGCAAAAAAATCTAGGGATATTGCGAAAACACGGATAATAATTACACAATGGCTATGACAAATCTCAATCTTACTGAAAAAAGATTAGGGGTTTTGCAACTTTGAATATACTTAACTCTGATGGGCTTGATTTTGGTTTATAGACGTATAGCTTATGAGTATTTTTTTATTTGAAGGCGGGCTGGGGTGATCTCCCTCCACGCCCGCGGCTCTATGAAAACACTCTAGGGGTAGGATAGAAAAGACTACATGGCGCGGGCGTGCTGATTCAGTTTTAGTACAGATTCGATCAAACGCCGAACTCTATCCGTGTTTTTCGCGATATCTCTAGATTTTTGCGGAAAATACGGTTTTTGTAATTATCCTGCGACATGTATAATAAAGAAGAGGAATAATTTACCAGCATCTGTCGATCTATCCTATTACAATGTGGGTGTTTTCAAGATAAGAGTGGCTTTTTATATGCTACTAAGCACTTTACCACCTTCAACTACGTTACCAGTTACCACTTACCATCATATAAGAAATAGTGGTCAAACACTGGCTTATAATACTTTTTTGTTATGTGATGATTTCCCACCGAATTGATCACGGTGATATATTTAGCGAAGATTTACCCCCCCCCCCCCCCCCACTTATACCTAAATTAGTCCAACTTGCATTTGATGTTCTGCTCTGCTGCTAGTGGGATTACGCAGGAATAGGAGGAGGAAGGCTCCCATGGGGCCCCATTATATCTAAATTAGCAGGCGGACTTAGTTCTGCAACATATGCTGTTGAAAGTTTAGAAGTCTCACCAATGTTGAGACAGCTACTTTAGTTTATTTTAGTTACTTTTATAGTGTAATGTCTTATGGAATCTTGCTATGCATTTCTCTCTCTCTCTCTCTCTGCATCATGCTTGCGACATCGAAGATATGATTGTTTTGTAAAAGAGAGCCATACGGACGATTTACAGCTTAAATTGTAAAGAGTCCCTTAGAGAAAAATTTTAAGAAAGAAACATATAACTCGTAGGTATTGTAATATAATAATGAAAACGTAATGTGTTTACATTACGGTTTAAAACATTTATAGCTTTCATAAAAACAGATGTTCATACTTTAAACACTAGGAACAAACATAAGCTTGTAATACCAGTTACTAGACTCCAGAGAATTAGTAATTCATTTATGGGCCAATGTATACGCTTTTACAACAAAATCCTAGAAAATGAACAAAATTTGTTATCACACAAGTTTAAATGTTTTATTAAAGAAAAATTGTACAAAAAGGGTTGTTATAATATCAAAGAATACAAAATAACCCCTGGGAATAAGGTGTTCACCACCATGCTGGTTTTATAAAAATTTATTCAAGAATTGTACAAAATAAATTATTGTAAAATGAAATATGTTTTAAAAAAAAGTCCCGCTGAGTTTCTTGCTCGTTGTTCCCAGGACTGAGATTTTTTCCGAACCAATAGTAAATAAAATAATGACTTTCAACAAGTATTATGCATTAATCTATATCGAATAAAATCATACATTTCATTTCAAAAACTTTATTGTGTGCTCTCAGTGATACTGAGGCCAACAATATCGGCTATGGTCACACTATCATATAACATATATGAATTAAAGTTTTCATTGATATATTTATTAACAAATTATAAGTATTTATTTTGCTTGTCTGTCTGTAATTTAACGAAAACTTAAATATGGTAAACAGACCAATTTTTTACTAGCATTAGCGTTTACAATTTAACGTTGAAGATATCTTATCAAATATGAACTATTATAGTCTCTAATAATGTCAAAAATAAATCAATAAAGAAAACTACAGAATAAGTAATACAGAAAACATCTTAGACCCTAACAATAATTAATAGCCGGAAAACGGTAGCCAATTTGCAGACAACGACCTACTTCTCCTCTCCTAATCAATTGTAATCGAGTGATATGACTAGAGCATTGTGCAATATAATGGTTGTGCAAGTTAGGCCGGCCACATACAGTCATAATTGTATTTTGAAAAACCGTTTCGGAATATCGATTCGGGATTTCGAACGCAACAAATTCATATAAAATCAACGACCTATCACATAATATGTACAGTAGTTTTCCGTCCGAAATTTTCATCAATTCGAAATTCCACATGATTGCCTGTGCATTCGGAATCCCGCGGGGAAAAAAGCTGTTCCGAACACAAGTCTTCTAGAAATTCTAAGTGAGTCGCATCACACATTCGTAAATTCCGTACGAATTACGGAACGCGCTCAGTATAGTGTTGCCACTTTAGCGACTTTGCCGCTAAATCTAACGAGTTTTTTGTTAATTTAGGGAGTTTAATTGAATGTTTAGCGACAAAAAATATTCTGGTGACTTTTAGCGACATTTGCACTTACTTCAGTTTTTATTACTACCAGACTACTTTAGGCGTAGGTAATTCTATACTTTATGCGTTAAAGAAGTTATAAAATGTAAAGGAACCTAAACAAAGGTTCTCTCACTCAATGCTTCAATGCAATCTCTGACTCAATGATGTCTCTCAACTGGGTTTTGTTAATCCAAAAGGAAATAAAAGTATGTGTGTGATGTATTTATGCAATACCGATTCGATATTCCGAAACGGTTTTTCGAAATGAAACTCCGAATGTATGTGGCGGCCAATTATTTGTACATATAATTGTCAAGTAATTTAAAGTACAAATAATTGTCCCACAGGGAACAATATTGTTTGAAGGGCCTCCAAATGAATGTTCCGAGTGGGATTCGAATGAGCGACCATTAGCCCTATAAATAAGCTTAGTATAAGTCTTCTATTTCTGATTCTGAGGCATTGATTTATATATTACTAGCGTAAGGACCGGGCCGACCAAATAACTAAAACGGACCAGTGCGCTGGCCCTAAAATTATAGTTTAGGGCCAACGCGAATCGGTCGACAGTGGTGCGCGCGCAGGACAGATTTGCCTGTCATAAATATGTCTAGTTGCGTGGTAAACGAATGCAAAAATTACGATACAAAGATTAAAAAGGAACATCGGACATATTATACATACATACATAAATACTCTCACCTGTCATTCATATTCTAACAGAATTAACACTATAGTCTTTTTTCAACGTGGTAGAGTCAAGCTGAGCTTTTGGTTGCAGCACGGTGGTTCGGCTCGACCGGGGAAGGACCACGCTCTCACAGAATACCAGCGTAAAGTAGCAGCTTATTGCTGCTGTGTTTCGTATGGTGAGCTTAGAGAACCGGAGACCCTTTTTCCATCTTAGTCCTCAGGTGTGACAACGCATCTGCGTGTTGATTCGTAATCTAGGATAGATGTAGATGTCTATGGGCCGCAGCATCCACTTACCATCAGGTGGACAGTGTGCCTGTTTGTCACACTTGTGTCAGTTCGGATCAACAGATTATATCTATTTTCAGAACTTTCAATCCACTAGTGTTCGTGATCTTTTGGTCTAAAGTATTTAAGGGGATGTAGTAAGTCAGCTCAAATTCTAATTTCGCCCCCACTTCCCCGCGAGTCGTATGCTATGTACCGACATGTTTGTAATCACTAATACTGTAAGTAGATAGGTCGTTAGATACTTATTTCATTAGGTTTATCATGTTTATGCCTGTTTCTTAACGCCAACCCAGTCGCTTCTTATTTTTATTACGGTTATTACCCATTTTAATGTTACGACGTCCTGTTGCGTAATGTGTATTCTGATCGTAAGCGACACAACTTCCCCCTTCAAAGGCCGAAGCGAAACTGAGCTATGAAACTGAGGTAACTGAGCTTACCTCACCGCGCGGCAGGAATCAGGCTTCAAGACGCCGATAGTTTAGGTAATTTCTTTTTACATTGAAAATAATGGTATTTAAAAAAAAAGTAAATAGCATAAGCACTGCTTTATAGGTAATTCAGTTAGTATGCAAAGTTTCATGATCTTATTTAAAGTATTTTATAAATAACAGAGGGTTATTTTGGAGGTAACTTTGGATTTTTTTTCTATCGAGAAAATTTTACGGAATCGTGTTTTCGTCTAACATAGTCCTTAACATTAATACTCAACTTTACCATATATTTATTTCAAAATTAATACTGCAATATTTTCGGCATAACGGAGGATCTTATCTTCTAAAGTAATCGTTCATTCATCACGATACATCACAAGTGTACCCATGCATTTACCATAGTTACCACGTCTGGCGGGCAGTTTGGCAAAAAAATTGAACTTAACTAAGCAGTGAACGACAAAATCTTATCGAGAAGTGAGAAATAAATTAAAGTATCTACAATATTAAAAATTCTCGATTTCGAATACAGTACGAAAGGGTCCATTAACAGGGTCGTGGTGGCTTTTTTGTAACGTTTTGTGATTGAAATTTTCACAACAATCACTGTTAAAACTTTTAAAATTTTACACGATACCGTTAAGTACAACTATAGTATACGCTAGTAATATATAAGTCAATTACTAAATAGAGATGTTATTGTGGCTCCATAAGCAATAATAACATAACTGCGTCACTAAATTGCGATGTAACTGCGCCAAACCCTGCCTGAATAAACGTTTACACCTTGAACGAATTAACCACTCGTTCAAGGTTTACACCATATACTATCATTTTTGTAGGACTTGTATGAAACACTAGGTATTGTTTCTGAAATTTGCTACGCACACGCTTTTTTTGGTTAGTAACATAGATAAGCTATAATATAATCGAGGCTGGGAGGTTTCTTCACGATGTTTATTTCGACGCTGAACACGTAAGTCATCGGTGAACGAACTCGATTACTTACATATTAAGTTGTGTTGTTTAAGTGATATAATATGACATTTATAGTAATATTATGACTTTTACCCGAACACACCAAAATAATATCAACAATTAATAATCTGTGATGAGTGATGACAGATGAAACATGTTTTATAATGTAACTTATAACTTAAGAGCCAGTGAACGACAGACTTACGGTATTTCAATAAGCTTCACGTTTTTTTTCAGTTAGTCATATACCCCAGGCACATGCAAACATGCAATGGGGCAGTTTGACCGGCGGTTGATAGAGACGCGAAAGGTGTAAAAATGACCGAAAAAAACTTGAAAGTAAAGTCTGCCGCTTTGACATGTTGAAATATTCAATAAAAGTTACTCAAAAACATTGAGCTGCTATGTACCACGTACTAGAGGCGACACTGCATTCAGCTACTCTGTTCCACCCAACTGCGGTGCATACACCGCACTTTAATCAGTCACTCGCTAGGCGCTTGTAGAGTTGTCACGTGTTGTGTTGATTTAAAAAAAATCTCTTGATAAAAATATGCCGTCGTATGTACTTAAATATTGCACAAATAATTCAAGAAATATCAGTAAGAACCAAGGAATTACTTTTCATCGGTTAATAAGATACTTAATCAATAAAAAAAGTATTATAGATTTTTTTTATTTTCTTTTATTGGATGATGATACAGTTTCAATTTTATAAATAAATATATTATAAGTGATGGTAGTGGATAATAATAAACAAATTATTCCTAAGACGCCATCTCGTGTCATAGAATATAGACTATGAAATTAATATGTTCAGATGCGACATTTCTATTGATACTTAAGTATAGGACGAATATATTAATATAAACATTTTTTTGTAGGAACATATATAAGTTATTATTATTAGGCTAAATTTTTCATGTTTAAATCTGCTTATTATTCTTTTATTTTATATTTAGGTTTCCACTTCAAAGTCAAAGTGGAATAAATTCGTCCATTTTTAACTCTCGCGTGCCCAGCATTTATAAACGACTCTTATTTTAATTTAAATAAATATATTTGTAATTTAAATGTTATGTTAATTAGTTTTGTTAAACATAGATTTAGTATGTTTTTTATATTTGACAAAGATACCTTTTAAAATATTCAGATAAAAATATCATTAAAATGTAATTGTGATATAATGTTATGTAATATTATATTAAATAAGCAAATATAATACACAAAATACATGACGAAATTTAAATATTGTTCTCGATATAGTTTACCTATTTAACAATACAATCTACTATTACCTACGAAACATTCTACCTATATTTATTCTATGATAAAAAAAACAACCGCGCGAACACAGAGTAGCGTACATTTTTTGTTTGAGATAGCTGTTCTAGTACGTAAGTACATATTACTTCAATGCTCAAAAATAACATTGGCGGAGGCACCTATCCGGCAGTTCAAGGTTATGCGCGAATAGGTTGACAATTTCGCTTTAATAATTTACGTTTTTTCAATATAAGCTGCTATTGTTATATTATGTTAGTTTGATAGTATTAGATCCTCAATAAATTATAAATGAAAATATTTTTGTCAATTTGCAACTAATTTAAATTAATTTTATCCTATTCATAATGTTACAATCAACCGAATCCATTTGAAATAAATCAATTTAGTTTAACTTGGGTTGAAAAAATATTTAATGTTACTTATTTAATGCATAGATATTTAAATTTAACCAAATATTATGAAAATAACTGTAATACTCAAAATTATGACATTAATTAACTCAATTAAATTCATTTAACAATTGTAACATTAATAAAAAATTAAAAAAAAATTAAATAGAAATAAATTAATGTATTAAAGTCTAAAAAAAAATCTAAATTTATATTTTTAATTTCTTTTTATAAAATGCAAATAACATTGTAAAAAGTTATATTGTAAAACTTATTTGGTTTTGTATAAAAGGCTTTCTTATTTTTATTTATTTATTTATTTTATTGATAATATTATTGTTTTGCATGGCAGACATATATTGAGGTTCTCTCATCCAGGCAGTTCATATGCGCGTACTTTTGCATTCGCTCTAATATTAAAATGTTTTCTCAATGTTTATTATTGCTATTGTTTAGTTTTAGTTTTAGTTTGACAGTATGATAATGTATCTAAACAAGACAATACCTACGATGTATAATCTGTGCTCTTACTGTTGTGGCTACTCTATACTGTGATGATAGGTAATAAATACCAAAAAATCCAGTGGTTTTATTTGAAGATGTTAAATACAACGCTATGATACGCTATTAAATTAAAGCGAGCGTACAGCCAGTAAGTTCGCTTTAATTTAATAGTATTATATCTTATGATAAAAAACTGAATTTTCGGAATCAAATTCCTTTATTGTCATGTAATTTTAAATTATACAAATATTTAATTTAAAAAAAAAAACACCATCTCGTCATCATTAAGTAGGAAAAATGATGTTTAAAAAGTGAACTTAAGGGTCAAATATCGAACATGTTTTTTTTTATTCCGAATAGGCTGCGGGTTCATGAACACAGCCTAATAGTTTATAGCCACTCGTCATACCGAGTTATAAAAACAACATTCATTCTCGCTAATAGAATTAATGAAGAAATGGTTGCCATAGATCTAGCCCACTTCATTTATCGTAGTTGGGAGTGAACCTCATCGACTTCAAAAAATTGTAAATCGCAAATAAATGATAATGTACCAAATGTTTATACCTAATAGTCACTCAATCTAAATAATAAAAGAATAAAATAATTCAAAATAAAAATAGCATTGACTACTATTTGAAAATAAGTGTTTTAAGCGTAAAGCTGTCAGTTATAGCAGTAATTATTTTACTAATATTTTAAAAAACGAGAAGAAATGCAGAAGTAATTATCGAAAAGAATGAACTCTGCACGATTTTGAAGATAGTAAATAAAGTTAAGTTCTCGTACTCGAGATATTTCAGTAAAATGAGTAGGCATACCGTTATTGCAGTTGAAAATACGGGAAAATAAGGCTTCTACTTGTATTTTAAATTATCCCAAATTGAACGTGATTTATGGGCAACAACGTTTGAGTTTTAGCCTACCGATCTACCCTTACGAATGTGTGCGTGCGCACTAAAATCAGTTAAAATAATGCATTACCACGCATTTTGAATTTAAAAGACAAAAAGGACAGAATGTTTGAGATTCTATTAATAATTTTTTTGACAATTTTCTAATATTACTTATTTTGAACCTTCTCTGCGAATCTGGCCTGTTATTTCAGAATAATCCAAAATTTTTAAAAATTTAAAAAAGCCTCCATATCCATAAGAACTAATGATCTTCAAACAGCTCAACAGATTTTCTTGAAACATAGCTAAGAACACTCTTGATTAAGACAAGACACCTTTCAAACTAAAAAACTTAATCAAAATCGGTCCATCCGTTCGGAAGCTATGATGACACAGACAGACACGCAAATACGTAGATACAAAGATAAATACAGATAGAAAGTTACACATATTAAACATAGAACCCTCTGTTTGCGTTGGAGGTTAACAAATAAGCCCAATATATAAACGTCTGAGTACCTAGCCTTTGACAAGTTGACTGTTAAGCCCGATCCACAGAACACTGTTATGGTCGCCACACACGGTTAGTTCAACTGATCAGTTCAAACTAAAACTGTTCCAAAATATCGGATTTCCGATATATCGATGAATAAACTTATATGTAAAACTCCGATATTTATATATTTATAATGATCGATATATCGAAAATCCACAATTTTAAAAAATATCAACAGTTTTACTTTGAACTGATCAGTTGGAATGATCAATTGAACTGACGGTGTGTGGCGACCATTACTCCTTGCACATTTACAAATCCTGCGTACGTCCTATTATGACAAATGTGGGTGTGTCGTTTGCACACATCCCTTCTAAACGCTTTTGCTAGCTTTCAGCTATTCAAAGTAAATTCCTGCGCGGCATCGCAGGACCTCCTTTTTATGTGAGAAACGTGGATATTCACCGCGACCTAAAAATGCCCACCACACAGTCGTACTTTAAGGAATTATCGATGAGAGATATTTCATTTAAACAAAGAAACACCCAAATCCATTAAAAATGTTAGAAGCGGGTACGTACTCCAAAGAAAGAGGAAAGCTGACCCCACACCTTGACCCCTATGATGAAATAACAGATGATGGTAACACGATCCAATAAAGGAGCGTTACTCTAGTAGCCAGGGCTGAGGTGCTTCGGGACTGTTGTGAAGTTGTGAAAGCCTCAAGGCCAACGCACAATTACTCGTAGCCGGACCTCTTTTCTCAAAGGATAATGCCTACGCATATCCGTCTTGCCTATAATTATATTATTTGACTCGCACTGCCTAAAGCGCCCATGGTGTTCGTCCTTCGGAACTTCGTGACGTCATCTGTTCGGCAGATCACCACTCCTCCCCTATACTTTATGTATCTGCACGCTCGTCTCTCACAAAGAGAAGGTCTGGGAAAACGACTTCAGGATGAGATTTTACACGATCCCTCCTAAGATTTGTCGATTGTTGAAATAAACAGACCCAATAGCTTTTTTATATTAAAAAGAGTAACAAACGAGCACACAGTCCACCTGAAGGTAAATAAAAGCTGTCGTCCATAGACATCTACATGTACCCTCGATTAAGAATCCAAATGCGGATGCGTTGTCACCCCTAAGGACTAAGATGGAATACCTCGTTACCAGTAAAAAGTCACTGGATCTCTACACTCACCACACGAAACAGCAATATTGAGCTACTATTTAACGCTGGTATTCTGTGAGAGCGTGTGCCTTCCCCGGTCGAGCCGACCTATTCCTGCTACAGCTATAATATAGTTTCGGCAGGGCTCTACAACGTATAGGATATTTATACGTAGTTGTAGACCATATAAGGGTTTCTTATGTTGCACGTTCTCTGTATTAACACACAAAAATTATATAACATTTTTGTCTTTGACAGAATTTTGCTATCCGTGGCGCTACTTGTGACCGTTGGATACAACCTGGGCCTACAGGAGAGCAATAACAACGCCAAAGAAGATGTCAATTCGACCTTGCCTAACAATCTGTTGCCTATGTTAAATATGACTTGGCCGCTGAAAAGTAAGTCCCTTCTCATTGAATGGTTTTATAGAAGTACCCGTTTCCTTTACACGGCTGAATAGTCTTTCCTGATGTCTAAACTAAGACCAACAAAAAGATACAGAAAAAGATAGTTTTACGACTTTTTCTGTCACGAGGGAAGCGCCACTTGTAATAAGGTGAAATATTTGAGAGAGTAGCGGGGTAGTTAATTTGTTAGAAAAGTGTAAAGGTCAATGTTTATTTCTTAAATATAAGTTGTATTTTATTTAAATTAGATTAAAAATAGATAAAGCAATATTAGAAAATTATAAATAATATAATTTGAATAAAAATTGTGTGTATAAACATACATTACGAAAAGCTTTTAATTAAAACGCAGCTTTTAACGATTAATTTTCGTTCCAACGATGTCGACGAAACCATGCTAAACTTCTTTACATGCACTCACGCATACATCTTTTTGTAAAGGTCCATATGTACTTAATGCACGTTGTTGTTTGCAAATAATTTTAGATGCATATCTGTGCGTAAGTGCATTGTGTCTTACAACAACTTGAATATTTTAAAATGTACGCAGCGCTCCGTGTATCTTTCCAAATGTCTGACATATGGTTTTAGTGGTTTATAAAAAGTAGGTAGTCACATCTTAAACATAAAAAATAAATAAAATATACCTAAATATTATTAAACTACATAGAGTGACGCTATGACGACCTGGTAAGACATGCAGGAAGTCGTTGGATACAGGTGGCTCAGAATCGTGTGGCATTCTTTGAAAGAGGCCTATGTTCAGCAGTGGACTAGTGAAGAGCTGTAATGATGATGATGAAAGTGTTATTATTTATTTTGTTTTAATTTTGGATTGATAGTATTCAAAGCCATACTGCAGCTATATGTGGCTGTAGCACGAATGGGTCGGCTGGACTAGGCAAAGACCACGCTCTCACATAATACCAAAGCAAAATAGCAGGTCAAAGCTGCTGTGCTTCGTATGGCCTCTTTGAGACCCAAAAGGTAAAATGGGAGTATGGATTTTCTTACGCCGCCACCATACTTCACGCCGACTTCTGACATCTCTTCTTTTCTTACCAATGATTGTCTTTACGCAGGCAGTCCACCCGCAGCCTGGGTGAAAGAACAACCTAGCGCCGACGACATAACGTCCGCAGTATCGGCGGGTAAGAAAGCGCTGCAGCAAAGAAAACTGATGGAGAGTACACTAGCGCCTTTGGCACTGGACACGCCAGCCGCCAGAGCCCAGCGGGCTACTGCCACCGGCGCTGGAGTCAAGCCTCTAGCAGACACGGCCTTTGCCGTCGAGCACGCAACCAGGGTTTTAGCTAATGGGTAAGTGTTTAATAATTCTGTTTAGGAGTTACTACGTTCGTACTATCTTCTTACCTATATCAGCCGCTAATCAATTACAGTACGTATATTTCTGTGTACCTCTCTGAATGGTATAGAAAGCCAGTTTAATTACTGGCTGTGAGACATTTCATCGTACTCCTCGGAGGACACAATGCTTCTGTGGCCTTATTTGTTAAACGTTGATTGTAGGTCCATGGGGTGCAGTAGCTATTTACGACCAGATGGATTGGAAGTTAGTATATCACTTCAATCTAATATATTTTATGTTATTTTATACGTGGTAGAGCCATGCTGCAGTTATATTAGTAGAATAGTCTCACAGAGTGCCAGCGTAAAATAGTAGCTTAATGCTGCTGTGTTTTGTATAGTGAGTGTAGAGAACCGGAGACTCTTTTTACTTGGAAACGCAGCATTCCATCTTAGATATCACGGGCGACAACATATCTATATTTTGATTCGTAATCGAGGATAGATGTAGATGTCTATGGGCCACAGCAACCACTTATCATCAGATGTACTCTGTACTTGTTTGTATACCTATCCTATATAAAATATATATAAAAATGGCTTTTTTACAAAGACCCTAAAGGATATTTCGAGCTCATAAGCGGGACTATAAGAACCTTAGGAGACTTGATGACCGAATAGTAGCGAAAACCAACCCAATAAAATATCCTAATTTATAGCTGATGCATCACATCACCAAACGGTACCACCGTTCGGTGATGTGATGCATCAGCAATGTGAGGGTATCAGATTACGATCTATGTCTACCAATTCGCTTGCCAAACTTGGTGAGCAGAGCGTGGGAATTGCTTTCAAACTTGTCAAACTAAAGACTAAAGTAGGCAAAAGAAGATATCATAAGAGTAAAAAGAGGCCCGCAATTAAACAGGAAACGCAAACATGGCGGAGTGTGCTGTTTTAAGTTGTTAAGCACAATATACATATTATATTATACTATATCTCGTTTTTTGTTTTTACGCATTTTATATTGGCTTGACCTGTATGTATTTGGGTATGGTATGTGTGTATGGATGTATAAATATTAAGAATGTTAACAATGTTAAATGTTTAAATGTATTTTTTTATTATATATTCTATTCTCTCTCATGTATTTCTCTTTCAACTTTGTATTTTTAGAGCAACCTGTCTCTTTTCAGTGGCAGTTTATGACGTAAACAGCCGACGTTAAAACGTTAAAAATTTATCTCTACTTAGAACTTGTCTACTTGAATAATAAAAAATCTTATTTTAAATAGACGTTGAATAAAACTGTTATTTACGCATTTCATCGTTTAATTACTACTTTAATTTATTTTTAATATCCCGACGTTTCGGGTGCTTTACAGCACCCATGGTCACGGTGGGACCGTCATAGTCGATGACCATGGGTGCTGTAAAGGACCCGAAACGTCGGGATAATAAAAATAAATTAAAGTAGTAATTATGTAGAAGCTTAGTGTATTCATAAGCAAGCTATTATAAGCTCTAAGCATAAAAGTCTTTAATACCATGCGATAATTATTAGAAAGAATTAATACACAAGGAATATCGATACAAATATCGAATAATAAATTCGATATTTTATACATACAACTGGTAAAATTAAAAATTTATTCAATGGGTAGTGTTTGCGTAAATTTAAGAAGTCATTATTGAATAGACGATTAGAAAATTTTCTACGTGTTGTTATTTCTTTTCCTTGTATTATATTATTACTTTCCTGTCTTATCAGTCTTCTGTATTTCACCGGTGATGCTCCGGTTTTAAAAAAAAATTACACATACATCACCAGAGACTGATTTTGTTTTCGGTACACATCACAACCTGCAACCATTCACCTAGAACGAGTGAAAAGGGCAACTATCTCATTCTTACCAAATTTAAAAAATCATACACATACATAACATAAACACTCACTTACGTCTGTTACCCAGACGGGTAGGCAGAGACTACAGTCTTCCATTGAGCACGATCCTGACACACCTCTCTCGCTTCCTTCACATCCATATACCTACGCATACATGCTCGTCAGTTAAGGGTACTCTCCTCTAAAAAAATACAAGATTAAAGTAAAAAAAATGCTTTCCAAGCCATCAAATAATAATAATTATTATTATTATTATTCTTTATTGAACACAAATAATACAATAGATTATATCATAGATCGAAGCAGCATCGAAAACAGTGCGTTCTCTATAATACAAAGATGTACGTTAACAATACACACGCCAAGCAACCAATTGAGACAAACTAAAGGAAGTTGGTTAAGTCGATTGATTATGCGCTTGTAACAAGAATGAGGACAACGCTTCTTTCTGTGAGACTGAATAGTATAGAGTAATCGATTGTAAATTCAATTAAATATAACATTATTTAAGGTAAATACTTTTTATGTGTCGGAGCCACGCTGCAGCTATATTATAGTTGTAGCATGAATGGGTCGGCTCGACCGGGGCAGGACCACGCTCTCACAGAATACCAATGCAAAATAGCAGCGCAATGCTGCTGTGTTTCGTATGGTGAGTGTAGAGAACCGGAGACCTTTTTATCCGAATCGAGGTATTCCATCTTTGTCCTCAGGGGTAACAACGCCTTACATTTTGATCCTTAGTTGAGGATAAATGTGGATGTCTATGGGCCACAGCATCTACTTACCATCAAGTGGAATGTGTGCTCGTTTGTCATCCAATGCTGTAAAAAAGCCTGTAATCAGACGGTGCTCAACATTGGCCTTCCTCTTGCACTTGTGGATTTTCTATATTTTTTTCTCAGGCCAGCAAAGAAAGCTAGAGCCGGAAACCAAATCAAAACCATGCTTAAATTATTGTAAGAACACGAACTCACGCACACACAGGTATGCATCTAAAACTATTTGCAATCAACAACATAATTTGAAGAACATATGTATGCGTCCTGTGCCCTATTTTTATCAAAACTCATAAGTCTATACTTGTTCACAAGTTACACTTTACAAGAAAGTTTTAACAAGTTCGTGTAAATTACGTTTATCAAACAAAATCTACAGGGCTTGTAAAATTTAACACTTGTAGATTCTACTTGTAAGTACTAAAATCAAAAATGAATGTCGCATTCTTTTTCCGCTATTTTTTTTTTTTTGCTTCCGAGGCAATTATGATATTAATAGTAAAACTTTTTGTCAGGACCGAAAACAATCAAACAGTTAATGAAATGATTTCCGTGTCGATCTACGAATACCTCTTCATCTTGATGTGGGGCATCAATCCTCATCAAGGTACCATCTAGACAGCTACAATGTAATGGCATTGCTTTTAACATAATATGAAACTTCTGTACTACCTCGTGCATATAATTCGGCCATTTAACGTAGTTTTCAAACATTACTGTATTGATGGCTGCTGCAACACTGTGGACTGCATTGCATACACTGCCTTTTGTTACACCGTGCATGTCAGAGACGGCATTGTATTGAGCTCCGGTTCCCAACCAATGTAGAGCTATTTGTAATATTAATTTAGTTGACAGGGCGTGGTTTCTGTTTGTATTTCTTTCTAAATGGCTACCCAAAATGGTAATTAATTGTTCCAATTTTTCAGCTTTAAATCGAAACCTTTCATTAAATTCATAGGTTCTCTCCATATGACCGTGGTCAATTCTTGTTCTATATGTTTTTCATTCCATTATTTTAAAATGTTCATCATCGCTTGAGTCACTTGACCATATTTTAAAAAGGACAATCAAATTAAAAAATATTACAGTACTACTTATGACACTTGTAATACAGAATGGAGAGTCGTTGGATGCTCTTTGGATTTGCTATGATTTTCTACAAATTGTAACTTACGAAGGATTTTTGATAAACAAAATCACGAATACAAGTTTGAAAGTAAAAGTATACTTGCGAAATAAACAATGACCCTTGTAACTTGTAATTTACACGTGTAGTTTTGATAAACACATATTTGTAATAATATTTTTTACAGGAAAATTGCATGTAATACAAGGCTTGTAAATTTTGATAAAAAGGGCACAGGAGTGAACTTTTACGGGATGTTAAAGATGGAAAGAATAAAGATATATGGAGTGTGTGCGTGTCAAGAAGTTGAGCATGGTTTCAACATCACTTGAATGTTCGCAAGGTTCTGTCTAGCTTCTTTGTTGGTCTGAAGCTTCGTTCGCCACGCTTGATACCTAAGCGGATAATCATCGTAAAATTGGTTTATTCGTATTTAGTTTCATTTAATTAAGTAACCTACAAACAACGTGTTTGTTGGAGCAAGTATTGACTTAGATCAAGCATTACTAGGGTTGCCACCTTTTTTGGAACAAATATAGTATTTTTCCCAATAATGATGCAAAAATATAGTACTTTTGAGAAATTCTGGAGAAAAAAGTACACATTTATTTATTTTTGATTTTTATGTATTTTTCCATATATTTTTGTTATTGGTCTTTGTTTTGGCCGTCAATGATCTGTTACATTTAAAATAGTTAGCATATAGCATATATCAAATATCAATTAAAATTCATATTACAATAAATAACAATTAATTTTAATTAAATTAATATATGCTCTATTTCTTTTTTCTTTTAATTTTACATTTATGACGGAAAAAATTCTTTCCGTAAAACTTCTTGTTCCAGACTCCCAATCACAGTTAATATAAAACACGCGACAGTTGAATTAGGGATAAAATATAGTATTTTTCGTATTATATTATTTTTCTAAAATATATAGTACACGTGACTGAAATATAGTACGATACTATATATTACAGTAAGGGTGGCAACCCTTACCATTACGTACACAAACAAATAATTTTGTAAACACAATGAAATCAATTATACTGATTTAAGGCCCAACTAAACAGTTTTATATGACATTTTTAGTTATAATTAAATTTAAATAGTCTGTAATTAACAAAGAATAGTAATTTTTCTACATTTTCTATTAGACTGGCATACAGTCTGCATAAATATGACCCGCTAAACGAAGCAGTTCATGTGTGCTCCGCGACCATCGGTGCTGTAAAGCACTCGAAACGTCCGAAATTTAATTTAAATACAAAGTCCTCTAGTACATATATGTAGAAGCTTAGTGTAGACATAAGCAAGCTATTATAAGTTTTAAGCATACTATGCGATAATTATTAGAAAGAATTAATACATAAGGAATATCGGTAATTATATCGAATTTATTACATGCAACTGGTAAAATTAAAAATTTTGAACAATCGACTTCATTATAAATAAAATGAGTACATCATCAATGCAGTCAAAGTCAATTAAATATGCATTATTAAGGATAACTCAAAAACTACTGATCAGATATTAATCAAATTTATATGTGACCACATGAAAAGCATTAGCTTTCAAATAAATAAAAAATCAAAATCGGTTCACCTAGAAAAAAGTTCTGAAGTAACACACATAAAAAATACAGTCGAATTGAGTACCTACATCCTCCTTCTTTTGAAGTCGGTTATAAAATAAAAAATTTACTTACTTTACTTAAAAAATAAAGATTTTTTGCGTAGATAGTTGTAGTAGTAGTATGTAGACTTTTTTAGAAATATTTAAATATAAGTAACTAGGTATATAGCTATTGTAGAAAAGGAATAGACTTTAACAATTTAAGTACCTACGAGCTTAGTTTTTAATAAATAAATTATATAAGTGAAACGGAAAACACAAAATGATCTGTACAATTTTAAATTTACATACCTACTTTAAAAAAAATTAATGGTATGCATATCATTTATTTTATCAATTTATCGATTAACAAAAACAAGTTTTTCAAGATTTTTTGGATATATTATTACCCAGATCACTTGTATTACTCTCTAGACAGAGATAGAGACATTTTTTAAATATTCATGTTTTATTACGCAAATAACCGAGGTGGTTCTCAATTATATTTATGTGTATTGATCATAGACCTTTTTAGGTTCAGTAGTCAACTAGGAACCCTTATAGTTTCGCCATGTCTGTCTGTCCGTCTGTCCGTCCTCGCTTAATCTCTGTGACCGTTAGCACTAGAAAGCTGAAATTTGGTACCAATATGTGTATCAATCACGCCGACAAAGTGGTAAAATAAAAATTGGAAAAAAATGTTTTATATGTAAAGTGGGAAGTGTTTTTTTTTATTTCAACCCTAACGTGTGATATATTGTTAGAAAGATATTTAAAAATGAATAGGGGTTTACTACAATGATTTTTTGATAATGTCAATAATTTCGGAAATAATCGCTCCAAAAGTAAAAAACAATGTGTCCCTCCCCCCTCTAACTTCTGAACCATAAGTTTAGAAAATATGAAACAAATCTGAAAAGTAGAACTTTATAAGGACTTTCTAGGAAAATCATTTTGAACTTGGATGGAAACAACAGTACCCACTACCGGGAGCAGTTGCAGGAGCGCGGAGCGCTGCTGGAGCGCGAATGTAATGGATACCCACCTTTAAATTCATAAGTGGGAACACTTATTGTGACGGACGGGAAACTACGGAACCCTACACTGAGCGCGGCCCGACACGCTCTTCGCCGGTTTTATTTATATAGAGCTATCGACCCGCCGCGTCGCACGGCTGATTTCTGAACCTCGACAACAGCGCCACCTATCGGGTCCAAATTATGAATATAAACCATCCAGAGACCGAGTAAAACGCACACAAAAGATTTCATCAAAATCGTTCGAGCCGGACAACGATTTACTTTTATGTACAGAGATAAGGGTGACAAACGAGCACACAATTCACAAATGCAGATACATTGCCATCCCTGTGTCAGATGGATGGATGCAGGTGGCTCAGGACCGTGCTTTGTGACATTCCTTGGAGGAGGCCTATGTTCAGCAGTGGACTTGTGAAGGGCTGTTAAGATGATAATGATGATGCTATCCCTGAGGACTTAGATGGAGCATCATTTCCAGTCTCCAAAAAAGGGTTTCCAGATCACTACACTGACCAAACGAAACACAGCAGCATTAAGCTGCTATCTTACGCTGGTATTCTGTGAGAGCGTAGTTCTTCCCCGATCATGCCTACCTTTCCTGCTGCAACTATACCTGCAGTATGGTTCTACCAAGTATAAAACAAAAACTAGACTAGTAGTAGACTTGGAAATAAAATAAGATCTACGCATGTACGAGTAAGTCGCACAGTTTTAAATAAACTTAAGAGATAAAGTAACCAGAGCTTGACAAGCTTATTAAAGTAGGTAGTCGCTTACATATTCTTACAAGCTTCGTAAGTACGCTGTATTTTCTTGTAATGTGGCTACAGTGTTAATTAGCTACGTAATTAAATGAGAATCTAATTCTTACCTTCAACAAATTTGTTTTATTTAAAAACATATTAGGTAAATCATCGGCCAAATCATGAAATGACGGCGTATCAAGAAATGCCCAGGCAAATTACAATCAAAACAAATCTTTTGACTGACCTTTGAATGACCTTTTCTGTCACCATGATGGTACCACTTTGAACTGAGATGTACTAATAAAATTCATAGCGGGGAAGTTAATTTATTAAGAAAATGTAAAGGTTAATGTTTATTTCTGTATTATTAGTTATATTTTATAGTAGTTAGATTAGAAATTAAAGGATATTCTTAAGGGCAGAAAAATTAAAAGCAAACCAGCAAGGCATTACGATGCCATGTGTGTTAATTTATTACTCTAAAAAATGATAAACTTTTATTTAAAAATAATTCTTAATTAAACAAAATAAAAATTAAATCTTGATCTCAATGACAACTAGCGACATCTAGTGGGCGAAATATTGATTACATTGGACTAAGCGACTAAGACATATGCCTAGATAATATACTATAGTAGATATATGTGTAAGTACGAGTACATAGACGTATTACGCAACCCTGTCAATCATTGTAGCCATCTAATATTCTAAGCGTATCGATGACAAAGTGATCATATTACACAACCTACATCGTAACTATAGTTACGTTAATAACCGATTGCGGTTTCATTCTTCATTCTTCCGTAATGGATCAACTATTTAAAATTATATTACATATCGACCGAGTGATGACGATTATTTGTCTAAAATATACACTAACAGCGTCTTATTAAAGTACTCTCAGCAGCGGTCACCGTTAACGTTGTTTTTTTTTTTTAATTTATTTATTTTATAGAATAGGATGACAAACGAGCACACAGTCCACGTAATGGTAGGCAGATGCTGTGGCCCTTAAACATCTACAGTTATCGTCGATTAAGAATCAAAATCCAGATGCGTTATCGCCCGTGAGGACTAAGATGGAATGCCTCGTTTCCAGTAAAAAGGGTCTCCGGTTCTCTACACTCACAATACGAAACACAGTGGCATTGAGCTGCTATTTTACGTTGGTAATATGTGAGAGCGTGGTCCTACCCCGGCCGAGCTAACCCATTCGTTCTACAACTATAATATAGTTGCAGCGTGGCTCTACCACGTAATATTTAACCACTTAAGTATTTTTTAGAATAATAAAGGCGACAAACGAGCACAGAGTCCATCTGACGGTAAGTGAACGCTGTGACACATAGACATCTACATTTATCCTCAATTAAGATTTAAAATGCAGATAAGTTGTCACCCCTGAGGACTGAGATGGAATGCCTCCTATTCAGTAAAAAAGGTCTCCGGTTCTATGTTTCTAATCCAGATAGTAGGGCACCCACCGAGGTACGGTACTAGAAATAACTTACTATGATACGGACTCTCCAAGTATATGTGCATAGTCGAGACGTACACAGAAAATACGTACGTCACCGCAAAGGTACCACCTTACCAACTTTTAATATGTCTAATATATCAATAGGTGATAGGAATCCTTTTGCCTAGGAATCCGTCTGGGTATATAATACTTCTGCTGCCCCTCATCAGCTTGCACTGCTGTATTCCCGTCTGAAGGATTTAGACAGCCAGTATAATAATGTACTTCAGATCGATTTTCGATCACGGCGGCCTGCCGCAACGGAGACTAGCCACGGGCGCAGGAAAAGAGTATAGTGCCGAAGTGTATGCACAAGAAGAGTGCATATGCACTCTGTATTGCCTTACTCTCATAATCCGATGGGACGGTAAACCGACACGACCTGAAATAGATCAGGCGTAGGACCAACGGCTTTACGTGCATTCCGGGGCTTTCTTTTCTTGACGGAAAAGCTCAATAATTGATTATTTTGGCCCGACCTAGGTTTCGAACCCAGGACTTCATGATCGGCAGTGGCACTACCACAACCACTAGACCAACAAGGCAGTCGGTGTAATTACAGGCTGTGATATATTCTATCTTAATCTTCAGAGGTGACAACACTTCTTTGTTAGAACTTGTCTGCAGATGTCTATAGACACCAGAAGCCACTTACCATCAGGTCTGTAAGTTAGTTTGTCACTTCATTTATTTAAAAAAAATTAAGATTGATAACATATTCTTGTTTACACTCAATCTAAAGTATTAAGCCTGTGAAAGCTGGTCTTCCGCCGGTTGCGACGATCTTAATCTCTTTTTCCTGCAATTAGCGTTGCCAGCCGTCCGGATAAAGCCGGACACAGTCAGGCTTTTTGATTGCGTGTCCGGCCGAATTAGACGGTGTCCGGCCTGTCCGGCTTTTGTTAGTCTTTTTATATTTGAGCATTTTTTTACATTTTTCATGTACTTAAATACATACTATTGCAATTATTGAAATTAATATTGGAATAAATATTGATTGATTAATAATAAAGAACACTGATTTATTTTTATAATTTTAATTTAAGATTTTATGGTAAATGATATAAGCATTGTTTTACTTTTATATATTATCGTGTTATACTAAGACTGAATAATTAAGGGTGTCCGGCCTTTTTACCAAAATGTCCGGCTAAGCTGGATGGTCTGTCCGGCTTTTCAGTTTAAAGACCTGGCAACATGGATGAAGTTACTTCATCTGAGCTGCAACTGTATCAGGTAGATGTAATATTAGTTCCCGTTGAAGTTACGTATATTTTTATTCTAAAGATTTTTCTAACAATAATAAAATAATTTTTTCATAAAAAGTTAGAAAAAAGTGAGTCAACAAAGAAAGGCAGAATCAAACAAAAGATTGTATGGGAAAAAAGCGAGACAAACAGCTTTAATAAGTAAAACACAGACCTGGGAAATTCTTTTACTCCATAGTCTCTGCAAGAAATTCTACTATCATCACTTGTGCACGGCTAGTTTAACTTCTTTCCATGTAGGGACATTTGCTGCGGTAGCCACGCTTCGCAGATAAATTGGAATATGCAATGGATAAAATTTCACAAACGCCTTGTATCTATCACTGTCTCATCTCATAAGTTTCTATATTTCTCTAAGCTGACTTTTACCATAAGATGCAGGCGATAAGAGAATCGGCTCATTGAAAAGAGAAGAATTTCTTTAAATCTGAAATTACTGAGGATTTAGAGCCACAATATAGTTTGTATTGCTAATCTCGTTCAAGAGGTCAAGGGGTTCAAGAGGTCACGTCTAGTTCACCAGGTAAAATACGATCCTAAGCTGCGTCATTCATAGTTAGTTCCTCGTTCGTACAGTTCGCGGATCTTATGATGAATTAGGCTTTGCGCGTGCGTAGTTGAAATTAGTTTAGCAGTGTTTCGTTTTATAGTTTTATTGTTTTATACCCACATATTTCGATGTAAACCTTGACTAGTATTTTTAGTTATTTACGGAACTTACGGTAAACTAGATTGGGAGGCAACGAACGACTGAACGTTTGACCTATAAGAGAAGACCGAGCTTATTTTTAACCACCGACGCAAACAAAGGGATGTTTTATGTTTAACGTGTGCATCTATGTGTCTGTCTGTGGCATCGTAGCTCCAACAGCGATTTATATTTAGTTTTTTGTTTAAATGTGACTTGATCGAGAGTGTTTTTAGCAGGTTCAAGAAAATCTTTTCAGCCGTTTGAAGATCATCGGCTCTTTTTGGGGGGTGTTTTTATATTTTTATTATCAATTTAATATTATTGTACCCTTTTGAACTACCCATATTTAGGTACGTGAACACTTTGAATTAATTTAATTTTACGAACTTAATCGCGCAACCATGGCACGGGTGTAGCACTTACTAATTATACGGTATACAAGAGGTAACATTAAAAAATTTTGTACAACCGACTTCAAAACGACCGAATCAATGTATTCGAAGTCAATTAAATACGCATTATTAAGGGTAACCCAAAAACTACTGGATGACAGATCTTGATCAAGTTTATATAGGACTACAGGAGAAGCACCAGCTTTCACATAAAAAAGGATCATTAAAATATGTTAATCCAGGAAAAAGTTCTGAGGTAACACACATAAAAAACATGCAGTCGGATTGAATACCTCCTCCTTTTCGAAGTCGGTAAAAAATACGTAAAATACGTTTCATTCAATCGATGTAGTATAGTAGTACCATCAAATGGACGTTCTCATTATCTATTGACAAATGCTATCATATTAAACAGAGTGCAAACAAAAAAACTCTATATAGAGCCTATACAAATAAAACATTATCATTAGAGCCATATAGAGATATCGAAGCCCACAGAGCACGGTCGTGAGCTACGTAGTACTATTATTTATTCTGTTCCTGAGCTACTGGCATTAATTAATTAACCTACAGGTACAAAGTCATCACATAATAAATAAAATATATATTATTACGACGTAATATAGTGGGAACGCCCAACACTTCGTTTGCTTTACGCGGCTTTAACTCAAGAAACTTTCTTTCAAGAAAATGTTTTAAGACAATTAATGGATTTGTTAACTGCCTTAGCAACTAATAGGATTAAGTTATAAGGCGGTCTGCAGCATCGCTTGCACCTGACGTGTTTTAATAACAAACAACGTTTTACTTAAGTTATGTACCATAGACATAAATTATTACTTTAATATACTGTATGTACTTGTTACTTCAACAGAGTAATTAAAAGTTATGAATCTGCGCAATCTATTAGTCGTAGTTACTTAAAATATAAATATATAAGCCAAACTAATCTAAAAATTTCCTTCACCGCAAAAGATGTTCGATATGGCTGTCTATAAAAAATCTTACTTACAAGTCTCTGATTCTCTCAATTTCTTTTCAGTGGGATTAAATTTTTTTTTTTTTTGGAAATTAAATAGCTTATAACTAGGGTAAACCACCCTAAAGTCGGCCACCAAGCTGTTTTTCTATTTTCTATCTTGCTAACAGAGTTTAAATTAGCTTTTGATTAAAGCACTTTTTCGGGACATTGCATTATGAATTTTACTATGTTCATTAAAAAATAAGAAAAAAATTAACTCTATTATTATAATATTTAGATTTAATCAAGCAGCTACTTTTTTCCCTAAGGTCGCCCACCTGTAACCTATTGTCGTCCGAAATTCTGCCTAAAGTCGGCATACATTAAATCTTACAGATTTTAAATGATGTTTTAAAAAATCTTTATATAAAATATATAAATAAATAATTACGCAAGATACAAATCAAAGATCTTTATATAGATTTATAGATTTGATGTATAAATCTGCTCAAATCTAGTATTTGTGGCCGTCCACAAAGAGAAGAACAGGCTTTTGAATGTTATTCCTTTCGATCCAATGTTGACGCCATTCGCTATATATTCAAAAAATATATCGCCCTTCATCCAACCGCTGTCAGAAACCCCGATAAACCAATCATCAGGGGCACTATCGACGATTTGTTTTGGTGGTTTCTTAACGTAGGGAAATACAATCATAGGATTAACTGTTTCATCTGTAGCAGAGAATACTAATAAAACGGTAATCGTTTCTTTTTCGCTACCTTTCTTTATGTCTTATTTACATTTAAAAATATACCTTTCTTTATATATTTTTCCAGCCTTTTGGTCCTATTACTTTTCCTGTTTTAGGGCATATATTAAAACTAGTTTCATCACCATTTAGTATTCTTTTCGGGTCTAACAATATGTCCTACCTTTCAATTTTTTTTTTAGAAAACTTTGTAGGTCCCGGAACCACTTCCTAATAAACTCCTCTGTAATTAATGCCCGGGCCGAGTTTATAGTTTCTGGTGTACGATCACTAAGATCTGGGTGCCTTTTTAAAAATGCTTTGTACCACTTGTCTCCAGGTCTTGAATTTTTAAATGGGTTTGGTCTGCCATCCTCTTTTACAATTTTTCAACCCTGTTTATGGGATCGCTTTTTTTCCGAGGAAATCCGCACTTGGCTAATTGGATGAACCAATCCACCAAAACTTGTTCTTCTTTTTCATTCAATACCGTTTCTTTACCTACATGGAGGATTTCCTCGTTGACACGTCCATATATTCGGTCTTGCAATGTAGTTCGTGGAATATTATAAATTTTGGCAGCACTTCTGACGCTAGTACCGCTTTTGATAGCCTCTAGTGCGTTCTTTATTCTAGTACGATCATACTGCATGCTACTATACTGCTGCTTTTTTACGTTTACCTTTACTTTCTACGTCTCTTTCAGACATTGTCGATGAAAATAAATAGGAAATGTACCAGGGTGGCCAGGATTAGGAATCGACCACTTCAACAGTCTGTCCTAACTTCGGCCACCTATGCCGTCTTTATATTTTACAGTATTTTTTTAATCCTAAACCCGACCACCCTATTTTTTCACAAAGCAATGAATTATTACGGAAAATAGCATTTCAATATCGTTCTTAGTACAATAAATAAATAAAATTGATTAGCTAACACACAAAATACACTTAAAACTCTTAAAAACACTTACCTCACAAAAAGGCGGAATACGCGAGTTTCGATAACAATTTCTGCTAAAATCGAAAACGAGCGCAGCTCTGGATATCCGGCCGCGAATGAGTGAGAAAGCAGTGACGTATCGTCGCTTCTTTTGTTTGATTATTTCGCTGATAAATAAGGGTCATTTTAGAATAAAAATAATACTCATTGGCATAGCGCAAAATAGTTTATGAGGGATTTTAGTGACGGTGGCCGGCCTTAGGCACTGGCCGGCTTTAGGACGGTCTACGCTCCTAATGTGGGTCATGTACAAATCCACGCTCTAAATCAGAGGAATTTTGATTAATAAAAATTCCCAAAATTATGTAAATCAAATTATAATACATTATATGATTAAAGACAGTCAAATGAATAATAAAATAATATTGAATGATTTTTTTTAAATTAAATAATCTTATTTTTTTTCTAGACCAGTTTCGACCACGACGAATAGATCCGAAAACTTTTGGAAACCTTCGAAATTTATCAATCGCACATAAGACATAAAATTATAATACCCGAACCGACCCGAATTGATACGCTACGCCTTTGGATTAGCTCACACAATTTTTATAGTGTCATGTTGGCAACCGTGTACATATCAAAAGAGACACGGAATATTAAAAAAGTGGCTACAATAAAAATATTTTTTTCTACTAGCGGACCCTAATGGGGACAACTATCAGATAATACTTCATCATCATCATGTAGTGTGTGTAATGTATGCTCATGTAGCTATATATATATATATATATATATATATATATATATATATATATATATATATATATATATTGATAGCCTAATAAACATTCGGGCAGTAGGAATGTTTTTTTTTTTAACAAAAATAAATAATCGATTTTTCGGAAAAAATCGGTTTTTGTATTATTTAAAAGTACATGCTGTTAATATTCCAATGATAAACCTAAGATATTCATATTAACAATCTATCAGATTAAAAATCGAATAAAATTATATGAATAAAAAAATAACCTATTCAAAAATTCAAAACCAAAAATCAAAGGCAATGTTCCTTTAAAATTTCAAGGTAAGGAATTATGAAACCAAATAGCATTATCCATACAAATTTTAGTACTATTAAACGTTTTACTTATTATAATAAATATGAAATGATGAGCATCCCAACAAAATGACAAACTTATTGTCTCAAAAATTAAAATATAAATCAAATAAAAAAGTTTGCCATAAATGTCCAGTCCTATTTTACATTTGACAGTACAGTTTTAAAGTAAAGTACTTAAAATGAGAATTAAAAAAACTAAACGACTATGCTATAGTATCAAAAACTAAACTAAAATACAAATCTTTCGTTACTCTTCAAGTTTAAACAAAAAAATAATGATTATTGCCACAAATGTCCAGTCCTATTTTGCATTTGTTACCTGTAAGAAGACAGAGCGTAGTTTTCGTTTTATGTGCTGTTTTAAATTTGTTGTACTGCTACAGGTTTTTAATTTTTTCGAACAGTACTTGCGTATTGTTGTGGTATTATCCCTTCTTCGTGATAAAATGCTTTCGCTAGCCGCTTTTAGGTGTTTTACGGTTAGAAAACATTTTTATTGTTTACCAACAACGGCAACAACTTCATCTCACTCAGCATTACATTGAAACTACTTTACACGCCTACAAATTATATGTATGAACTTAATCGATCGTTCGAATCGAGATTTTTCATCAAACGCATAGATGCGCTGTTTATAAAATTCAACTTACTGCAGGGTTTTCATAGATCATACATCGCATAGATACGAGCTGTTTCTGAAAATCGATTTAAACACGTAATTTATATAATCGATTTACTAAAAATCGATTACTTTTACTATAAAAATCAATAATAAAAATCGATTATAAGAAAATAATAATAGATTTAAATAAAAATCGATTATTTTTTAACATCCCTATCGGGCAGTAATAAACCTACATTCAAGACCAGTAGACGTATTATTATTTATTCCCCGAACCTCCCGACATTACATGGCGACCCTGCCAGGCGGTGCGCTGCTACAATGCAAGCGCACCGCCGGGACCTGCATAAGAAATAAAGCAATTTATTGAAAAAAAAAATATATGAAAATAATATTTTTATAAAATGAACATAATACCGGACGCGACAAATAATTTTTTAAATACGAATTTTAATATTTTAAAATAATGTACAATTTTTTTGATTTTTACATCAAGTTGTAATTCATTGAAAAAAATTTCTGTAATTCAATTTTTTTTCTTTTTGCCGATGGGTGTATGGTGTGTGTGTAGTGTATGCTCATGTAGCTATATATATATGATAGCCTAATAAACATTCGGGCAGTAATAAACCTACATTCAAGACCAGTAGACGTATTATTATTTATTCCACGAACCTTCCGACATTACAATCAGCCTGCAGCAGTCCACTTCTGGACATAGGCCCTCAAGCCACGCACACACGGACAGATAATACCTAGATATTGTTGATTGGAAATTCAAGCAATAATAAAAAAACAGTACACAATATGGTCTAAAAATTGCGCCGATCTGACAATTCTTTATTTTTTATGGGGTAATAAATAAGTACAATTGTAGCGCATTGTCCGAATTGTTGTTTTTGAAACCCAATAGTGTTAGTAAACCGCGAAACTCGACACCGCCTCAGCTTGGCTTCGTCTCAGCTCAAGCGGTTGCGACACGTCACCGAAACACGAGTAGGTTTCCAATATAATCTCAATTCTCAAGGTATTCGTGACCTAATCCTGAACACCTATCGTTTGACCACGCACTCCGCATAACTTCGCAACATAAATGGAGCGGAATGGTCACTTGATAGCACAGCACTGGAATTATCTGTCGTATCGAATTCGAATCGTCATCGAGCAACTTTGTATAAAAAAAAAAACAGAACAATGTTTTTAACAAAACAGAACTACAAACAAAAAAAACAGAACTGTTTTGTTTTCAACTTAGTCATATTTTTTCACATAAAGCCGTTCATATTTCCATACAAATTTTAGTCGATGACAATATTTTACAGTGGTAGAGCCATGCTGCAACAAAATTATGTTTGCAGCACGAATGGGTCAGCTCGACCGGGGAAGGACCACGCTTTCACAAAATACCAGCGTCGAATTAGCAGCTTAATGCTGCTGTGTTTTGTATGCTGAGTTTAGAGAACCGGAGACCCTTTTTACCGGAAACGAGACATTCCATCTCAGTCCTCGGGGGTGACAACTAGAGATAAAACGGATAGCTGTTTTACCGGATACCGGATACCGGATATTCAGCCAGTCTTATCGCCAGATAGCCGGATATTCTGCTGAACATTGGTGTTTGGTGCATCGTGAAAAGCGAAAAGTAAAGTCAGTGCAAACTGTTCGCGATCACGACCCTTATAGTGGGCAGGTATTGCTACACAATACCCGAATTTATCGGTTTGCCAAAATCTATCTTTCAGCACACTGCATCAGTGTGTAAAGCGAAAGACTTTTTTCTGAAGCTGGCCTTGTTTATGAAGACAGACGAAACCGCTTGTTACCTTTCTATGCAGAGAAATTAGTAGTTTGCCCCTAGCTACGTAGTACTATTATTTATTCTGTATCTTAACGCAGTAAGAGCACATGAGTAAAGATAGCGACATACGGGAACTAATTTTGTAAGTTTTAAAATTATAATTTTGTGATTATTGATTATGTTTTTAAGTGACATAAATGAAGTACTTAACTAAATCTGATATTTTGTGTTTTTTTTAATCCGGTATCCGGCCGGATAGCTGTTTGTTATCCGATATCCGGCCGGATAGGCCGAATACCGGATAGTTACCGGATATCCGTTTCATCTCTAGTGACATTGCGTCTGCATTTTGATTCTTAATTGAGGATAAATGTAGATGTTTATGGGCCACAGCATCTACTTACTATCAGATGGACTGTGCGCTTGTTGTCACCCTTATTCTATAAAAAATACGAAAACTTTAGTGTCAAAAACTTGAGCTTTTAATGTCTCTTTACTACACTAAAATCCATTCTTAATATATATTGAAAATTTAAGAAACAACAAACATCACTTAACAAAAATGAGTAGAGCCGTCAGTTATCCTAGATTAGGTACGTAATAGTCCAGGAATAGTAATTGTAATTCCGCATATAGTATAGTCCTGGTCCTGGATTACAATAACAGAAGTAAGTTATGTTGTTGTGTATAACGTAGGTATAACATAATACTAAACTTGAGGAGAAGTGACAAGGGCGAGTGACAATGACAAGTGACAAATAGCAAGTTGGTGTTCACACATGTGGCAAGTGGAAGTCATTATTATGCGAAATCTTCGAGTGTGACATTGGGTTGGTAATTGTCAAAGTAGTATATAGCTATATGTACATACATAATTTTAAAGTTTAAAAATTTCAATCAAAAAAGTTAAAATTGTATGATGAGATACCAAAGATGTGTGAAGTGCCTTATTGCTAAGATATTGGTGCACGCCAATTACCCTAAAAACGCTAAAGTGAGAAAAATGTGTCTTAAAGATAAGAGGGAAAAAATTTAAGCCTGAAAATAATATGGCTACAGCCCCTGACCTACAGGAGTCTTAATGCTTCTTAACTTCGCATATACTTCTTTTGCGTCTCGCATCATTTTATTTTTTAAATTCGGCGATTGAATATTGTATAAACATTCGTATTTAAATAATTCCTGGACATATTTAATGGTATTGCCATCTGACCACTTCACCATTGTTAAAAACAATAGCGTAATAAACCAAAATTATTATAAATATGTATATAATATATATATATATATATATATATATATATATATATATATATATATATATATATATATATACAACATGTAACAAAAACCCTGTGGTTCCCGTTAACTGCGTTATCAGAGTCGGTATCCAAGCATGTAGAAACAATTTTTTCAAAAAAAAAG
This sequence comes from Parnassius apollo, assembly GCA_907164705.1. Classification (NCBI taxonomy): domain Eukaryota; kingdom Metazoa; phylum Arthropoda; class Insecta; order Lepidoptera; family Papilionidae; genus Parnassius; species Parnassius apollo. The sequence goes on along the minus strand of CAJQZP010000233.1, from coordinate 2,950,631 downwards.
ACATTTAAAAAAATTAATTTTAATTAAAAAAAATTATTTGCAAATTGTATGTGGTTTTATTATCTCTGCATTTGCCGAGGAGTTAGAGGATTGTCTAAGACGCCGCATTACCGATACTCGTGTGAGTTAGAGGAAATAAAACTACATACAATTTGAAAATTAATTTTTTTTCCTTAAAAATAATTTTTCTAAATGTGTTTTTTTGAAAAAAAATATTTCTATACGCTTGGATACCGATTCTGATAACACACCTAACGGGAACCACAGGGTTTTTGTTACATGTTGTATATATATATATATATATATATATATATATATATATATATATAACAAAACTATTTTATTTAAATAACTATTATCACCAACACGTGTAGGTATGTTCTGAAGTCGCAAATAGAGCGGGGGCCGCGGTGGGCGACTGGTGGGTGGGTGGGAAAGTAAGGTTAGCGCGGGGCAGAGATACTTGTCAGAGAATAGAGCAGGCTGCTATTCACTTATTACTTTTCATTTCACACTTATCACTTGTCACTCATACTTGTCACTGCCTGTTCACACGCACTTAGCACTGGTCATTTGTCACTTGCCATTGTCACTCGCTCTTGTCACTTCTCAAAATGTAAACCGGGCTTTAGGCCCGGTTTACATTTTAAGAAGTGACGAGTGCGAGTGAAAAGTGCAACTGATAAATGACAAGTGCTTAGTACGTATAAACAGGCAGTGACAAGTGATAAGTGGGAATAAAATTGGCACTAAGCACTTGTCATTTGTCAGATGCACTGAAGCCCGGTTTACATTTTGAGAAGTGACAAGTGCGAGTGACAATGACAAGTGCTTTTAATGCGTGTCAACAGGCAGTGACAAGTGACAAGTGGGAATTAAATACCACTTGTCACTTCTCACTTGCCACTTGTCAGTTGTCACTCGCACTTGTCACTTCTCGAAATGTAAACCGGGCCTAACTTGCCACTCGCACTTGCCACTTCTCATAATGTAATCCAGCCTTAGCGGGTGCCGTATAAATAACGTATAAATGTGTATGAACTAGGTACCTACGGCGACTAACGTAAGACTAGGTACCCTCAACAGTTTTTATAACTAAAATTAAAAATGTTAAAAAAAAACCAAAACAATAAGAGACGATGATCTTTCATCTTTTAAACGGTTGAACAGATTTTCTTGAAACACACCTTTCAAACGAAAAAAAACTAAATCAAAACCGGTTCACAAATATGATGCGGTGATGCCATTAACAGACACACAAATACACACTACAAAGTTATAACACCACTCGTTTTCGTCGGGGGTCAATTAATGAATAAAGTGATGCTGTGGCCCATAAATATCTACATCTAACAGTTTCCAATTGTAATAAAATCATTAAATTATGAATTAGAAATATGTACTTCTTAGGTACTACGTATTATACCGGGTTATTTTACAATAACCGGCCAAAGGAGAGAAATTTCAGAATAAGTAACACACTTAGGCAAATGGGGAAGAAAAATTAATAAAAAAAATTCAAACATTCTGACTTTTTTATTTTTTAAATTCAAAATGCGTGATAACTTGTAATGTATTATTTTAACTGATTTTACCGCGCATTATAAGGGTCGATCGGTAGGCAAAAGCGTTGTTGTCCATAAATCACATTCACATTCAATCTGGAATAATTACAAATAAAAGTAGAAGCCTTATTTACTCGTATTTTCAAAAACTGCAATAACGGTATATCGTTATTTATATACTGGATGACCTTTTTTACCGCCTAGGAAAAATAGGGTGTAACATGTGAACGGAGTAGAAGCCTATGGGACTGATTTTTTACAAAAAATGAAAACAAAACTTTTGAATTAATTAAACAAACTAATTAAAAGTTATCGAAGTTCAAATCATATCCACCCTACTTTACGAACGGCAATAAAACAATAAATTTAGTAGGCATCTTTGACCTTGTCACTTCGCACGGTCACAGGCTAGGGATGATCTGAATTTAGATAGATTTTAATTAATTTATTTATTTAATCCAAAATTTTTGTTATTATTTTTTGTAAAAAATCAGTGCACACGGTAAAAAAGGTCATCCAGTATTAGAACTGAAGTTTAAAATTTGGCTACTCTTTATAGAACAACACTGTACATACAGTTCTGTGATAGTAGGTACGCATCGCCTAAATGGAAAAAGTAAAGTTATGGCCAATTAAAGTTAATTAAAGTAAAGTTAAGACCAATATGTTAAGTACAATTTATGATGATTGTCTTTACTTAGGTGAGTTTTACTTCTAACTCTAGAAAAATAATATGGGTCTTCCTATTGATCAGTATAAAGAAAAGAGTCATCTATGACGTAACTATATAAAATACGGTTAGGCTACCTATTATACAAACCAGTTGTACGCACGTGGTTCAAGTATTATCCACTAGATGGCACGAATTAATTCTTACTCGCGGTGTTGAGATTTTCTGTAAATGAATGAGCACAGCTTGGCGAGCTAGTGAAATCATACTTACCTGGCGTAGGGGATACCGTGATCAGGAAGGCGGTTCCCCCAGGGCGAGGCCTTTCCATTGCACTGCGGTTGGGTTGACCCCTGCGATTATCCCTAATGTGGATAACTCGGACGCGTAATTTTTGGTAGTGGGAACTGCGTACGCGCTGTTCCCCCATATATAATTATAACAGTAGCTGAGAATGCGAAAGTCAAAATAATGTTCCCCCCTATTATAAAATAATCTGGATCATGAGCGGAGATCGGATTTACTTGTAACACACTAATCAAACGAATAAAACTTCATCAAAATCGGTTTACCTCTCAACCTCAAGGTAGGGATGATTGATGTTACAGAAACATTGATGATGACATCGATGTTGATATCAACATCGATCGATCGAACGTCGATGTTCGATGTTTATCCTATTCAAAACATCGATGTTGGCCATTATCAATGTTATAGCACATGTACCTATTTAGTACGTTAAAATTAGATGTACAAAAAATTTGTAGTTTTGTTTATTGTTTATTATTTATGAAATTAAAGAAATTAATAACACACTCAGTGTGAAACAGTAATTTATAAAATGGGAAAAACTTAACAAATATTTAGTTAATTTGTTATATTTTTTGCTAATAATGATGAATATTATTATTTTGATATTTAAATGTTCCTATACAATTACAAATCTATGGTATTAAAGTATTTACTATCCTAATTTACGATTTAAACATAGATTTTATATTAACTACTCCTAACGCGAAATAATAAATGATTTTAGAGGAAAAATTACCAAACTTCACAAAAACAAAACAATAGACTTTTCAGTCACCTTTGTTCACACAATTTTTAATCAGGCAGCCCAGGCAGAAAGTATCTACAGCCGTTTATAAAATGCACTGTAGAATGCACTTTGCAGTGAAATTGTCTATGCTCACGATTGCCCAGTGATTTATTCTGATAAATTTCAAGCAAACTATAAACTTGTTATCCCAAGCTCAAAAAACAGCTAAATATAATTAAATTGTGTAGATACATATTGTTTCAAAATTATGTGTGTATAGACAGCAAGGAAAAAAAGCAATTAATTTGAATATTAATTTATGTAGAATAGTTATTAAGCGACAGCCGAGAACGACACCACAATACCAAAGCGAAAACAGTTACAACAGTGACATTACAGTTCACACTCGACGGGGAGTTTGACACAACATAATGATAGTTTTTTATGTGATCGATGCATTTAGGAATCCTTAATTATTCAAAATTTTAAACCTTTAATAAGAGGTGAAATATTTAGGTGATATTGATTTCGCGGGTTCGCATTGTTTACAAGTTCTTATTAATCGATTATTGGTTCATTGATATCGATATTTGAAATGTGGCAACATCGATGTTTCGATGTTTAACGTGTGGTAACATCGATGTTAAAATATGGATGTTTCAATTTCTAACATCGATGATCATCATCCCTACCTCAAGGGCTATGAGTATGATTATGATGCTACTAACAGATATACACTATAAAGTTATAACACCACTCGTTTTCGTCAGGGTTCAATTAATGAATAAAGTGATGCTGTGGCCCATAATCATCTACATCTAACAGTTTCCAATTATAACAAAATTATGAATTAGATATACGTACGTAGTAGGTTTTTTTTATAGAAAGGGTGACAAACGAGCTCGCCTGATGGTAAGTGGATGCTGTGACCCATAGACATCTGCATCTATTCTCGATTAAGAATCAAGGGTGCTACGTATTATACTATTACACCAGGTTATTTTGCATTAACTGGCTAAATTTTCAGAGAAGGTTCAGAATAAGTAACATACTTAGGCAAATGGTTAAGAAAAATTAATTAAAAAAATCTCAAACATTCTGACCTTTTGATCTTTTAAGTTCAAAATGCGTGGCAATGCATTATTTTAACTAACTTTATTGCGCATTGTTTGGATCGATCGGTAGGCAAAAACTTTGTTGTCCATAAATCACATTCAATTACGAATAATGTCAAATAAAAGTAGACGCCTTATTTACTTGTATTTTCAAAAATTGCTACTGTATAACGGTATAAACATTGTTAATATACAACATGTAACAAAAACCCTGTGGTTCCCGTTAAGTGTGTTATCAGAATCAGTATCCAAGCGAATAGAAATAATTTGGTTTCCAAAAAAACACATTTAAAAAATTAATTTAACGAAAAAAAATTAATTTGTAAATTGTATGTGCTTTTATCATCTCCGCATTGGCCGAGGAGTAAGAGGATTGTCAAAGACACCGCATTACCGATACTCGTGTGAGTTAGAGGAAATAAGATCACATACAATTTGCAAATTAATTTTTTTTTCATTAAAATTATTTTTTTAATGTGTTTTTTTTTTTGAAAAATAATTATTTCTATACGCTTAGATACTGATTTTGATAGCACACTTAACGGGAACCACAGGGTTTTTGTTACATGTTGTATACTGGTGACCTTTTTTACCGTGTGGAAAAATATAGGGTGTAACATGTGAACGGAGTAGAAGCCTATGGCACTGGCATTTTACAAAAAATAAAAACGTAATTTTGAATTAAATAAATAAATTAATTCAAATCTGTCGAAATTTAAATCATATTCACCCTATTTTACGAACGGCAACAAGACCAAAAATTTAGTAGGCATCTTTGACCTTGTCCCTTCGCAGTCAGAGGCTAGAGTGGATATGATTTGAATTTTGATAGACTTTAATTAATTAATTTATTTAATTAAAAAATTTTGTTGTTAGTTTGAATTAATTATTATTCTATACTATTCGCTTGGATACTGATTCTGATAACACACTTAACGGGAACCACAGGGTTTTTGTTACATGTTGTATATTAACAATGTTTATACCGTTATACGAGTAGCAATTTTTGAAAATACAAGTAAATAAGGCGTCTACTTTTATTTGACATTATCCGTAATTGAATGTGATTTATTGACAACAAAGTTTTTGCCTACCGATCGATCCAAACAATGCGCAATAAAGTTAGTTAAAATAATGCATTGCCACGCATTTTGAACTTAAAAGATCAAAAGGTCAGAATGTTTGAGATTTTTTTAATTAACTTTTCTTAACCATTTGCCTAAGTATGTATGTTACTTATTCTGAACCTTCTCTGAAAATTTGGCCAGTTAATGCAAAATAACCTGGTGTATACGTAGCACCCTTGATTCTTAATCGAGGATAGATGTAGATGTCTATGGGTCACAGCATCCACTTACCATCAGGCGAGCTCGTTTGTCACCCTTTCTATAAAAAAACCTACTACGTACGTATATCTAATTCATAATTTTGTTATAATTGGAAACTGTTAGATGTAGATGATTATGGGCCACAGCATCACTTTATTCATTAATTGAACCCTGACGAAAACGAGTGGTGTTATAACTTTATAGTGTATATCTGTTAGTAGCATCATAATCATACTCATAGCCCTTGAGGTAGGGATGTTCGATGATCATCGATGTTCGATGATCATCGATGTTAGAAATTGAAACATCCATATTTTAACATCGATGTTACCACACGTTAAACATCGAAACATCGATGTTGCCACATTTCAAATATCGATATCAATGAACCAATAATCGATTAATGAGAACTTGTGAACAATGCGAACCCGCGAAATCAATATCACCTAAATATTTCATCTCTTATTAAAGGTTTAAAATTTTGAATAATTAAGGATTCCTAAATGCATCGATCACCTAAAAAACTATCATTATGTTGTGTCAAACTCCCCGTCGAGTGTGAACTGTAATGTCACTGTTTTCGCTTTGTTATTGTGGTGTCGTTCTCGGCTGTCGCCTAATAACTATTCTACATAAATTAATATTCAAATTAATTGTTTTTTTTTCCTTGCTGTCTATACACACGTAATTTTGAAACAATATGTATCTACACAATTTATTATATTTAGCTGTTTTTTGAGCTTGGGATAACAAGTTTATAGTTTGCTTAAAGAACCAGTTTCATAGGCATCTACACCGTTTACATGTTACATCCTATTTCGTTCCAAACGGTAAACAGGTCATGCAGTATTTGAACTGAAGTTTAAAATTTGGCTACTCTGAAAAAATAACACTATATATTTTGTTCTGTGGTAGTCCATATTACCTAAACGGAAAAATACTAAAGTTATGGATCAGCACAATTTATGATCTCCTGTTGCTCAGTATAAAGAAAAGTGTCATCTATAAGTAACTATATAAAATAGGATTAGGCTACATAGTTGTACGAACCAGTTGTACGTACGTGGTTCAAATTTATCCACTAGATGGCACGAATTGTTTCTTAACTTGCTGTGTTGAGATTTTCTGTAAATGAATGAGTACAGTTTAACGAGCTTGTGAAATCATACCTGGCGTAGGGGATACAGTGATCAGTAAAGTGGTTCCCCCAGGGCGAGGCCTTTCCATTGCACTGCGGTTAGGTTGACCCCTGCGATTATCCCTGGTGCGGATAACTCGGACGCGTAATTTGGTAGTGGGAACTGCGTACGCGCTGTTCCCCCATATATAATTATAACAGTAGCTGAGAATGCGAAAGTTAAAATAGGTCCGAGCTTTATCTACACTCTAAAGTTCCAAGCTACGGAATTATAATTAATATTTATGCCTTCTTACTTCTGTAATATACGCTATAAATTACTAGTGATACATATACAAATTATATTTGTTTTTTTCTAGTTCGAATCCTTCCTTTCGTCCCGGAGGCGTTGGCGTCGGGCCCGCGACCAACGGTTCCTTTACGGAGCCAGCATACTGCAGGCCGCCCACAACACCCTGCGTTATCTCCAAGTATCGCACACAGGACGGCACGTGCAACAATCTAAACAACCCCTTACGATGGGGTGTGTCAAATACGCCGTTCCGGAGGGTGCTGCCACCGGATTATGGAGATGGTAAAAATATTTTGAATACTTCAGTTTAAAAAGTTTAGAACTGTATTATAAGTTATTACCTTCGCTTGAATGGTCACGTATTCAAAATGTTGTGTTTTAAACAATGATCTTATAGGAAAAAGAAGATTATTGGTTTTGAAAATATAAAAACAAGTTTTCGTAATAGTTTCAATAAATCTACTATAATTGAAACATAGAAATGCCTCAATGCTCGTACAATTAATTATATGGTTTACTAGACTGTGATAATGCTACATTAAAATTAAAAAGATTTTTCTAAGTAAAATTACAACGTCGGATTGATTATGATAATGATTTAAATGTAGTTATGATATCAATGCATGTATTATGTAGGTACTTTATTGAAACCTATTCTGAGTACTACTTCACTTTTTAATAAAAATATTCTTACTTAATTAATTTTGCGTAATATCCATACTACCCAATAAAAATAATGTTAAATCACAATAAATAGTAGTACTACGTAGTTTAACCAAGAGAAAACAAAATGATTATATATATATATATATATATATATATATATATATATATATATATATATATATATATATATATATATTCTGGTGGTAGACGATACTGCCGGCGATTTTCCCGACTTTCACAATCTAAGGGATCTTCAAGAAACGAGCTTACTCCTTTTTAAATAGCCGGCAACGCATCTGCATCTCCCCTGGCACGGTAATATTATCTATACAGTATTCCAACTTCATACAAACGGACGAAGCGAGAGCTATACCTACGCGCCTCGATCTCGGCATGCGCTCGGCATGCAGACAGTCGAGACTGTGCCGCAGTCATGATTTTGTGAAATATATAAAAAAAATTGGAGGAAATAAATAATAGAATAGAAATAAAGAAATAATAAAACTGAACTTCATTTAAAAACAAACATATAAATTGTAAAGTAGCTGCAGGTATCTATAACCAATTAAAAGATATTCCTTTTCTCCACGTTGTCCATGTTTCCCAAAATAATTTTTAATTTATATTATTTTTAGCTTTATATTAGAAAGCGGATTTTTTTATATATAACAATCTAATAATAAAGCATTTCGTAAGTCTCAGCCGAGGTGCAAATATTTTTCGGTCGCAAGTTTATTTAACCGATTTGTTATTCAAACATAAACATGGTTTTTTAATTAAATCTACCAATCAAAAAACGACACGCATTTTTATTGAACACTTCCTAGTCAATTCACAAAGTACCTATTTTATTTGTTTATATAAAAAGTATATTTACAATCATAAAACTAAATGGAAACACAAAGTAGGCAAGTGTAAAAATGCTGGAGGCAGGTAGCCCTATCACATGTTTACGTGCCGCACGGCTGTAGGCATTTATTTGAAAGATACGGCCGAGTTACAATACTGTATAGATAATATTACCGTGCCCCTGGTGTTACAGTTAACAGTTATGAACAACTGCAACTGAGCGGCGGCCGACACTCAATCACTTACGCCGCATTCTCGTTTGCCTCCTCCACCTTCTCCCCGCAGGCTAGCTCAATGCAGCAGCGAGATATCGATATATTGTTTCAACTCTTTTATATCGATATTAAGTGGCTATTGCTATTGCATCCCATGAACAACGTCATCTCTGTCTAAGATAAATGTTGTACAACCATATATTATACTGCCCTTCTCTACTCTTCATAATGGAATGTTTCAGGCATCAGCTCCCCACGCGTGGGCGTGAACGGCTCGGCGTTGCCCAGCGCGCGCGACGTCAGCGTGACCGTGCACCGGCCCAGCTACCCGCACGACTCTGCCTTCACCGTCATGCTGGCCGTCTGGGGCCAGTTCGTGGACCACGACATCACCGCTACTGCACTTAGCAAGGGTCAGTCTCACAAGCACACATACACACACCTATATGCATACCTAATTTCTTGATACGCCGCAATTTCATGATTTGGCCGATATTTTTTTGAAATAAAACTAATTCACAATATTAATAATTTAGACTCTTATTTAATCAGGTAAATAGACAACACTTTAGCAACTTTAACTCTTTGCGGCACAGATTTTAATTTTCAGAGAAAATCACATATTTTTGTTTACATCAAATAAGATAAGGATAGTTATAAGTAGTTTTGTTGGTTTATTATATGTAGACTGGTAGGGGGGTTATATACAGAATGGTCTTGGGTGTCCACAGTGAGGAAAATGGCTAAATATAGTCTTTATTTTTTTTTTATTATCAAACAATTATGTTTTACCCATTTTTGACACATTTAGGAACAATAAATGCTTCATACATATATAAAAATTTGTTAGCACTACTAAATAAAAGATAAAATTACTGTTAACGATGATCTTCAAAGCAAGTCTCTTCTGTCGACTGGTCTTCTAGGCCTACACAAAACTTCCTAACAACTTGGCCTCCTAAATCTTTCTTCACTATACTCCCAACTTTTCCAGTATATATTTCAAAGTGAAGACAATAGCCAATAGATGCACACTTTGTTCAAATCTTGTATCCTCGTTTCGTTGGTTTTTTGGGCATATAGCATATACTGCCTGAGCTAACTTCTTCCTTTGAATTTCCCCATTGACTCATCTATTGCAATATTCGTCGTAGGCTAATAGCTTTTTTATGGATGAGTCTCTAATTTTATCAATAAACGGTCTGATTTTGTACAATTTGTCATAGTTAGAATCTGTCCTATTGGAATCAAGATTTTATCATTCATATATAAGTTCCCTAGAATCCAGGAAAATTTCGTCAGTGATGATATGTACTTGTCTCGTAAATCGGTTGAAGAAGACCAGTAATCTTGGTAACTTGGGCTCTTTTTTATTCCCATCCCTAAATGAATAGCAATAAAAACTTTTATTTCTTCTTCTGTGACAGGCTCATAAAGTCCTCCTTTTTGTTCTGCATATTAGTTAGTAAGAAATGTAATTTTATTTATTTATTTATTTCTACCTCTGTCTTTACAGGCATTCCTAATACGACAGTGTAGGCACATAAAACTATCTAATTTAATAAGTACAGAACACAACTTATCAACTATTATAACACAATACATATAATGTCACTTTTGTGAATTCACCCAAGGAACAGCAGAATAAATCTATACCCTGTGCTACTTTATTTAGAGTGTGCAGCACTCGGGTCAGTGGGGCCTCCTTTAGAAGGTTGGTGCGTGCGCGCGGTACCGCGAACAGCGGCGGCCGCTTCCGGCGCCACACGTACCTGTCCGGCACACACAACTTAGTCGTTCGCAATATCGCCTCGTTATACACTTTTCCACGCAGCAATTTAAACATATATGTTGCCAAACTTAATTCCCTCCTAACCTCCAGTTTGTTATACCCCACCATGCCTAGAACAAATAATGGTGGGTACATTAATGGGTAGAACGGATACACTCCATATAATTTTAAATAAAGAAATCGAATAAATTTATTTTGTATCCATTCCACCATCAATTTGTACTTAGCTTCGTGCGGGCTCCATATAAAGCCATTACACTCTAGGTGACTTTTCACTAGTGCTTCATACAAGGCCCGGAGCTCACCGAGATAATATATTGAACAAGCTCTCTCGTCCAGAATAATCGAAAAATCTTTAGTGAAGATAGTTCTCTGTGAGCGACTAGAGATGACAAGTTAGTAGGTATGTGATGTGTGGAGACAAAATCACCAGCAGGTAGAATTGAGTAGGATTTTTTTTTCGTTTTGGAGCCTATATTTTAACTTGAGCAGAAGACGGTCCTGGTTGTAGTTCTGGTGATGATGATGGAACTAAAGGCTGAGAAAAAGATAATCTGGCTAGAGGTGTATCATCTCCGCAGTCAAATTCCTAATTACGTAGGTCTGTACCTTGGAAGTCTTCTTCGATAAAAATTTCTCATCGTCTTATGTCCTTCAATGATGACCTCATCTTCGATATCCGAACTATCGCAACCGGCATAACTGCCATCATCGGAAGGTATATCAACATATTCCGATAAGGCATTCTCAATTTCCCAGTTCAATAAGCATCTTCTTTCCATTTTCTGTAAAAATAAAACCAATACAATTTATTATATCTACTTTTGAAAACCTTTTTTACCTTTATAGTACTGTGGTTACCATTGCTAACCACCCTAAATTACGCGTTATTATCAAAAACCTATTACGTTTGCCTATTATATTTATATTTGTGTATACGTAATTAAGAATATTTCAACAAAAAGAGAATATAAATAATTCATATTTGTAAATAATTACTTACAAATTAAATAAAACAGTTGCGACATAATGAATTCAAATTTCACCAACTTTCGTTTCAAAGTTTGCTTATCCGTCCATCTATCAAAACACTGACCATTAACGCTGTTCAAATGTTTTACATTTATATCGTACATATTCAATCAAATTGGAAGCAATATATGTCACTATATAGTAAAACAAGCGAATAAATAGGTGGTTATCTCTACTGACCACTATGAAGCAAAGAGTTAAGAGAAAATACAGAGAAAAGAATATGGTCATTTTATCTATTAAGTTTATTATTTAAATCTGTACTGTGCTACATACGTGCATAGATTTTTAGGCATGTCTTTGAAGCACTTATTTTATATCCTAGTCTAAAAACTATACACACAGTACATAAAAGTGTGTATGTAACATCGAAATAGCTGCCTTATATTGAGTTGAAGGCACTGGCATACCAGTAAACATGAGTAACAATTTTTTTTAAGTTCAGTTGTCTGTCCGGGTTAATCTTGAGTATGACTGTGTAGTGTGGCTCCCGGTATCCACTAATGTAACACCTATAATAAACTTGAGAAAGTATTAAACAGGACTTAGAACAGAAAAGTTGTCACATTTAATAACGTTATTACATGGGACAACCTATAGAATACTATAATATACAATAGAATGGCTGTCAACCTTATTTTGTACGAGATTCGGCGTCGCCGGGAGCACACATACAAGCAATTACGTCGTATTATCAGTTAATCACTACTACAAACCCGATTCGCCGTGTTGACAGACGGATTTTAATACGTATTTATTAATTTGTAAATAGAGTGCAATTTGGCATTTTCTAAATAATTTGCATGCGAAATTTGGAAACGATTTTAACGTCAAAACACATCACGTGTTGACATTTTATACTTACGTGTGAATTGACGTGTTAGTGGCATTTTAGTGGCTACACGGGTTCCGCCCACTCCCCCGTACTATTATGTATGTATTATAGTATTCTATGGGACAACCTATCTTTTCTAGTCCTGTTTAATACTGTCATAACTATAAAATAGGTGTTACATTAGTGGATACCATGAGCCACACTACAGCTGAACCGATTGTGACTAACAGATAGAGAGCGATGCCAGGAGAGATCTTTAACGAAAAATTATGAAAACAAATGGTCGTTGATTAAGTATCTTAAACCAAAACAACGCCATTAGATACCATCCACAAACGACGCCAGGGTGGATCGCTAGTATTAAATAATAAAACCGTCAGTACTTATCTTGCTCCTGGTCAAACGAACTTCCAGTTTACCTGATGGTAAGTGGCTACTGCAGTCCGTAGACGCTTGGAACCAACTTCAAAACGAAGTATTATTTATAATCTATATTAAATTTAAAAAAAATCTCTGATGTCACGTGTCAGTGGTTAGGACGGTTGACAAAAGGACATGTTACTAAAATAAAGGTTTCAAATGAAATACATTAATAAAATAAAAATTATTAATAAGATATCATTCATTATATATTACCGGCGTAAGGACCGACCCGACCGAACAACTAAAATGGACCAGTGCGCTGGCCCTAAAATTACAGTTTAGAGCCAACGCGAATCGGTCGACAGTGGTGCGCGCGCAGGACAGATTTGCCTGTCATAAATATGTCTAGTTGCGTGGTAAAAGAATGCAAAAATTACGATACAAAGATTTAAAAAAAACATGGGATATCGTATCATCGGTAAATAGCTTTATATTAATTTTATTATTACTAAATTACTATACAAACGCATTTTAAAAGTTTTATTTTACAGTTAGTTTAGTTACGTTACCAAGATTAGGCCAGGGTTGGATTCAGACCCCCAAAAATATTGAAGATGGAAAATAAAATTATACTATTTTTAAAAAATTATATCACATTTGATTTTTCATGTTTCTTTTTTCCCATGTAACGGGATTTTGGCGTCACGCGTCTAGTTTATCTATACGTTTCGTTTTTTCGCGGTTTTATTTTTATTTCTGTTTAACTTTTGTCTAAAGAATTATGTGTAAGTTAAATTTTGAATACTGGTACCTAATATATTTTATATTCAATAAGGGTAAAACGAAAAGAGTACAAAAGAAACCATATCTGCTTAATTGAATCTGAAAATCTGATTCATTAAATATGTTGAAATGCTGTTTTCAAACCGATTGCTTCTGGAGCAGAGAGATTTATCGTGGTAGCCTCTCATCATAGTTGTATCAAGGATGCAATATAAATGCATCGATCGAGCATCCATTGACCAAAAAGGAAGCTAATTCTAATTTTATTTAAAAAAGCGGTACTCATGTACGAGGGCTGCACTAAAAGTATCGGGAATGGAATATTTCCACTGTTCCTGTCATATTAAAATCATTTTAATTGAAAACTCCTTGGTTTTAAAAATCGAATACCATTTATTTATTTAAAAAAAGATTATCGGTCTTGTCACAAGGTTTTGTCAAACTTGTTTAGTCGTTGAAAAAATGGAATTGACTCGAAAAAATTCAAGAGCGATGATTTATTATGACTTTCGAAGTGGTTTAACACAAAAACAGTGTGTTGACCGGATGATTTCTGCATTTAGTGATGAAGCCCCATCCAAAACCACAATTTATCGCTGGTTTGCTGAATTTCAACGTGGACGTGTCAAGCTCAGTGATGATCCCCGTCAAGGTCGTCCAAAAACTGCAGTCACCCAAGAAAACGTTGATGCTGTGCGTAAGCTGATTGAGGAAGATCGACATGTGACATACCGCGAAATTCAGGCAACTTTAGACATTGGCATGAGTCAAATACAAATAATCTTGCTTGAACAATTAGGTGTAAAAAAGTTGTTTTCCCGATGGATACCGCATTCACTCTGTGAAGAGAAAACTCGCGTGAATGAAAGTTCCACGCAGGTTCCTCAAATGCTGTATACACAACATCGTATCAGGTGACGAATCCTGGATATATGCGTACGAACCCGAAACAACAAACCAGTCACGAGTTTGGGTGTTCGAAAATGAGTTAAAGCCAACAAAAATTGTTCGTTCACGGAGTGTTGGTGTATCACAAATGGTGGCCACGTTTGTCTCCAAAACCGGCCATGTTACGACTATTTCTCTTGAGGGACAAAGAGCAGTTAATGCAGAATGGTATGCTAGCATTTGTTTGCCACAGGTCGTTCCTGAACTCCGTAAAGAGAACTGGAACCGCCGCATCATCCTTTATCACGACAATGCGAGTTCTCACACAACAGAACAAAAGATTTTTTAAGCAAGAAAAGATAGAATTATTAGACCATCCGCCGTACAGCTCCGACCTAAGCCCTAATGATTTCTATACTTTCCCTAAAATAAAGAATAAATTGCGTGGACAGAGATTTTCATCACCCGAAGAAGCTGACAAAACGGCCATTTTGGAGACCCCAACTTCCGAATGGAATGGTTGCTTCAATGATTGGTTCCATCGTATGGAAAAATGTGTCAAATTTCGCGGAGAATACTTCGAATGTTGTGTCACTTCCTTGATTCCCGAAATTTTCAGTGCCGCCCTCGTACAATACAGAAATTCTCGATATCGTAGGGTTAATATTAAAATGTAAAAGGACCCAATAATAATACAAGTCGACCTTTAGGTAAAATTATGATATTTTCGTTTAGTATTATTACAATACTATATACTACAAAATATGAAATAATGTTACAATTACGATAATTATACTACGAAATCCGACCCTGGTTACATGGTGTTTTGATATGACGTTTGTATTATGACAGATGCGCTAGTTTTTCTTGTATGAAAAAGTTATGAGTAAAATATTTAGATGGGCCTATCCTTCCTTTTGAAATCATTGTAAAATATATGTTGGAGTTGTTACTAAAATTTATATTTTGGTTTTACCTTCTAGAAAAACGTTAGAATTTTTAAAATAATAACCCGTTCCCCACCGCAATAGCTTTCCATTTACTTAATTTGATAAAAATATAACACTAACATAAAACAATCAAAAACTTTACAAGAGAACTACGATTAATTTCGGAGCGAGAGCGATAAATTCAAAGACGTTGCACAAATGAGCGCGCGACAGCTTTGCAGAAACGAAGGGGGCAAACTTACTACATCTAAACACGGCTAATATATTTATAACATAATACAATATCAATATTTCACAAGTTTGGCCCATAGCAATATTATAACTTAGCATGGAATATTTAAAAAACATAAACGTAACCTAACACTATTTAGAGAACTTTCTTCATTGGCACGTTCCTGTATGTATTCCGATACTACCACAGATTAAATAATGTTAACACTACTCTAGAGGGCTAGAAAACGTTCGCGAAGAAAGTCTCTTTTTATTTTGCTGAATCCTGGAGCATAATATTTGAAGTTCGTTAACGTATTGTTAAATTGGTTCCAGGTGAAAACAGCAGTTCCCTGTCTTGCTGCAACTCTAACCAGACGCACCCCGAGTGCTTCCCCGTGCAGCTGGACGTGGAGGATCCCTTCTACCAGGACTTCAACCTCACCTGCATGGAGTTCGTCAGATCAGCGCCCGCGCCGACGTGCCATTTTGGTACGTTAACATTTTACTATTAACAAGTTTATTAAATAAATTTTAATAAGTATATTATTATTAAAAAAAGAACTTGAAAGAGCATATTTCCCATATTTTTTTTGTATATTTCATAAAGGTAAAGATAAATATATTTTATTTTGCAAATATGGGTACAGTACATGGTAATATAGGTAGTGAGTTCAGCCATATTTTACCAGTAGGCATGCAAAATATACAGAAATATATAACTAATCACCTAAACAGCTATAACAAAATAAAATAATAAGACAAAAACAAACATAATTCAAAATTTTTACATTATACAGTCTTAATCTCAAAATAAAAAAAATCAGTCAAGAATTCTGTTACGCTATAGTATGCTTTAATTGACTTGATTGTCAAGAAGCTACGAAGTATGGAGTGTTACTCTTCTAGAGCTTTCTTTTAAATATCGATAGCGGCAATTCTTTCCAACTTTTATGTATTTCATCATAAATGACTCATATAGACGATGAAGATGTACACATAATATTATATTACGTCATCGAGTCAATTACGACAAATAATTGTGATACTCTCATTTTTTTTTAATTTAGGTTTACGGGCGGACATGGCAACGGATATATACATTATATTATCATCATTGCAGCCCTTCACAGGTCCACTGCTGAACATAGGCGTCCCCAGGGTATATCACAAAGCACGGTCCTTAGCCACCTGCAGCCATCGACTTCTGTATGTCTTACCAGATCTTTACACCATATAGAGGCTTACCGTTATGAGGCTGCCCGACACCGACACCCAGTCCCCCGTAACTATGGGCGCTGTAAAGTACTCAAAACATCGGGAATATGAAATAAAATATTTAAACGCGAGATTAAATCTGTAAGAACTAGTTTCATTCAGTGTCTAGTCTTCGTGTTAATGTAAATCCTTACACACAATTTCAGGAGTTAGAGAGCAGCTGAACCAAGCGACAGCATTCATAGACGGGTCCACAGTGTATGGCTTCACGGAGAGCAAGGCTTCACAGCTGCGGCTCGGGACCGAAGGGAAGCTGAAGATGCTGAAGATTGGACCCTATGAGCTGTTGCCGCAGTCCACGGACCCCAACGACGGATGCAACACCGTCGAGATGAACGCTCTGGGTCGTTACTGCTTTGAGTCTGGTGAGTTGCTTCTATCTTTTTAAAATATACAACTACATATGACGACAGAGCCATGCTGCAGTAATATAGTTGTAGCACGAATGGGTCAACTCGACCAGGGAAGTACTACGCTCTCTCAGAATACCAGCGTAAAATAGCGGCTTAATGATGCTGTGTTTTATATGGTGAGTATCGAGAACTGAAGATTCTTTTGGCTTGAAAAGAGGCATTCTATCTTAGTTCTCAGGGATCATAATGCATCTGCATTTTGATACTTAAGAGGTTAGAGTAAGTCAGCTCAAATTCTAATTTCGCCCCCACTTCCCCGCGCGTCGTATGCTATGTACCGAATTATTTGTAATCACTTATACTGTAAGTAGAAAGGTCGTTAGACACTTATTTCATTAGGTTTATCTTATTTATGCCTGTTTCTTAAAAAGCCAAGCCAGCCGCTTCTTATTTTTATCACGGTTATTTCCCATTTTAATTTTACGTCGTACTGTTGCGTAATGTATATTCTGATCGTAAGCGACACAACTTCTCCCTTCAAAAGCCTAAGCGATACTAACTTTCAGTTTATACAAAGGTACTCTGTGATACTAACGGTGCGACAGGAATCAAGCTCAAGACGTCGATAGTTTAGGTAATTTCTTTTTACAGTGAAAATAATGGTATTTTAAAAAAAGTAAATAACATAAGCACTGCTTTATAGTTACTTCAGTTAGTATGCAAAGTTTCATGATCTTATTTAAAGTATTTTATGAATAACAGCGGTTTATTGTTTATTTTGGAGGTAACTTTGGATTTTTTTTTCTATCGAGAAAATTTTGCGAAATCGTGTTTTCGTCTAACATAATCACTAACTATAATCCTCAACTTTACCATATATTTATTTCAAAATTAATGCTGCAATATTTTCGGCATAACGAAGGATCTTGATAAGCCATTTGACATTATATTTCCCCTTAATTGCGAATAGGTGTAGATGTGTATAAGCCTCAGCATCCATGCACCATCAGGTGGACTGTGTGCTCGTTTGACATTCTTATCCTATAAAAAATAAATAAACAAATTAAGGCATTTTGGTATATATAAAATCACTGGCGATCTACCCGGCTTGACGGGTGATTTCTGAATCGCGACAGCAGCGCCATCTGCCGGGTCTAAATTTGAACATAAACCATTTAGGGACCCATTCAAACACGCACAAAAAATTTCATCAAAATCGGTTAGATAGTTTCAAGTCTATAACGGATATAGGTAGAAAGATTTTTTGTGTTTTATATAGATAGACCTTTCCGGACGATTTAAAAAAGTTGTAATAAATAGAACCGAGTTTTCAGCTGCACCGATAATATTGTGTGTGCCGGACCACAAAGATCAATTTACCCTTAACTTTGGGTGTGCACCAAAGATCAGTATTACTGTTTGCCATACAACATAATACATAAACCCTCACGTCTGTCACCTAGAGGGGTAGGCATAGATTACTGACTATGTACTAGAGAGGAGTAGGCAGAGACTACAGACTTCCATTTGGCACGATCCTGTCACACCTCTCTCGCCTCCTTTACATCCATATACCTACGCGTACATGTCGTTAGGGGTAATCTACTTGACTCTAAATATATACAACATATAAATAAAACCCGAATGTTTTCTGTAATAACCAAGTATCTGGTTTCTACGAGTATCGAGCTCAGAAGATAATTTACATTATATTGACTTTAGAACATTGGGTTAAATGTATAACCATTTATAACACATGTATAACCATTTTCAAAATATTCATCTGCCTATCCGTACAGTGGTTTATTATTTTTTGACTATTTTCTTAAAACGTTACTTAATGCACTATATCGTCTCCACGATTCTACTGTATCGTGGAGACAATTCATCATAATCATAATCATCATTATATATCTTTATTTCTAAGTTTATCACGCAGAGAAACCCCGAGCATAGCCCTCTCCATAGCTCGCTGAGCAACTTTGAGCGTCCTCATACGGCCAGCAGTGAAGGACCACGTCTCAGTTCCATACGTTATCACTGACAACACACAGTGGAGACGATTAAGATACATAAATTGATAATGACAAATTTGTCTGGACCTTCTGCTGACCTCTGATCCGGACGGATATCAGATCTCCGTCGATGCCCGTCTTGGCATCTCGGACCATTGTCTGATCCGAAGTACGGTGCCACTCACGCTCCCACCGCGGTTGCGTGGTTGCCGCCGTGTTTGGCATTATAGGTCAGCCGATTGAGGCCGGAAGAATTAATTGTAGGCCATACAAATACTTGTTCTGTGCGGGATTCGCACCCGCAGCTCTCAGCGACGCATCTTTTTGATATTATCTATTATCCACCGCGCCACAAAGCCGCCTGTAACAATTACTAATATTAACCTGTTTTCAGGTGATGATCGTGCGAACGAGAATCTGCATCTCACCACGATGCACTTAATCTGGGCACGTCAACACAATCGTGTGGCAGCTGAGCTCCATAAGCTGAACCCCGTGTGGGACGACGAGACCGTCTTCCAGGAGACGAGGCGGATCATCGGAGCACAGATGCAGCACATCACGTACTCTGAGTTTTTACCTGCCATACTCGGTAAGATAAAACAATTTTTTTTTATGAAAATTTTCTAACAATATTTATCTTGTAGAGCATAAGAATATCTACTGTCCCATATCGTCCCATGGGCATGTGGGCGTCGTAAGCGGCCATGGAGGGCAACAAACCACGAGAAGGCCGCAGCATCTTCCTAACACTCACACTCACAATAATGAGTCAATAAGGTCTATGTTCAAGCATTGGACTTTAATTTATAATAATACTTATATAATGACGCCATAGTTTAACAGTCGAATAATCATATTCGTCCTTTATAATCGCTGAATAACGTTTATTTAATTTAAATTAAGTTATAATTATCTCTATATTTTACTCTTTCTATTGGTATTTAGTAAAAAGAGAGAGAGAGCAACTTTAAGCATTTCTTAATATGACGTCCATTTTTATAACTAAGGCCTCTTATTTGTATATATTAAACTAAAAAATATAAATGGAAAATTGTTCCAGTTTTAAGACGCTAATATAAATGGCAAAAATATATTTTATAATGTTGTTATACAACATGTAGCATAATCTCTGTGGTTCTCGTTACATGCGCTATCAGGATCAGTATTCAATTTTTATTTGCAAATTGTACGTGGTTTTATCCTCTGTAGTGGCCGGGTAGTAAGAGTGTTTTCAAATACCCCGCTTTACCGATGGGCGTGTCAGTTGGAGGTATTATGACCATAAATATACAATATGCAAATAAAAAATATTTAAATTAATTTATATATTTAGTTTTCTGAAGTTAAGTTATTTCTACACATTTGAATACTGATTCTGTCAGCGCATTTAATATTAAAGAGTATATAAATAGCAGTCACGTGTAACCTACCTACATTTGATTATATAGGTACCTGTCTATATAATCAAAGCTACGTACACAATTATTTATTATTATTAATATTATTATACAGGGTTAATTTTTAAAGAGTTGCCATATTTTAAACCTAAGGTCTAATATATAAATATTGATATACTGTTATTGCAGTTTTTGAATATACGAGTAAATAAAGCTTCTAGTTTTATTTTAAATCATCCCAAATTTAATGTGATTTAATTGGCAACAAAGATTTGTCTAACGCTCAACACTGTGTGCAGTAAAATCAGTTAAAAAAACGCATTACCACGCATTTTGAATTTAAGTGAATAAAATACAGAATGTTTGAGATTTTTTATTTAATTTTTCTTCACCATTTGCCTATATTACTTATTCTAAACCTGCAAATTTGGCCGGTTATTGCAAAATAACCCTGTATACACAAGCAGTGTGTCCCCAGGAAATGACGTCATGTGGGCACTGAATCTGACGGTGCAAACAGAAGGTTACTCCAACATGTACGACCCGGACCTCGACCCGTCCATCGCCAACCACTTCTCCGCCGCGGCGTTCCGTTTCGCACACACACTACTTCCGGTCAGTTGGTTTGTATTGTATTGTTTTTTTGTTTTTAAGTGGCACAGATATGAGTCTCAGAGAGATTACTACATATTTATAACATTTGCTGTAGAGACTATCGGTCCGTGGGAACCACATGCAGTGAAGCTCCTAAAGGAACTGTGCGCGCTTCGCTGCTATTGATATGAGAGATGGTTCTTTTCTCGTTCAAAGGCTAAGTATAGCCATTCGTCGAGAAAACGCAGCCAGCGTTCTTGGCACGATACCGCGGGGAGTAGGGCTGTATGATAATTTAAGTTTTCAGTTTTTGTTTTTCTTCATTATAGTTATATATCATAATATTTATTAATGTGGTAGAGCTATGCTGCAGCTATATTAATTGTAATCAGCACGAATGGGTCGGCTCCGGGAGCTCTCACAGAATACCAGCGTCAAACAGCAGCTTAATGCTGCTGTAATTCGTATGGTGAGTGTGATACTTATTCGAAGATAAATGTAGATGTTTGTGCGCCACAGCATCCACTTACCAGGTGGATTGTGTGCTCGTTTGTCAACCTTATTCTATAAAAAAATCCTTTAAGTGGCCCAATTATTCGTTGGATAGTATTATATAAAAGGATATTTATAAACAAAATGGGTTGCGAATAGGATAGTTTTTGGTAGAGAGGGTATTCGTGTTTTTGGATTATCTCGGGGTGTTGTAGTAGTGCGACTGCTGATCATGAGGTCCTGGGTTCGAATCCCGGGTCGGGCCAAAAAATAAATTATTGAGTTTTTCTGTCAAGAAATTCACAGTAGCTGCCCGGAGTCAGGAAGTTGGCGGTGTCTCACCCCCGTGCCTTGGAAAGTACGTAAAATCCAGTCGGATTACGAGAGTAAGGGAATAGAGAGTGCACCTGTGCTTGCGCATACACTTGGGCACTATAATCGTATCCTGCGCCGATGACTAACCTCCGTTGAGGCAGGCCGCCGTGGCCGAAACTCGGTCTGGAGGACATTGTTATTATTTTTTTAGGATTTTTCGACCCCTCTCCCTCCCGTCGGTGATCAGTCGTAGAATAATTCAAGACCCCAATCCCCATTTAGTTTTCACGTAGTAATTTATAAACGTGATTTTTAATCATTTCGCAGACAAAAAGTGAAAATAAAATAATTTTGCTTATAGTCGTCTTTATTGCATAAGATTGCATGCATACTTATAATTACTAGCGAATTAAATATTATGAAAAAGAAAAACATTCATAAAATATATAGCTATACATTTAATGTATATTATGCAGTTAGTTTACGAACACACACATTAATATTTATCTCATACGTCTTCAACAAATACGTCTCCAGGATCAATCCACTCGGATACATCGTTGATTAGAGAGGCAGTAGTATCAGGAGCTTCATCAGACTTGGTTATTTTCTCGTCATCGATGGCCTCGACGTCTAACGCTTTCTTCCAAAACACATAAAACCTCATGTGGCCTCCTGTAGAGAACCCGCAGGGGACACACGCGAGACAAGTTATCCACTGCACCACCATGCAAATTTTTTCGATGGCTGTTCATTGATTTTTTGAGGCAAAATAAAGGCCACAAATTGAACATATTCTTCCGTTGATATCGTCTGATGGATGGGCAGTATAAATCATAGGGTGTTTCTCTACTCTGTGAGAAATCCAGCCGTAGTGTTATAGATTGACGTACAAGCAATGATGGAAACATTTCCGATCCAACTTCCTCTGGACTGCGTATACGGAAAGGGTTTTGTGACATCGGAAAGGATTTTGTGAATCGGAAATGATGTCGGTAAAAAGCCTTGGTAAAGAACATTTCCCTGAAGCTGATCCCTTTCTTTTAAAACATTTGTATGGTATTTATGCAACATAACCATATCACTTTTTATCTGAGTATTTTTGGCAATTATATTATATAATATAGGTTATAATAACCAAACAACTTTTTAAAACATGCTTAAAACATAAGCTGTTTTAAACATTTAATAAAATACACTCAGAATACCCACCTACAGGAAATAATTGAGGAGATGAGCATTTTTCTTAGTTCCAATCTGACAAAGTTCTTCGATTTTCAAAAAAGTAAGACGCTCTAGTTCTTTTGGATTTTCTTTTGTGCTCATCTCTTAACGGTAACATTTAATAAAAGCTTTGTACAGCCGACTCTACAACGACATTATTGTACCAGCACGAATATTTGTCGACTTGCTTGATAACTTCACTGAACTACAAACTGACTGATAAATAGTGTCTGTGTTAAATATAGGTCGAAAAAGCATGAAATTTTTTCACTTCCTATCATTCAAATAGTGCGGAATATCTTAACTTACTGCCGCACCCAAATGTTTCAGGGGCTGATCCGCAACGTGGAGGTGAGCAACGGCAGTGTGAACTACGTGCACCTGCACGACATGCTGTTCAACCCGTACGCGCTGTACCGGGCGCGCGGGCCCGCCGCCGCCGTCGCTTCCGCGCTCGCCACGCCCGCGCACGCCGCCGACCCGCACGTGACCGCAGAGGTGCGACCTACATATGCTCTCCTAGTACCTAGGTGCACATCGCCGTAGAGGTGCGACCTACATGTGCTCTCCTAGTACCTAGGTGCACGTCTCCGCAGAGGTGCGACCTATAAGTGCTCTCCTAGTACCTAGGTGCACGTCACCGCAGAGGTGCGACCTACAAGTGCTCTCCTAGTACCTAGGTACACGTCACCGCAGAGGTGCGACTTAAATGTGCTCTCCTAGTACCTAGATGCACGTCACCGCAGAGGTGCGACCTGCATGTGCTCTCCTAGTACCTAGGTGCACGTCGCCGCAGAGGTGCGACCTACATGTGCTCTCCTAGTACCTAGGTGCACGTCTCCGCAGAGGTGCGACCTACAAGTGTCTCCTAGTACCTAGGTGCATATAAGTGTCCTCAGTACCTAGGTGCACGTCACCGCAGAGGTGCAACCTACATGTACTCTCCTAGTACCTAGGTGCACGTCGCCGCAGAGGTGCGACCTACAAGTGCTCTTCTAGTACCTAGGTGCACGTCTCCGCAGAGGTGCAACCTACATGTACTCTTCTAGTACCGAGGTGCACGTCTCCGCAGAGGTGCGACCTGCATGTGCTCTCCTAGTACCTAGGTGCACGTCTCCGCAGAAGTGCGACCTGCATGTGCTCTCCTAGTACCTAGGTGCACGTCACCGCAGAGGTGCAACTTGCATGTGCTCTCCTAGTACCTAGGTGCACGTCACCGCAGAGGTGCGACCTACAAGTGCTCTCCTAGTACCTAGGTGCACGTCTCCGCAGAGGTGCGACCTACAAGTGCTCTCCTTGTACCTAGGTGCACGTCACCGCAGAGGTGCGACCTACAAGTGCTCTCCTAGTACCTAGGTGCACGTCACCGCTGAGGTGCGACCTACAAGTGCTCTCCTAGTACCTAGGTGCACGTCTCCGCAGAGGTGCGACCTGCATGTGCTCTCCTAGTACCTAGGTGCACGTCTCCGCAAAGGTGCGACCTACAAGTGCTCTCCTAGTACCTAGGTGCACGTCTCCGCAGAGGTGCGACCTACATGTGCTCTCCTAGTACCTAGGTGCACGTCTCCGCAGAGGTGCGACCTACATGTGCTCTCCTAGTACCTAGGTGCACGTCTCCGCAGAGGTGCGACCTACATGTGCTCTCCTAGTACCTAGGTGCACGTCACCGCAGAGGTGCGACCTACATGTGTTCTCCTAGTACCTAGGTGCACGTCAATAAAAATAATTGCCTCACGATAAACCTCGCCAAAACTGTGAGATCTAATCGGCCCAAAAAATTATATCTATTCAGAAGCTGAAGGTATCCGGGTTAACTATGTCATCGGGATGTCAAACACCTCAGTTTCCCCGTGACCATGGGTGCTATAAAGCACCCGAAATGTCGGGACTTAAAAATAAGTTAGTGTGCAGTTTACACGCGGTAGTAGTGAATGAAACCTTTAGAAAAAAATTGTAATAAATGATTTTACCTATAGAATTAAATAGATGTTCGTTCTATAGGTAAAGTTATTTTATCAAACAAAAATTGATTGACTCCTAAGGTGGTGCTAAAATAGACCTAGGTGGCCGAAACAGAACTAATTTAATATAAATCGGTGGATTATGAAATTGTGGATTGTCATGAATAGATTGGATATGATTTTATTCAATATTGTTAATTTTATTTATTTCTAAAAAATATATCAACCACATTTAAAGCACCACACAAAGAGGAGACAACAATAGAAAACACAGTATACTGTATTCTATCTCATTTTCTCGCAGTTTAAATTCAATAGATGTAAATGTTTCTGTTTCAATGTATTTGTTTCATCGAGTTTCGAATTACAAAGATTCTAAAGACTTCAACAATTTTTTGTTATTGCTTGTTGAATTAAAAAAAAACTTTGGGTAAATCCAAATGTGCATGGCGCATGTGCGCTCATGTTATACGTCAATTTTTATTGTATTTTAAATACACACAAATAACATTATTAGGCTATTACTTCTAATCTATCTAGCTAAGAAAATTTTATGTCAAACGTCAAAAGAAAAAGTTTGAAAAATCCAAAAGTGCACGTTTTTTAAAAAATATATGATCGTGAAAAAAGAAAAAAAAAGAAAATTCTCAATCAACAATAGAAAATATTTTTTTTTACTTTACTATGTTATTATTATTGAGATTCAATTTTTTTTATTGTTAATTCTTAAAACTTTTAACAAAATTATCTTAAAACGATCAAAAATCAACTTTAATTTTAAGGTATTTGTACTGACTAGTAAGTAATAAATTTATTTTCTCATCAACTTTATTTCGTTTTTAAAAAGTTTTTCATCTAGTCATAACCAGTATTTTAATTTAGCATTCCCCAAAGTACACCTTCAGGTCACTGCATAAAGTCCAAGACGTATAAGTATATTTAAATCCTGCGTACATTTAGCGAAACAATACATTATAATAAAAATCTGTGATTATATACAAATTGAATCAATATTTAGTAAAATATATTATTACAAGGCTGCTCAAAACACCGGAAATTTCTGAATTTCTCAGTCGAAAAAAAATTATTATAACTAAACAAAATAAAATTAAACGGACATTTCATGGTTTCTCACATGATACTAGTAGATGAAAAGATTAAAAAATAGATTGAGTTGAACAATTAATATTTTCAAAAGTTATCGTGTTTACCCCGCCGAGCTGGCTTGATATATCGACACCGTAAGCCACTAAAACCACTTTTTTAATGTTAAAATTGCAATTAATCGATTATTAAAAAAATAAGTTCAACAATCATTTATTTTTCTGACAATGTGCTTATTACATCATTTATATGTTCAATAAGATTATTAGATTTCATGCGACAAAACGTCGGATTCTTGATTTTTAGGCGCTAGTAGAACGTACCTACGCTCTTGACCAACCTCGCAATAGTGATGAGGTGAGACGCTTTACACAGGGCCTAAGACCCGCAAGTAAACCGATGTGCTTACCAGAAATAGATACGTAGAACGTTGATATAGTTCTACATTTGTTTTCCCAGCTAAGTAACCACCTCTTCGAGCGTCCAGTAGCAGTCAACATGTCTTGGCAGCCACAGAGTTCGGGCCCGTGCGGGCTGGACCTCATCTCGCTGAACATCCAGCGCGGTCGCGATCACGGCCTGCCCGCCTACCCGGCCTGGCGCGAGCACTGCGGCTTCTCAAGGCCAAAGAACTTCACCGATCTCGACGACATCTTCGACGAGCTCTCGCGTGAGAGGATCTACAAGATTTATAAGTAAGTGGAACTTTTTTACGGATTTTATCGCGTATATTAACTTATTTTAAGATCGGATTGAAAATTAACAATTTCAATTTAAATGTAGCCGTAATTAATTATGACAATGGGATGGCGAACACCTCATAGGGTAACCAGATGGTCGGGATTCGTCTGGATTCTCCCGACATTTCACATGATCTCCAGACTCCCGACAAAACTCCAAATCTGAGAGAAGACAAACAGCTTCTCGGAATGTTAACGAATGAGCTTTAAGAAAGTGATTGCTAATTACACTAAACTTTGAAGTTAATTGTTTGAATATTAAATCTTTTCTGAATACTACTAAAGGATCAACATTGGTGCACTCTAGTAAAGTCCAATGCCAAATACATGAGGCAACTTAAAAATTAAGTGTACTCAAATTAGTTTTGTTTAAAATACTTTCTGTGGCTTCTTAATTTAAAAAAAACCATAAAATTTTTATTTTTAATATTTGTTTCTCCCGACAACAACCCCATATTCCCATAATTATATAAATTTGTCGAGATAATTTGTTCTTGCGATTTGGCAGACCCACCTCAGTCTCCCCCTTGACCATGGGTGCTAGTAAAGTATTCGAAATGACGAGAACTTAAAATAAGTTTATATACGCGAAAAAATCCGTGAAAAATTCATTTCACTTAAATGTGTACAGTTGGCGTAAACATTATAAATCGTTATTTACAAATAAGTCCGGGATTGAGAAATTACACGTGCAATTTATACGCGCAATCTGAACGCGGTAGAGCTATGTTATGATTGTAGCAGGAATAGGTCGGTTCGACCGTGGGTGTCGTAAGAGGCGACAGAGGGATACAAATCAGGAGATGAGCAGCAGGGTCTTCCTGATAACGACTAAGAATAAAAAACTGCAGTTGCCAACCGTAGCAATTATGGCAAATATTGCTTCTATGGGGCAATCTATGGGGACAGCCCATGTTCAGCCGTGGGCTTTAATAGGCTGTAACTATATCGAAAAAACCATTGTTGTTGATAGCAAATGATTCTAGATGCATCTGTATACGTGATTGCGTGTTCTTGTAATAAGTGAGTAAGTGTATATAATATTAAGGTAAATAAGGGTAAGTAAAGCTTATATGTGGTAGAGTCATGCTGCAGCTATATTATGGTGGTAACGGGTATGGGTCGACTCGGAACTGGGTGTTTCGTATGGCGAGTGTAGAGAATCGGAGATCCTTTTAACAAACGAGCCTAGAGTCCACCAGACGGTAAGTGGATACGGTGGCCAGTATACATCTACATCTATCCTCGATAAAGAAAGGGAGAATCAGAATGCAGATGCATTGTAACTCTGGAGGATAACTGTCTCGTTTCTTCGTCTGGTATTCTCTGAGTGCATGGTCCTCAAACGGCCGAGCCGACTCATTCGTGCTATATCCATAACATAGCTGCATCGTGGCTTTACCACATATAAAAATCTGTAAGTGGTGGAGTCGGAAATGAGACATAGTTTGTGGTCCGTGTATGCTTGTCCATGGGTGTAGTGTTGAGGGTGAGGGTGTGGGTGTGCCGCAGGAGCGTGGACGACATCGACCTGTACACGGGCGCGCTGGCGGAAGCGCCGCGCGGGCGGCTGCTGGGCGCCACGCTCACGTGCCTGCTGGCCGACCAGTTCCTGCGCCTCAAGCGCGCCGACCGCTACTGGTACGAGACTGGGGATCCGGACATAGCCTTCACGCCAGGTCAGTCGCTACAACCTGTGGTTACAATCTATATGTATTGTCTGCATGCTATATGTATCGTGGTCGCATGAACCACGCTCTCACAGAATACCAGCGTAAAATAGCAGCTCAATTCTGCTGTGTTTCGTATGGTTTTAGAAAACCGGAAACCCCTTTTACTGGAAACGAGGCATTCCATCTTAGTCCTCAGGGGTGAAAACGCATCTGCATTTTGATTCGTAATCGAGGATACATGTAGAAGATGTCTATGGCCCACAGCAACCATTTACCATCAGGTGGACTGTTAGTTTTTTATTGCCATAAGCTTAGCAATGGACTTTGTAAGGCTGTATACTCGTAGATAGATGATTAAAACTTATTTATTCATACTTTTTTTAATTGTACGCTAATGTGATTGATTATTATCATAACGTTATAAAACCTATATTCTAAATTTAAACCAAGCGTGAAGTTTGGGGCATACTCCCAACAATAGGCGTTAACAGAAGATATCTTACCATACGTAAAGAAAATGATATTCGGAAAATACTTCCATTGCATATAATTCTTAAAGATTATATTTTTCAAAAATTTATTTTTACTCTATAGAACAATTGGCTGAAATCAGAAAAACCACACTGAGTAACGTGATTTGTGCCAATGAGAACATGTTGAGTCAAGCCCAGCCAAGAGTTATGGAGACTCCAAATGACATCAACCCACTCGTGAACTGCATAGAACTACGACAACCAAACTTCGACGCTTGGAAGGTCCCTGGGCCGGCGGGCGTGCCACCACGAAAAAGTAAAACAACTAAGAAACCAAAAGTTTAGGTAAAAAATCCAAAAAATGTGTGAGTGCATTATTTATTAATGTTTGAATGCATTTGTCAAACGCGCTGGAGAGAGTTTAGGCTAAGAACTCATGGAGCGATATTTGCCCGCGCCAGTAGCGGTAATCGGACCGGGACACAAGTAGAATATAAGAAATGTGGATAAAAGACTATTATAGTAAATTTACCGCAGCGCGTGTGGTTGTTTGCGGTTAGCGATGCACCGGCGACTAACAAAGTATTAAAATCACTATGTTTACAGGACAACTTTTAGAATAGCGTAGGCCGGTCGTCCGATCGATCTGCGTGTTTGAGGACTTTTTTGGCAATCGAATCCCTTGCATATAACTCGCATGTGCTTATGCCCACCCGACTTGAAATCATTTCTCGCCAATCATTTTACGTGATAAATCTACACTGCAGCTATATGGTGGTTGTGGCACAAATGGGTCGGTTCGAACGGGATAGGAGCTCGCCCTCAGAGAATACCAGTGTAAAAGAGCAGCTTAATGCTGCTGTGTTTCGTACTGTTAGTGATAAGAACCGGAGACCATATTTATTGGCAATAAATTCCATCTCAGTCCTCACGGGTGACAGCTGACAGCGCATTTGCATTTTATAGGCCACAGCATCTACTTAACATCAAGTGGACTGTGTGCTGCTTTGTCACCCATATTCTATTAAAACAAAATTGCGGGGGTTACAGTCTCATGAGCATCAAAATAAAATGGCAGTTTGGCACCTCTACTGCTGCGGACAAGGGTTAATAACGCTCCATGGGTTCATAGCCTAAGTACCTAACTAGATATTTAAAGTTAAAAGAAACAAGCGCATTCGCAACCACAACAGATTTCAATACTCAGATATATTAGTTTCAACTTATGACAACAATATATTAAACTTTCTGATTTCTGTATAATCTGTTCGCTTAGATACGGTCACCGTTGTGTTGCGACGTCACGGCACGTGCCGCATCTTGTCAGCGTGCGGCGTACACCCGTAGGAAAATTTGGATTTAGCATTTTAAAACGAAACGCCGTTGTGAAAGGTTGTTTTTGCTGACTTTGCTACGCATACAAAATCCATATTAAAGAAAAAAAAGAAGAAAATATTTTTTATTTTCTTCTTTTTTTTCTTTAATATGGATTCAGAACGTCATTTCGTTCAACGCCTTACTATAAACACATGTAACTATGTCTGCGACACTTCGAGTGATGAAGAATAGTGTCCATTATACTTTCGTTTATGTTACTTACCTACAATTTTAGAATAGCGTAGGCAACTTATAGTTATAATATAAATTAAAAATGAGAATGGTGAATGCCGTCTCACTGTGTGTGTAGAAAAGTATAATTTTGTGACGAACACCTTCTTTCGTCATAAGAAGATTCACATGTACACAGGGAAAGAGGAGATGATAGAAGCATGATAAATTGCATAACTGTCGATGAAAGAATGAGCAGCGCAGTAGTATATACAAAGGTGTACAGGGGAGCTCCAGCGTAGGGACGGACTTGGCCTTAAGTCGACTTAATGATCTATTAAAGATGTTAGCGGCATCGGACATCTATGTCTTCCACTGCGTTATACAAATAGAAAAGTTGTAAGGCTCTTGTATTCCTAATTATAGTCTCTTCTCCAAATAATTTTGCCAGTCATGGACAACTAACCGCTTCTTTCTCATACCATGACCTTATCTATTTGTCTTACCGTGTTCGACCTCCTAAACGTAAGTCAAACTTTCGACTCCTTCGAAGTTACAGGGGCATTAACTTGGAGACTTTAAGACGTGACGCTAGTTTGATAAATTGGACGCTGGTATTTGTTAGCCAAACTATACTAGATAACTTTAAAGGCGCTCATGGCACGTAGAGACAAAGCTAAAAGAAGATACAAGCGATTTCTTCTGGAGAGTACATTTCAGTTTTTCATTTAAATTCTCTTTGCTACCTAACTTGTGTTTATTGTTTATATTCGTATTTTATTACAATAACTATAATAGAATACTATTTTATTCTTAGAATAGAAAAACATTTATAACACAGTAAAATATAATAAAATAAAAACAAAATAATAAAATAATTGCGCCTCCGGGTGTACCGACTACGGAGCGTAGAGATAAGGAGAACAAACTGTATAAAAAAGTGTTTGTATTAAAGCGCTAAATATGGGTGGCGCCACTGTAGCTACAGTGTAAATTTTTAAGAACTTTTTATATTTTTTTTATTGCACAGAATTTCGCCGTAATTCTTTTTATAATAATTAAATTATTGCTTTTAAAATTTTTAGTTTCGAAATCACTCTCCAACGTGTTTTACGGCGACTATTTCTGTGTAAATAATTTAGTAAATATATTACTAAAATATTTAAGACAAAGTAATTAGTTGAGGTTTTAAATACTAGTTACCACAAATATTAAACTCAACTCAGTACACTTCACTCCGTCGGCAACTGCTAAGTTCATTTCATACCCTCTAGCTACTCGAGCGCTGTTGTGGAGAGTATTTGAAGTGTTATTTACAGATGGACACATTTTGAACTATTCTCCCTCCTATGGGATATTGTCCTCCTTACCTCTATACTCCATGGTACCGACACTATCTCAGCGAACAGACTATAGTAAAAACATTTCGTTATTCTTTTTGCTCTCACAGAATGAACGAATGATATAATTTAATAAAAAAACTTACCTACCAACCTACCATGTATTCATACTTTGTTATTTCTGTGTATTTAAATCAAAAAAATTAAATTATTTTGACAACTACGTGTATATAACAGCTGGAGTGGAATCGTTTGTCATTGGATATCGATATCTTAACATTTTGCAACCTAAAATAAGATATATACAAAATATATCTTCATTTATCTACTTAATTTTCCTTTTCCCGATTTTACGTTACAATTTACGGTCTTATACATAAAAGTTCCTAAACCCCCCCCCCCCCCCCCGCCACACACTCGTCGAATGGCGTGGGAAGTAGCGAGGAAAGGAGGCAGAGACGCAGCGTGGCCTCAATACTCGTCATGCCCATCGCTCCCTGTTTTGTCGGTTTTTTGGGCGCGAGTCAAAGGACTTTTAATACAGGATGGGCCATGAATTAGTTAACATTTGAAAAAAATCGTATAAAAAAAACCATTTAACATATTTTAGAAATCGTTTATTTACGAGAAAGCTAATTAGTTGTAATTTATTTTTTAAAAATTATTTCGTCTAAATGACCACCGTTTCGGTTTTTGCACTCATCTAAGCGAGTCCTGAAGTTTTCGAATACTCTTCTGCAAAGAGACCGCGAGATCGCCGACATCTCTTCGATGATTTTTTCTTTAAGTTGACGCAGTGTATTCGGTTTATCAATGTAGACACGACTCTTTAAATAACCCCATAAAAAGAAGTCTGCTGGGGATAGATCTGGACTTCTGGGTGGCCATGGGATGTCACCCCGTCTGGATATCAGCTTTTCCGGAAACATGTCTTTGACCACCGGCAAGGACTCGTTCGATGTGTGACACGTGGCTCCATCTTGTTGAAACCACGTGTTACGATTATAGCCAGCAAATTCCAGTAGCATCGGTGCTAAGAACTCCCGTAACATTTTCACATACTCGGCAGAATTAACAGTAACTGAACGGCCTCGAGAATCTTCAAAAAAGTAAGGTCCGATGATTCCTTTTGCT
This sequence comes from Parnassius apollo, assembly GCA_907164705.1. NCBI lineage: Eukaryota > Metazoa > Arthropoda > Insecta > Lepidoptera > Papilionidae > Parnassius > Parnassius apollo. The sequence goes on along the minus strand of CAJQZP010000233.1, from coordinate 2,917,257 downwards.
GAAATTGCAGCCCATACAGTTACCTTAGGAGAGTGAAGTGGCCTCTCATGTTTAGGTTTAGGGCTTTTCGCTGCTCCAATACCTGCAATTCTGTTTGTTTACATGTCCATTTAGGTGGAAATGGGCTTCGTCAGAAAATAAGATGTTGTGAAAATTACTGAAACGAGTTAACATTGTTTCGGCATATGACTTACGCAAATTTAAATCATTAGGGTTTAGTTCTTGCACTAGCTGGATCTTATATGGATGTAATTTCAAATCTAATTTCAAAATACGGCGTAATGATGTGCGGGATAATCCTAATTCAGCCGAACGTTTGCGTGTCGATAAATCTGGATCACGTCGAACAGAAGCGGAAACTTGCTGCACGTTCTCTTCGCTCCGAGAAGTCCGTGGGCCGCCGGTTTGTTTCACATTTAGTGTAGATCCCGTCTCTTCGAACTTCTTCACCCATTTCTTTATTAAAGGAGCACTTGGACACTGACTTAAGTCGTGTAAACCATATTCAACGCGAAATAAGCGTCTCACAGTAATGAGCGAAAAGTCGTTTAAATAAAACTGTTTCACGCAGTAAGCGCGTTGCGGCCCCGTGAAGCGATCCATTGCGACTAAATTTCCAAAAAGCGAGCTAGTGCCCCCGCCCGCGCCCGCGGCCCGCTCGGCAATAGTTTGCGCGGTAAGTTACATTTAAATGCTAACGAATTCTTGGCCCACCCTGTATTAGCGTAAGTAGCGCTCGGTACGGAAGCACGTCACGCGTCATTTAAAAATCATAAATAATGAACCTATCGTCATCATTGAGCCATATTATCTGCTGCCATGACGAAGAACATGACGTGCGGCATGACGAGTATTGTGGCCACACTACGTATCTGCCTCCTTTCCTCGCTACTTCCCATGCCACTCGACGAGTAGTGTGTAAGGGGGATAACTATTAGTGATAACCACAAAACACTTGTTCATCTTGTTTCAAGGGCACTTGCTCTGATGTTGATTAATATAAGAAGCCTAAAGTTATTTTCTCTTAGGTGCCTTAAGAACTTGAGATACTGTCGTCATCAATTGTCATAAAGGCACCACTTTTTAAAATTTGCCCTACTGAATGTTTTAAACCTAATGGCTCAGCCACACAATGCTCCTCGCGCTGTCCATCGTGCCGCTCATCGCTCTGCTTCTCGCGCTGCCGCGATGTTGTCCTCTCTGCCCACACATTGCACAACTTACGCAATTAATCGCGACGCTCTGCAGCTCCGCACTAGGTCGCTCGCGCTCGCAACACAATGGATGTTGAAACTGTTGAACCGCGCGAGCTAGAAAAGAAATATAGATCGTCGTCCTCGCAAACAGAGATGGATGGCTGATGATTCATCGCAGTAGAACGACACTACCGTAACGAGCGCTCGATTCGAATTGGAATTGCGTTCACGCGATTATGTGGAACTCGCGCTCATATTGCTAGTCCTTTGACTCGCGACAAAAAAACTGACAAAACAGAGAGCACTGGGTATGAAGAGGAGCACGACGTGCGGCATGACGAGTATTGTGGCCACACTTCGTCTCTGCCCCGTCTCCTCGTTACTTCCCATGCTACTCGACGAGTGTGTGGCCGGGGGTTAGATTTAATTCTATGGGTATTTACACTCGCAAATGAATTCATTTAGTTTTGTAATGATTACCTCACAGATTTCGAATTTAAATAGATATTTACATCAAAATTCTTAGTTTATAATACGTGGTTTAATTAAATGACAATCACTGTAAACTTTATTTGAATAAATTCGTTTTCATATTTCATCTCTTTTATTTTAAAACTTTTTAGCATTCAACTATTAAAAAAATGACAGTGTAGCGGCGGTGTAAGACTACCTACTACCCCGAATCGTCCCTTGGGTGTCGTAAGAAGCGATAGCGGGAAACAGACCATCAGCGTCTTCCTAATCTATACATAATATAATAAATCTGTAGAAAATGTCTGTAATTCCAATATATTATTGAAAAAACAAGTCCAGGTAGCTAAATAAAGTGTACTGAAGCCAAATTAGTGGTTTTTAGAATTTTTGTCTGTCTGTCTTTTTGTCTGTTTATTCACGATTCACGCAAAACTACTGGACCAAATTCCATGAAATTTTGTATGTAGGTAGTTAAAAACCCGGGGCAACTTATAGACTACTTTTATCTGATTACGGAATTTCAAAATAGAAGGTTAAGTATGTTCCTTCCTTTAGGTGTAAATTTTTTATTGTAGGTATATGATTATGTTAGTTAAACGCTGAATGACGGGTGTTTCTGTTTTAAATAAATACTATATACATAAACCACCGTATAAATAAAGTTTGAAATTAATTTAAACCTTTGTGTAATAATTTGAAACAAAGCCGACGTTGTATGTTTCAGTTTTTAAAACAGCGCCATCTATCATAAAATGAAATAAATATAATAATTAACTTCAGTTATTAATAAATTACGTTTATATGTTTAAATAATTAGATTTATAAAATTATTTGTTCTAACGTTTATTTTTTTAAGTTTTATTGTTATTTCATTTTAAAAGTGTAATAGTTTAAATAGATAATAGTGAGATCTATAAAATTGATATGGTTTTTAGTTCAATTTAAACTGGTCTGCCTGCAATTTTTTTCCCAAAACTTTTATTACCCTTAATTGTTTGATCAAAGAGATTTATATAAATATACTAGCTTGTCAGGCAGACGTTGTTCTGCCCTTTTCGACGACCCTTTGTCGTGTCCTATTAAAAATCCTTAAATTCGCAAAAAAATGTAGGTCACTCATGGACAAAAAATACTCTTCTATCTCTCAAGTTGGACCAAATTGCACACGGTGTGCAAATTTGATTAAAATCGGTTAAGTAGTTTAGGAGTCCATCGCGGACGAACAACGTGACACGTAATTTATATATATTAAGATTATGTAGTGGCCAGGTCGCAGAACAAATCATATCATGAAGTACGCTATCGTATATGTGATATATAAAATATATATAAATGTAATTTTGATTTTAACCTCTGTAATGGATACTTAGGAAGGCACGAAATTTTGATCGAATTTTGTTAATTTTGGCACGGAATGGCATTTAATGATGTTCCTAAATTGAAGGCCGCGGGTAAAAAGCCAGTAATAACTAAAAATGTAATACTGCGGTTGCCAATCCGCTCGCTAAGTATGTCAAAGATGGCAAAAAGCCCACCTATGGGTCAATCTACAAGGGAGGTCTATCTTCAGCAGTGGACTTTTATAAGATAAGATAAGAAAACGCGTGGGTTGACTATGAATTTTATGGATTGACGTCATGAAAAGTCATACTCCGTCGTCTAGAAAGTACAGCTCCAAGGTGCCTTCTTATGAAATTTTCGCTTTCTAAGTTTATTCTTTTCACTAGCTTTATCTTGAAGTTATAAATTGCACGTATAATAATATTCAATTTTTCGTGGTAGAGCCATGCTGCAGCTATATTGTGGTTGCAGCACGAATGGGTTGGCTGGACCGAGGTAGGACCACGCTCTTACAGAATACCAGGGTAAAATAGCAGCTTAATGCTGCTGTGTCTCGTATGGTGAGTGTAGAAAACCGGAAACCCTTCTTACTGAAAACGAGGCATTCGATCTTAGTCCTCAAGGCTGGCAACGCATCTGCATTTTGATTATTAATTAAAGATAAATGTAGATGTCTATGGGCCGCAGCATCCACTTACCATCAGGTGGACTGTGTGCTCGCTTGTCACCCTTATTCTAAAAAAATTATGTTATTAAGCCCAAAAAGAATTTTCAACAAAAATTCACGTGAACAGTTTTATGAATACAAATATAATTTATTTTTGTTTTGCACATTTTATTCTTCGTAGATATGTAGAACCATGCTACAGTTATATCATAGTTATAGCTATAGGGTTTATAGTTATAGGGTCGGCTCGACCGAAGAAGGACCACGTTTTCACTGAATACCAGCGTAAAATGGCAAAGAAACGAAGAGAGAACCTCTTTTACAGGAAATTTAAAAGAGGTCAGGCATCCCATCTTACTCCTCAAGGATGACAACGCATCGGCATTTAGATTATTTAATGAGGATAGATGTAAATGCCTATTGCAGCATCACCTTACCATCAGGTGGAATTATCGTTCTTATTTATTATTATTCTGTGAAAAAAATTATCGAAGTGTGCTATAAATAAAAAATCGCATCATTTATGAATATAAACTTGATTGTTGCACTAATGCTGAGAAATTGTACGGTGTTTGATCGAAATAATTTCGACCTCAACCATGAGGCCCAAGGGCGACCGGAGAAAGTTTATTAATCCGAAATGAAAGCGGTAGTAGGAGCAGATTTATCTCCATTATGTGTATACTGAATTATTATCAAAACATTATGTTTAGGTATTGTTGTTTAGTAAGTTTAATTTTGTATTTTCATCGATGTTTTTATTAGGTTATTTAGGATAGTACAGGGTTGACCTAGGACAAATAGTCCAACTAGGTAAGTCCAACTTCGATCGAGAGTTCAATTGACAGATTGGACTCGGCTGGGCAGCGTTCGGGAGATTACGACACATCTTCTCGTCAGGAATACCTACCTCAAAACTTGAAAGTAAAGTATGAAACCAGTGCGTGTTGCCAGTGATGACATATGGATCTGAGACATGGTCTTTCACTGCTGGCGATATGAGGTTGCTTAAGGTTGCTCAGCTTGCTGTGGAGAGGATTATGCTTGAGGTTTCTCTGCTTCATAAACTTATAAAGGAGGATATTCGCAGTAGAACTGGAGTAACTGACATATCTCAACGGATTAGTTAGCTGAAGTGGCAATGGGCCGGCCATATAGCTCGAAGAACCGACAACTGATAGGGAAGAAAGGTTCCCGAGTGACAATCTTGTACTAGCAAGTGAAGCATGGATGGAGTAACGACCTGGTAAGATATGCAAGAAGTCGATAAAAGCAGGCTTAGGAACGTGCTTTGTGGCATATAGGTACGAGTACTTTGGAGGAGCCCTATGTTCAGCACCGGACTTAGGAAGGGCTCTAATGATTTATTGATGAATATCGGGTTGATAAGTTTAAACAAACAAAATCCATTTTCAAATAGATAAATATTGATGTCGCGTACACTTTTTAATTAAATTTAAAAAAATCTTTAGTTCTAATTTGTTACAAGAATTACAGTTTAACATATGGATGTATGTGTATGACTCAGTATAAAGTTTTAGCATTGTTATTTAACTATCCGTAGGAAGGTGTTGACCTTGCTATGAAACGAGTCCTACTGTTGACAAACATAATTTAAACAAATTTTCGAATTAGTCACGCAATTATCTACCGTACGCACTCGTAATAAGAACTATACGGAGTTTGCGAGCTGCAGCAATAAAATTAACATGGCCCGGTTGTTATGGTGTCCGACGTCATTTATTGGCGTATCCTAAATCTTGTGTTGAGTCCTCTTAGGTCGTGTGTGACATAATGCTGCAAATTTGTACAGTAGAACCTGCACAATAAGTAATAACTCGTGGTTTATTTATTCATTTTATTTTGTGACTTCGTTTTGCAACTTATTTGATTTGATTTAATGAGGACATCCACGACTTTTTCTGCCACCACAGCGACGCCTTTTAAAAATGAGATATTATTTTGACAGACTTCATAACGGGGAAATTCATTTGTACGAAAAATGTAAAGTCTCTAGTATATACACAGTAATCTATGATGTAAAGGTTAATGTTTATTTCTGTACTAATAGTTGTATTTTGTATTAATTAGATTAAAAATACATAAATCGAACCACAGATATTAATAAAAGCAAAAAAAAGTTAGTATTTCAATTTTTTGAACACTTAGCTCAAAAAAATTAATCAGTACAAACGACTGAGGTGTATTAATTTAATACTCTAGAAATTGATTAACTTTTATTTAAAACTGACTTCTCAATTAAATGACATTGCTTGACAAAAAACTTTACGCCATTGTCAAGTAGCGACATCTGGTGAGTGTAATAATATTAGCTCTCATTGAGCCTTTCAACTATTTTTTCATCTGTGGTTACTTATTTGTATAATTGATTTTAAGATATAGCGGAGGTATGCTAGGTATTAAAATTTAAGTAAAGTAGATAAGAAAATCCATTACCGTACAAAATGCCGTGGGTGTGGTAAGAGGCGACAAAAGGGAAATGAAACTGGAGATACGTAGCAGCATGTTAACACAATAAAAAAACTGCTTTTGACAACCTGTAAGTAAAAGTATGGCAAATGGCAAATATCCTCCTATGAAACAATCTGTGTGGGAGACCTATATTCAGATGTTGACTTTTGATAGGCTGTTTAAATATAAAACGTGCTAAACATCTGGAATTACTTCAAACCTCGATGTTTATATAAAAAATTGTAAATTGAGCCAACTCAAACCGGCTGTTTAGAAAATGTTCATGGTAAGGTTGCCACGCGTACTATAATATACTTATAGACAGTATTGTCACGGTAATTTTATCTATACAGTATTCCAACTTCATACAAACGGACGAAGCGAGAGCTATACCTACGCGCCTCGATCTCGGCATGCGCTCGGCATGCAGACAGTCGAGACTGTGCCACAGTGATGATTTTGTGGAATATATAAAAAAAAATGGAGGAAATAAATAATAGAATAGAAATAAATAGATAATAAATCCGAACTTCATTTAAAACCAAACATATAAATTGTAAAATATCTTTTATTTGGTTATAGGATATAGATACCTCTATAACCGAGTAAAAGATATTCCTTTTCTCCACCTTGTCCATGTTCCATGTCCCAAAACAATTTTTAATTAAGCTTTATATTAGAATGCGGATTTTTTATACTTAAAAATTTAATAATAAAGCATTTCGTACGTCTCAGCCGAGGCGCAAATATTTTCCGGTCGCAAATTCATAAGACCGATTTGTTATTCAAACATAAACATGGTTTTTTAATTAAATCTACCAATCAAAAAACGACACGCATTTTTATTGAGCACTTCCTATTCAATTTACGAAGTACCTATTATATTTGTTTATATAAAAAAAGTATAAGTATATTTACAATCATAAAACTAAATGGAAACACAAAGTAGGCAAATGTAAAATTGCTGGAGGCAGGCAGCCCTATCGTATGTTTACGTACCGCGCGGCTGTAGGCATTTATTTCAAAGATACAGCCGAGTTACAATACTGTATAGATAAATTTACCGTGGTATTGTACTATATTTCAGTCAATTGTACCTACTATATA